>VWZN01011298.1:50106-66922 GCA_013396955.1 Regulus satrapa
GGGGAAAAAAAAAAAAAAAAAACCAAAAAACCAAGAACAACAACAACAAAAAAAATCTGTCCTGCTATTACTCTGGACTGGGTTTTTGAGTTTGTGCTCTGTGCAACATATATTTTCTGATTCCTGACCTCATTTGCTTGTTATCTATACTAGAGGTGAACCTCTCCTTTTTAGGTGCTGCTTTGCACTTGCAGGAGTGTCAGGTTAAATTTTAACCTAATTAGCAGACTGTCACCTTAAAACTGTGGTTGCAAGAATGTCAGATAATGTACTGCACTGGCATTTGAAGCATGGGTGACGAAGCACTTAGAGTCATTAACTGAAGTAAGACTGTTTCTCAGCCTTGTTAGTATTTCCCCAAGTTGATTGGTTTCTTCCATGTCACAGATATGAAATACCAGACTGCCAAAAGAAACACCTGAAGCAGTAGATTACTAGACCAGCTTGGGACTGTACAAGGCAGAAGAGCAGAAGCCCTAAGACCTCCTGTAAATAAGCTCAGAAAAACACCAGCAGTACTTAAAGGCAGTTGAAAGGGGCTCTGTCTTTTTTGGAGTTTGACTAAATAACACTAAATCACTAAATGTCGAGAGGTTACTTTTGATAATAATTTAATTAGTAAGAATTTACTGATCTTCAAGTGACTTAGATTTCCCTGCTGAATCTTTGGATAGGCAATTTATCTGGTTTGTATTCATGAACTGAGGACATTTTCACATTCATATTGTTCACATATACTTAGTGACTCTCCAAGTCTTGTAATCAAGGGCTGACCGTGGTTCTTAGAGAACCTGGGTATAATTCCTGGGGGTTCCGGACATTTATCTGCATTGGGCTGAGAGCATGTCTGCATGCTGCCCAAAGGCTAAAGCTGGGAGGAGACTCTGAACTGAGCTTACGCATGAGTGCTGCTCAGCACACCTGGAGCTGTGCTAAGAGACTCCCTGGGACCACTTGGTCAGGTGTGCTGGTGTGCCATGGCCTTGGGTCAGCTCCAGTTTCTGTCTCCTGAGCAGAAACACTACAGAAATGTTAATGCTCTCTCATCATCCTCTCTTTTGTAGGTATGTCTCCCTCCATAATTAGAGCATGCCCTCCCTTTCAAATGATAGAAACATCACTGATGCTGGGGTACAGCACAGTTGTCCTACTACACCAGACACTCTAAATTGAAAAAATATCCCACTACCAGCCAAAGTGTCCTTGAAAAGCTCTGGGCATAATGACTAATTTGCTGTGAGGGGGAAAGGATGTTAAATCTTGATGAGATTAATATAATATTGATATTAATAATACCACATGGTGTTATTTTCTAGCAAGGTAAGCAGCTTTTTTTTTTATGATGCATTTATCATTCCTAGGCATGGCCAATGCCCTACCACAAAGGCTTTGTATGGAATTTGTTATATGAGTGACACAGTTCTGTGGAGCTCCACGTTTCTTACTCTTAGTCCCACCTGAGGTGGCAGACAGACCCTCCCCACCTCCACAGATTGAATGTGAAGAGTGCAGGTGATTTCTGCCTCTGCTGCATTAAACTAAAAAGATAAGGAGATGGGCATAATTCTGAAGCCTTGAGAACCCTACAGGAACAACTGAATGCTTGCCCTCCTGGAAGAACCTTACAGATAGCCACAGGATTAGCTCTGCAGCCTGGGCCACTGAGTGACCCTAAGCAGGGAGAACTTTTGCAGCACTTGGGCATGCAAAATATCTACCGAGAGGGTTTGTCACCAGAGGGAGTCACAGACTTTAAGAAATAAGCAAACACAGCCCGGTATGAGCATGTCACAGTTACGTCAATGGAAAGACTCAAAATTTCCTCTGATTTCACTTTCAGTGTCTTTTAGATCCTTAACAAATTTCCCGTAACAGTGTGCATTCTTGCTTTCATGCTGTATTTGGCTAGTGAGAACAGGATTTCTTGACATCAGCTGCCTGACACGATGTTCCCTTCCTTGTCCTTCCTCCTCCCCTCAGTTCCCAGCACTGTCCTGCATGACTCCCTCCTCTCTGCCTGATGTTGAGCACTCTTTTGACCCTATTTCAAATAAATTAATCTCCCTAAACAGAGGAATATCAGTGAGGAAGGTACAGATTTTAGTGAGTGAGCTGAAGCAGCTCAGTGAAGAGCTTGGTTTGGCCACAGCCTGGTGCTGACATGGCCAAGGTGGTGGGTGGGTACAATCCCCAGGTGGGCCACTCATGTAAGAGATGGGTTCAGTGGTCCTCATAGGTCCCCTCCAACTCAGAATATTCTGTGATTCTGTGAAAGATCTGAGCCAGCACAAGGTGAAGCAGGGATCACATGGTCAGAGTGGAAGAAAAATATGTTTGGCCTTGCTTTTTTTGTCAGAAAACCTGAGAGTTGAGTAGCATGCTCAGCTGTAGTGTGAAACTGCACCTTCACAGGTGTCCTGATGGAACATGCAGGGCTCCTACATATTATGCACCATTCTTACACAGGCTATCTTTGTTCAGCCAGGTAATACACTCAATGCAAGCCCTTCCCTTGTAAAATAAAGTGAATATTTAAAAAATAAATCAATGCTCTGATTGCTTTTCTACTTATAAATTTGACTTCATTAGAAATACCCTCCTCTCCTATTGCATTCCATGAGGCATACCCATGCCTTCAGTAGGCTCAGTGAACCTCTGCTGACTTGTATTATTTGAAAGTGTGGGCCTTTATGCATGAACAGAATATACATTATTTCTTTATTAACACAGAAATAATTCTTGATTCTCCTTTTACTTGGTCTACCTGATTAGATTTTCACAGCCCTTTGCACTGCCATTCTGACATGATCTCAGAGACCCATGAATTATGGTGGCTTCAGTGAGAAATCAGACTGCCACTGGTAAGAAATACAGACCTACTGTCTTTTGAATTTATGTATTTAAGTGCCCACCTACATGCTTTGTAGCTCAGGCTGATAATCTCCAGAAACTTACTGTGTGCTAAAATGAAGAATTCTAGAAGCCATGAAAAATAGAATTATGTTTTGAAATTAAAAGACACTTCAGATCAAAAATGAGGCACTAAGAGGGAAGTTTAGTTATAAATTTGAACAGCTATAGGATGTGGTAAGGCATTTTATATTTTTAGAAGGCAACGTGGATAGCAGCATATCTGGTTTCTGAAAGAGTTTGAGATTTTCCAGGAGTGGAACTGCGTAAGCGCAATTAAAGCTGAGAGATGGACAGCTATACTGGTGACCACAGTAAATGCTATTTTGAGGTACCAGCCAATGTCACAGAGTTTATAAGCATCATTGTCAGAAATAATGATAAGGAAACATTTTACATCTAAACTGCTATGGGAAACTCCCGGTGCTCTTCAGATTTCATCTCATTCCAGTCTCTTAACCTGGATCTGATTCAAGACTTTTAAAGTTCTTGTGCCTGGATTTCAAAGAAAATGGGCTGGGGTCAGGGACAGATAGCGAGATCTAGAGCCAGTGTTCTGAAGTGCTGAGATCCCATGAATCCGTGTGAAATCAGCTTCTGTAGTGCCAACCCCTCCTCACATATTTAATGGGAGTTTGGAATTCAGAGTTTGGGGTCCTCCTCTGCTTCTTTCTACTCTCATGTTGTTGCTTATTGATTTACTCAGAGCAGGTCAACTCCTGTCTCATCTATGTCAACAGCCCACTTAAAACTTCTCTGCAGATCAGAGCTTTCATTCTCTAGGGGAGAGCAGGCTGGAAGAAAGGGCAGAGCTGGGACACCCCTCAAAGGCAGAGTTCAGGGGAGCAGTGCCTGATCCTCCTGACACTGCCAGGGCAGCACTCAACAGCTGGTGCTCTGCTCTCACTGTGTGAGCTGCTGCCTCCCAGAGTCCCAGACCCTTTCTCAGCAGCAGCAGCAGCTAGCCCTACTGTGCTTCCAGGCTTGGAAGGGTAAAAAGTAAGCAATAGGGCCATGACTACTTCTGCTAGGCCTGGAAAATTCATTCTTTCATTTATACTTCATTTCTTGGTTCTCTTTGGACTGAAGAAGTCAATGAAGTATACAGAACATGGTCTTTATTGGCCCAGTTCCTCAGCTGTGAATCAGTGTTTCCCCATGTAAGTTTTCAGAGTTCCCATGCCACAACAGCCCAGCTATGACCTAACATCTCAGGTCAAACATCACAAATCACTAGCTATGAACACTGAAAGTCTCTGGTTTTTTTTTCTTTTATCTTTTTTTTTTTTTTGAAGGCGGGTGACGTGGGGGTGGGGAGATGGTGGGGAGGGAGAAGAGGGGCAGGGGTGCTCCTAGGGTATTTCAATAAGAGTCCTAGAAAATGCCTCACACATTTCTAATTTTAACTGCCATATAAGCCACCTGGCTATGTACCTCAAATTGTTTTTCAGGAAGGCAGTGCAAGACAGCCATTACAGTGAGCTCTCCTCACTGAAAAGAATCCCCTCTTTTTGAGAAGAGACCTGAGTGTTGCTTAGAAAAGGAAATGGAGGAGAGTGACAAATTTTGCCTCTCCTTTTTAATGTTCCATTTTTCTGGAGTGCCCATTTGATAAATTTCTTTGCATAATGCTTGGCACACAGGTTTCAGGTTTCATTTGCTTGCCCCAGTGAGGGGAATTAGCAGCTATGGGAGCAGCACCTGGTGGCACGGTGTGAGCCACCAGAGGTGGGGCTGGAACCTGCAGGGTTTGTCACACTGGGCACTGGAGCTGTCCTTGCAGCACAACCTGCAAAGTCTGACAGGACATTCACTACATTCCTTCTCTTCCTGGGAGACTGCAGTCTTCCAGAGTATTTCTAGCTCTTACTGTTGGACACAATGTCCTCTGGTTTTGCCTCATGTTTTCTGGGAGCTGGTGGGACTGTAGCAGGAGGTTTGAAGACTTTTCTGATAATCAGCCTGGAATTGCCCTTTATTTTTTCCATTCCACTGCTCATGTCATACTTCCCTTATGACATCTCAGGTATCAGCATAAAGAGATGTTTTTGAAGGGGAAGAACATGGAGTGCACGAAGTTACTTGAACAAGGTACATGCAGATTGTGTAAGTGGCCTATCTTCACAACCATTCTTGAACAGGTGATTCTCAGGGTGAGCATATGAAGAGGTTGAGAGCTTGCTCCTGTAGAAAGTTGAGCACCTAGAGGATTGCCTCTCTGAAAGTGAGAGGCATGCAGCCTCCAATAGTGCAGGCAATAAAGGGTTGTAAATTCCAGACTCTCCAACCCTCCCCCCTCCTTCTCCCTCAGCACTCTCCTCTCCACTGTAGTGCATGATGGAGACTGCCTGTCCAGGACAGGATAGACACAAGACCAGGGTCCATCCCACTTGTCGCGCACAGACTGGATCCAGCCTATAGGACAATTCATGCCTTGCACTGGGATAGCTGAGGTGGGACAGTGTAGGAAGTCTTACAGCTATTGAATACCTTTTCATTCCTTGCACTTCTGGTTGCTCTGGCCCATTAGACACTTCCATGTTCTCATGGAAGGAGGAAGTTGCTACAACAGGAATCTAACCTGTGGTGGTAGAAACAGCTGGAGATCAGCACCTCTGTCTTCCAGGAGCACCACCATATTTTACCATAGCCGAGATGCTGAGCAGGTGGAAGTAAGGGCGCAAAACTTGTTCAGGATGAGTTAAACCATTTTAAACAGAACAGTGAACAAAGGGACACAAGAGTTGTATCACAGGGAATAAAAACTCCAGGAGCAAAAGTCAGAGGCATGTCTGTTATCAAGTTTAAACAGCAAAGTTCTGCCTGTGGCTGTGGTCATAAGCTTGGGATCGTGTGCTCCGAGTCAGACAAGATGGATGAAGAAAACTGACAGCAGGACATATTTTCTTATGGCATATCAGGTAAGCATGTTTCATCCTTGACTACAAGGGATGCCTGAGAAGTAACAGAGTAGGTCATAGGCTCAGCCTGCTTGGTCTTTAATTGCCCAGATAACTGGAAGTTAAAACAACCGGTGCCATTAAGGGCTACTTGTAACTGTCCTGGATGAGCTCAGCTCTGGTAGAAACTGAAATTAATCTACAGGATCATATCACATGGTCTCCAAAATGTATTTGATTACCTGCACTGGATATGAGCCAGTAATTTGGAGGTGATTTATACTCAATACTCCTTCTACCAATCATGGACCTTGGGGATGGTGACCTAAAGTAGTAGATTGAGCTGTGCCAGTAAACTTCTGGTCTCATCTTGTGTCTTGATGTCAGCCAGGAAGAACAGGACTCATAATGACTAAAACCTGACTTTCTCAGTACTGCACTTGCAAAGATTAATAATAGCTACCCCTCAAATGCTCCCTATACAAGGTAGACCACAGAAGCCAGCTGGAGTCCCAGCTACTCTGTGTTGTCACGAGACCCCCCCCTCAGTGTGACTTGTTAAACACAATCCTGTCAAACTTTGTTCGCCAGCCTGCCATTACTTAGATACTAAAAAAATAGATACTTAGATACTAAACCAACACCCACTAGTTCCCTTGGGGAGCATTACATCTCTCTGCATTTATGCTGTGGCAGCAAAAGTTTAAGCTTGGATTGTAATCATAAAGAAATTAATTTCCTGATTAAAAATGGTCTTTTAAGCAACATGCATTTGAATAATCCATCATAAAAATAAATGAGTCTATAGCAGTGCTCTTGACTTGATAATCTTTTTTCTGCTTTAAATTTAAATCAGCTGCATATTTTTTTCTCTCAATATGTAACCTATAGAAAAATACAAGAAATTACTAAAAAGAAAGGAATAGTTTGAAAATGCAATAGCTATGGTGTGGAATATATATTTAGATCTGTCACTGCAGAATAGATTTTTATGTCATGGATCTAATAAGATATCCTTCAGACAATTCCACTGACATTAGTTGTGTTACAGAAAATATAGGGTAATGCGGAAAATTTGGTTTCAGATATTTGCAAAGTGTTTTGAAGCTAAGTGACCTGTACACGCCAGAGTTGATCTAGTTCTTGTTAACATATGTAGCAAAGATCCTGTTTCATTCAACAAGAGCTACTGGATCAGGTCTGGTGAATGTAGCAGAGATGTATTTACAAGTAAAGATTTGAAAATAATGTCAGTTTGGTAATTTTAAATATTTTCCTATCTGTCTATGCAAAGCAGACCATTAACAGTTCACAATAGGTGCCTACTTTTAAACAACTCCCTCAGTTTGTATCTGTTAGCTGTTTTCATAGTGTGATGAGCACAAGAAATAACAGAAAATTTGTGTGGCTGGAGAAAGATGCGAAAAGACACCTCTAACTTACATGAAAATATGCAACACTGTTCCTGAAAATAAAGAAATGAGAATTTAAATCTCCTTGCTTCTTCATTTTTCCCCATTACAGTTACAGTTTACTAGATGTTTGTACAGTCTACAGTATTTCACGTCTGTCATGCCCAGCCCATGCCACAAGCCCTCCAAGTCTCTATTGATAAAAAATCAGCCTTTATCAGTACTGGTCTCAGCATTAGCAACTTGATAATTCCTCACCTTTTGGTCCAGGTAAAATTGTGTGTGTTGAGCAGACATCTGTTGTAGGTCGATTATCAACATCAAAACCAAAAATCTGAACTTGCAAGATAAAAAACACTACAAGGGTCCCATATTTCCTTAGCTGTTGTTCTTTCTTGCTGCTCATCCTTGCAGTTTCTCAGGAAATGCCTTTCGTTGTTACAGTCTTAAGAAGTGCAGCTGACTCAAAAATAAATGCTTCACTAACTGGAAAAGTGGAAAGCTTGGGAGCTACATGCCAGAACAGCTAAATAAAGTGAAGAAAGGAGTTTGACGATGCTGTAGTTATTTCTGTCCTGCACATTATCCAGGATATTTATTTAACACTGACAGCTGTTTATTCCAATTTATCTCTTATCTGTGAGACATTTAGCTGCCTTTGCCATGGAAAATTTCTCCAACATATGGGAATATCTTTCTTGTAATTTTTTCCTCTCAGCCCAGCTTTTCACTTACTCAAGGGACAAAAGACTTTGGTATTGTATTCAAGTGTGTACTAATTAGTTATAGAATACATTTGGCTGGTTTTGCGCTGGAAGAGTAATGCAGACTGCATATAACATGTAGAGGTACTTTTCCATAAAAGCTTTCCACCAAGGAGACTTTTAGTGACAACAGAAGAGCTGCCAGCCCACTGTGGGTGGAAATAACTGGTGCTGTATCTCACCTTTTGTGTGCCAGGTACCCATAGTCCCCAGAGCAGCAAATGAAAAGTTGACATTATCCATGGGTGTTTTAGCCTGAAACATACAAATGGCGTATTTATGCTTACAGATAGCTCCCCAATGCCAGCCCCAAGCCCAGATCGTGCTGGTAGATAGAGTACAGAAGGGATGAACTTCAGGACAGAAGACACAGAACAAGATGAGCTTGAATGACTGCATCTCCTTCTCCCATATCACTCATCCCACGCACTGAGAAAAGCCAAATATCGGGACAGTGGTGTAGAATAGATTCCAATTTCTGGGTTGTCCAGAGGAAACTCCAGCTGGTTCGGGTCCTGAGGTAACTTTCAGGTGTTCAGCTGGGTGCTGGGACCCTGAAACCGGTGTAGGAAGCCTCTTGGATGGAGGAGCAAGTTGCATGCATCCTTCCTTTTGGAAGCAGCTATGACAAATACCTGCCTGTGTGCAACCCCTTCTAGAAAAAACTCTTTTTCTTAAGGGGAGCAAAGTCACCAGGGACAGAAGGATGTTCAAGATAGCCTGGCAGAAAAGAAAGGGAAGATTACTACTGGTAATATTTCCAGGAATTTTGTTACCTTCTGGTTTCTCCCACAATAAGAAAGCTACTCAAAAAGCTGAACTAGGCTTTTGAACTATGTGAGAGGGTGTTTTCTTTCCATTCTAGGAAAAATGTATTTCCTATTTTAATGGCTTTTGAGATACTTTCCTCATTATTTAAGAGAGTTTTGGTTTGCTAGTCCTACATTTCCGCCTTTGGCCATACAGAATAAGTAGCAGTACTGATCTAAAAGTGAATACCTATTTTTAAAGCCTGAAGGAAGGCTCTGACTTCAGGCTTTCATCCGTGATAAAGTGTTGGCCAAAGTCCCAAAAAGGGTCAAGATACTCCTCTCCCTTTTTCCTTCTAGCCTGCTCACAGACTGTCCCCCTTTCTAAAACTCTTGGGGTTTTGCTTGTTTGTTTGTTTGTTTTGTAAACTGCATACAGTGCTTTTCAGAAATAAATAGTGGTCTCTGCCCTAAAGAACGTCATCAAATTACCCCCTCAAATATGGCCTTGATAACGGGTACACACAGCTAGAGGGGGAGGAAAGACAAAGTCAGGATTATGGCTGAGTGGAGTCATACCAGAAATAAACTTGTTCCTCTGTGATTTGCATTGGGCACTGTGCCTCTGACTTGTACACTGTAAATCTGTTTTATTTAACTTTTTCTTCTCTTCACTTTCCATTTTGTGAGCAGAAGGTCAATGTAAGAGCAAGAATAGAGAGCGTAGGAGTGGGAAGCTAGTGTACTTAGGGTTGGAGGAGGCATTTTGGGAAATGTTGCCAAACTGACATGAATGATGCTATCTGTTCCACGGTACTGAGAGACTTACAGTGACTTGTTTGTTATTTATCAGGGATAAAGAGGGGTAAAGTGTAAGTGAGAGAGGAAACCATTTGTTTAACTACTTCAATTACTATCTGGGACTAAGCAGGGAACATTTTTCTGTCAGTGGTGCGATCATTTACAAATGTTTTCATTCCACTTTAGAAAATAAATCAAGACTCTGCTCTTCCTCAACTCCCACCTCCCACCCACACCCCATCTTCCATGACAGTCACAAGCCCCCTGAAAATACTGTGAGAAATTAGATTTAATGGATCTAAAAACTTGGTAAATGAAAACACTTACTCAAAATGTAAGACATCCTGATTTTAATAATTTCTCTACCTAGTTCAAACCAGTGCTTGTAGTAGAGCCCTAAAGTTATATTGCTTTATTACAAGGGTGTGTGCTAATCAGTTATGTCTTCCCATGTGTTAGGCCAGGAATGCTGTCCTAAAGCTAGAAAACCTGCCTTAACAGGCAATCCATCAAAACTGATGTGCTACCATGAAAAGCTTGGGTTTTGGCAAATCAGTATTTATCAAAGCAGTTTCACTGAAAAATCTTCAAGAAGCTTCATTGCTGATGGAGAGTTAATGGAGCAGAGTGCCTATTGTGCATGTTAATTCTCATTGAATCAACCTTAAAGAAATGGCTGTAGGCAAGGAAGAAAAACTAACTAGGCCACACCATCCAGACATAAAAGTCACAAAACAAATGCTTCCAAGGCATGAATATTTTATAAGGAAACCCTGAAAAGGCATAAAAAAATACCCAGAAAGATTCTGTTCTTTGACTTGAGCACTAGTCAGGTAACCTTTGTCTTTTGCATTGTCTATTTGGAGTCCAAGTAACTTCCTTGGAGATTTGTATAACCTTCATTTTCTTACTCTCCAGATGTTAGTAGTTAAATGTCAACAGACTGTAAGGAGCACAGACAACATGCTGAAATACTGTTCATCAAAAGGTGGCCAGATCTACAGCCAGTTTTCATCATTTGTAGAGTCACAAATCCTATGCAGGTTAATATATCCTTCTTGTAACCACGGGCTGATTCAGCCATAAGTGTTGAGAATTTGATTACATCCTTTATGACCCAAATTCAGCATTAAGGAGAACATTCCCTTTCTGTACCTTACTGTACTTAATAAATTTGAGAGCACTTGAAGGGGATAAAAAAAAAAAAGAGAAAAATATATTTCTTTGCTTTGAGATCCTAGATGGTTTCTCTTCTGGTGTCAGGGGTCATGATGATTTGGATATTTTATTCTTTCATGGTGGATATGTCCAACCTGGTGGCAAAGCTTAGAGAAAATGGAAAAGGGAGGGCAAAATACTGTGGTTTGCAATGTGTAGGGAGGAAAGTAATCGTATTTTGTAAAATGCCATTTTTGATTTTGACACAAATGTCTACATTTGATACAATATCTACTTGGATCTGTAAACACAGTTTCCACCAGTTTTTGTCCTCTGATTAATTTATAAACATTGTCTAGATTTTGATATGCCTGAAAATAACTGACAAAAACAACCAACCTAAGGACAAAATTGTCCAAAATCTTATGGCTTATATGTTTAGTAAACAGAGCTTGTAGGACTCTAATAATTACAGATCATCCGAGAGGCTTCATCGGTCTCATCTGTATAGAGATTTATATTCCACTATCAACTATGGTCTCTCTGGTTTCCTGCTGATGAGTTTGTTTTTCTGTTGAGTTGGGTACCTTGAGGGATGGCTGTGAGCTTTTTCTGGTCTGACACAGGGATGGCACTCTGGGAGAACCTTAGATCTGCACTAGAGTTTATAATCCCTTCTTGGGATGTTCCTGCCTCTCCTTTTCCACTCCCATTCCTCTCAGCTTTTAAGCCCTTAAACAGAAAAGCTGACACAGGTTCCAGCTGTATGTATCTGCTGTGAGGCAGGAGGGATTTAGAGACAGCTGGTGCCCAGGGGACAGAACAGCTGGTCTGCACTGAAATCTCATAAGGAGCTCGGATTGTAGACCACAGATTCATAGAGCTGCTTTATGAGGTGCAGTACTGAACCCCGTACCCCATTTGGTAAACAGTCCCTAATTGTGTGTAACTTCTGCTACCGTAGGTAGAACTGTGTTACAGTTTTTTGTTTCCAACTTTTGCACTTAGCAAGAATGTCTTGGCTCACAGTGAATATTTTCTAAACACTTTTATTGTGAACATTTGGATTGAGATTGTTTCTCTGTCTGTTGGCCTGCATGCTTTCAGTTCTACTGAAGACACCTTTGACAAAATGGCACCTGACTTTCAGAGAGGCCTAAGACAGCTACTTATTGCTATTGTTTTCCATGCAATCACTCAGAGAAGCTGTCCAAAAATGCAAGGCATTCTCATATGTGTTCAGAAATGTGATAGAAATGAAATAGTCAATGTGGCTTGTAATTGTGTTTATCTAAGTGCAGCCTCTTCCTGTGTCAGAACAGATTTTTGCAAACAAGAGGGCAATGATTCAGTTCCAGGGGAAGACTGACAAAATAAACCCCAGCTTCTACTGACCTGATGCAGTGCTGAACAGTGTCCTACCCTGGGAAAATATTTCCTGCTTCATTTTCATAAATATTTATGTAATTCCTTCTGGGAAACATGTCTTCTTCAGAAAACTAAACATGCTGCTCCCTGACATAAATTTAACTGTTTGTTTACACAGTTGATCATTACACATAATGAGAGATTATGAGCATGCACCCAGCCTCAGATTTTTACATTCTTATCTCAGGCATTTCTGTGTTTTAGAGTTCTTCAATCTCCTAGAGATCACATCATGTCTTGAGCTACGGAGCTCCTTTCTCACTCAGGAATTTGAACATCCCTGATGCTCTTCGGAGAGTTGTTTTTTTGGGCTGCAAAAATAGGAACCAAATATAATGTTCTGCCTGGAATCACACTTCTTTCCTGCCTAGTCCTGTTCTGTTTGAGGCTCCTTTCTTAAAAAATTAAAAAATCATGTCAGCAATTAAATAGAGGATTGCATGGCTAATTAAAGTATATCTTTTTAGAAACAGACCTGTATTCACAGCTGTGAACTGAAATAGCAATGGTGTGCAGTTTTTTGTGTTTGCTTTGTAAGTTTATAGTATGGATTAGTGGCAAAGCAGTGCATAAGTTGCCCCAAGAGAATAGATGTACTCCCCACCATGACAAACTGAAAAAAGTTGATTCTGCTCTTTAACACTTCTTAAGAGAAGAAAATAGTTGCTGACATTGCAACACAAACTGGCAGAACCTTGTACGAAGCCTTGGATTAGGGCAAAGCAGAGCTTTGCTTTCCAGCATGCTCTGAAACCCTTCCATGAAGTGGTGAACTGTGTGGGGTGCTCTGGAAAAAGCCGTGATGGGGGCAGACACAGTCACAGGACATGGCAAGATGTTGGGTTTGTGTCCAGGAGAAAACACTGAAATAACTAAGTGGTACATAGGTGATGTGCTGATCTGTGGGTTTTATATGAAACTTGCTTATCTTGCAGAGCAAAAACAAAACTTTGGACCTCAAGCTCTACCAGTTCTGTAACACTCCTGGTCCTAGAATTCAGCTATGTGTCTTGCACTACCCATGTTATAGGTTAAACTTATAGGCTATTATTATACAGATCATCTAGATTTATAATTTTTTTGTTTCTCTTTTTCTTCCTTTTCAGTTCAAACTCTGCTTCTTACCTTCTGAAGAGAGCTAGAACCAAACAGCCATTAGCACTTCCTTTGGCAGGTTGCAAAAGAAACACCAACAAACCAGGAGGCAGCTACCTGCCCTGCAAGATCCAGCTAAAAGGGAGGGAAAGGATGTGAAGAAAATGAGAGAGAAGGAAAACAGAGAAAGCTTGAAAACTGCCCTCCAAGCCCAGAGGTTTCTAGTCTTGGTCACTTCCTGAACCCTGCTACCAAATGTGTCTCAAGATGTCTGTCCTGCCCAGTGAACTCTGTCTTACGTCTTAGTTGTTTCCCTGCTGTTTGGGGATGCACTGTGTTGTGTAATGTGTTGTAACACTGGTTTCATGTCTGTGTGGGTGTCTTTCTGGCTAGAAAAAGAAAGTTTTGAGCCTCATTCTCCCATCTTCCTAGTTATTGTCTGCCGGAGCGTTTGCTAGTGTAAAGGAGGCAGGGTGATGGTGGTGGCTTATTTTCCACTTGACAACATAACACAACTAAAGGAAAAAACCTCCTTCAGTTCATACTCAGAAAACCCTTTGATTTTTTATGGGTTTTTTTTTTTAACCTGCTAATGCACTAAGACTTTTTACAAGTTCAAGTTCTGTGTAATGAAGAAATACTTTAAATTACAAGGTTTTCCTACTCAGTGATGATTATTGCTGATACCTCTGGAGATGCTGACATGTGATTTGAAAACTGCAAGGCTGTATTCCACTCCCCAGTTCATACTCATGCCTCTGAATTGTGGATATACTTACTTAGGTGTACAATGTGATGTCATTATGGTTGGGTTTTAGTTTAATAGTTGTTTAACACATGAAGTACAATACTAGCACAGCCTGGATAAAAGGACTGCTGTGACTTCTACCAATTTGGAGTAATTCACATCACTTGGAATAACTGCTGAGCCACCTCTGGCAAGGAAAAAAATGAGTTAGAGGTCTTACAAAAAGATTTCAGAATACTAATGACATTGTCATTGATGGAAACTGTTGAAAATCACAGAGTTTTCTGCATTTTTCCCTGAGGCAGGATTCTCCTAGACTTCAAGTTTTTGTTTGTCTCATCCCCACATGGGAAGTGACACCTACTTGGATGCTTTGCTTTTTAATCTACCTGCTCTCTGGATGCAGCAATATAAGTACAGGTATAGAAGAAAAGTTCATAAATCAGCACAGTAATTCTCATCACCAAATACTGGGGCATGGTTTTGTTTAATGCATGAAATTTTATGACAGCATTCAAAAGAATTTATGAGTTTACAGGTAAGATTAAATCAGTTCCAAAGACAGTGTCGGACTGTGTCCAGCAGTATCAGTAAAATATTATGAAGCACTGTCATTTCTCTAAGTGTTTTGGAGATTCCAGTTTTATTCTTATGGGTTTCAGGGTCACTCTCAGTGAAATTGCCACGATCTGCTAGGTGCTTGCAATTTGGTCAGAGCACATGAGTTAGGAGCAAAAAGTAGGTCCGTCCTGTTTTGTGGCAAAGAGGTCTCACCCCTCAGGCAGTTAAAAACACATCCTTAAGTTCTTATCATCCAGAAGTAGTTAAGAATAAACCTGAACTTACAAGCAGTTGGGTTAATGGTAAGACATTCCCTCTCAACTGGTCCTTGGCCTTACAGGACAGAAGAGGTTTGCCATGCAGAGCATCCACTGTGCTGCATCACAGAGCACTTGTTCTCTTTCCAAAGACCAGCAACGTAATCAAAAGCAAAAAGGCTGTGCAAAGAGCAGGGAGAGCATGAATGTACAACCCATCACAAAGATCTGACTGCTCTTCTCCTTCTTCTCCTCTTCTCTTTTCTGTGCAGTATATGTCTTGATCCCTTGGCAATGAAAATGCTTTCACACAGAGAAGGAGTCTGTTTGGCTGATATCAGAGGTGATTCCAGCTTCACACTGTTGACACGGTCCATTTACTCTTCAATCTGTGCTTACAGGCCAGCCATGCTGCTGCATGCCCATTCCTGGGCTTGGATCTGTGCCCTTCCTGCCCACAGTCAGGGTGTGCACACGATGGCTTTGCTGCCCACCCTCATACCCAGGCTGCAGGATGGCACAGCGCCTGCTCACAGAGGTGGGAAGCCAATTTCACAAGGGTACAGATGAGCACTGGAAATAGATTTTGACTTGCATCCTGCTCAGTGCTGCCTATGCCAGCTCACCAGCTGGAACAGGCTTATTTTCAGTGGTAACCTTTAAAAAAAAAATAGTTTCTAGGCTTAATCAATCTGAAAGTGAATTGCTGCCAATTAGCACTAGGAGGATACTCACGTTTTCCTTTAAGAAGGATGTGGTGGGGAATGAGTCAGTAACTGAATGCTTAGTGACAGCTTCCTCAGATGTGATGACTGTACCTGGTGTCATGCTCTGCCATACAGACGGGCACACATCCAGTGAGTGCTGCTCCATGGAGGACAGGCAGGCAATGGAGTCAGCAACTGGATGCTGAGCTGCCCTTTTTCAAGGAAACAAAGGGCAAGAGATGATATTTTTTGACAAGAGCCTGGAACATCAAGGCAAACATTATGGCTTTGTACCTCTGAAGATTTGCATCAATCAGCACTTAAAAAATAGTAAGAAGCAGGGATCCACAGTAATAGAAAAAGGTAAGAAAGGAATTCTCAATCTTAGAAATAAAGCTGGGATGAGGCACTGAGAAGTTACGATTTATCTGTTTTTCTAATTACATGAGATTGGAAGCAGACTAGAAACATCTGCTGCTTTGATTTTGCTGCTCCTGGGATTCCTCAGTCCTTTTCTCATAAGTGGAAGATTTCAAGTGAACAGTATCTGGCCTGAAGAAATCCATCAAGCTGTATTCATTACTTAGGCTTGTGCTGATTTAAAGATTTGGCCATTTTGATTTACTTTGGATTAGATGATCTCAAGGGAGCTCTCCAAAGGAATGTGTCATTGGCTTTCTGTTTGTGGTTTTTTATGTGATGCAATTCAATAAAACTTCCATGTAGGCAGTCATTAATTGTCAAAACCAAAAATACCCCTAAACTCCTGTCTGCAATTATCCATACTGCACTATATTTGGGACACGTTATGGTTTCTGTCATTAAGAAGGCCTCCTTGTAATGCCTCATCGTGGATAAAACATAGCCACAAAAATGATGCATATAGACAAAATATAAAGTGAAATTATGGGTTTCTATACTGAAATGGAACTTGCGATGATGCTTTTGCCAGACACGAATGACACACAGAACAGAACTGTTGGTAAACAGGGGGAAAACTATAAATATGCTTAAGATGAGACATCATACATTGTTTCAAGTGACAAACTTTGTACTAAAAGAAAGAAAAAGATCACAAATCTAGACAGACAGCTCTGCTAAAAGTTATATAGCTGCATGATTCATTCCCCAAAGAAATCAATGTCAGGATGACATTTTTTTTCGGGCAATACTGGCAACTGCTCCTAATTTGGGTAAACTTTCTCTGCCCTGTAAAAACAAACCATCAAACCAGAAGGTAACCACTGAAACAGCTACCACTCAACCAAAAAAAAAAAAAAAAAAAAAAAAAAAAAAAAAAAAAATTTTTGAAAGAAAAAACAAAAA
>VWZN01011299.1:0-10692 GCA_013396955.1 Regulus satrapa
GAGCTTTATGGGGGATATAAATCCCTGCATTTCAGGGTATAAACCGATCTTGGGATTTAGGGGGGAAATTCCCTTACAAACGGGGGCTGTGTCCTCTCCACGAGGTCCCAGCGAAAGCACCTGAAGCTCCAGGTGTTCCTCCAGGTGTTCCTCCTGCTGTTCCAGCAGCACCACCCGCTGTGAGCGCAGCAGCTCCTCAGCTCATCCTCCCCGGAGTAAAGCAGTTGTAGGAGCCTCCAGACAAACCCCGCCAGCAGCAGCGTCTGGAAGGAGCAAAAATCCGTTTTTAGCAGCAGATTTTTTTGTCCGTATCCATGATGGGAGAGGCTGGAATCACTGGCCTGATCCCCGAGTTAAAAAATACAGCCCTGGATCTACTTTATCTTTGCCAGAATCCCTAGGAAATGATGTTTAGCATAAACTCTTGGTAACCTTTTCCCCAAACTGTTTATTTCGCTGGAGCACTCAAGTGGCAGTGCTGGGGAGGGGAGGAGGGATGCTTTTGGTTTTCTCTCCTTGAGAAAAATCTCTTTTCTCTTCAGGCAAAGCCTCAGCACGGGGCTCAGGGTGAGGGCTGGGCTCTCGTGGCTGATGGTGTTGGGAGTGCGGGATCTTAAAAACAAACAGAAAAAAAAAAATCACCTGAGCGCTGTGCTCAGGGTCTGATTTCCTCCTCTGGTTTGCTCCCTTCGGAGGTTTGCAGGGCTTTTGTCACAGTGGGGATGGCTGAGCCCTCCAGAGGAGCCCTGGGGTTGTGTTTATCCCCCAGGAGGGGCTGCCCTGGGGGATCTTTCATGTATTGCTGTCTGCTCCTCTTGGCCGAGGCAGCATCGAAGCGAAGTTTGGGACCAAAGATGGGTGAAATTTGGGGAGGTTTATGATGGATTCGAGGCTCTGAAGGAGCAGAGAGGTGGGAGGTGGTGCTTGGGGTGAGAAGGGAATTCCCGGTGTGAAACCTTGTTAGGAGCAGGGAGAGTAGAAGGGATGGAGGGGGAGACAGAGAAACCCAGAACGGGCTGGATTTCCTCTGCTGGACAAGAATCCCATCGGGTGTTGGTGCCCTGCGGCTCACAGGGCCGGTGACCAGCTTAGGACAGCTCATGGCAGCCCAGACCCCATCCCAAAGAGCCCAAACCCCCCCCAAGCAGCCACCCTGGCAAGCCTTGTGACCCCTGAGCCGTGCTCAACCCATGATTAAAGCTGAGTGTGGGGCAGGGGAGTCATGAGGAGCTCGTGAGCAGCTGTCAGCTCCCCTCAGTGCTGATCTCTCGGTTTCTGATTGCCTCACATCCAACCTCCAGACTGTCTGTGTGAGAACAGGGACCCCCAGCCTGGCCAGGAAGGGGATGGAGACCCTCAGGGAGGAATCCTGGCTCTTGGGAAGCAGGGGGAGGTTTAAAATCTGTCCCTGCGAGGTGACCCAGCGCGGATCTGCGCGATCTTGCGCTCGGCGTGAAGAGAAGGAAGGGAAAGCAGTAAAACACAGACAGGATGACTGAGCGGTCCCGTGCCCCAGCGCTGGGTTATCTCGGGCTGATGGTGGGAAAGCTGCCCCGCTCCTCGTGCTGCTGTCCCTCCTCTCTGCTGGAAGAAGCTGATCCCGTGTCACGGAGCTGCAGAAGTTGCTGATGTGCCCAACCTGCTGAGCTGCGGAGCTGCTTGCTCAGAAAACAAAGCTGAGCTCAGCTCTGAGGCCAGCATTTCGTTCCTGTTTGCCTGCCTGGTGTTCCTTGGAGGTCCCCCTAATTTGTGCCCTTCCTCCTTGTTTTCATATCCTAAAATGTCAGTTCCTCTCGCCGTTCCCAAATATTTGCTTAACATTTTGCCAGCCTGCAGAAGAGGAGAAACAGACCCCCGTGAATATTGTCTGGCAAAATAAGGAGGAATGTGGTCCCAAAGGCTCCTTTGTCTCGGGGCTGGAGCACACACAGCAAGGAGCAGGTGCCTGGTTTGCAGCTCTGAGCCTTTTTTTCCTCCTCTCTGTCGCTCATAGCCCCCGTCCCAAGGACTGGCCCTGTCCTTCAGGCAGGGAAACCTCGTAGGGATTTCAGAGCCAGCTTCTGGTGATTGCGGATGGATTCTCATCGTGGCCAGGGCTGGAATACTCAGGAGGTTTAAGGATGGCCTCTGGCAAAGTAGTGAGGTTTATTTGAAAATAGCAACTTAAAACGATGCCGGGCGCCAGGGCTGGTTTGTGAGGTGTGAAAGCTTTTCCCTTCAATCAAGGGAGCTGTTTTGGGCTTGGATTTGGGGTTTTTTTGTTGTTTTGGGGTTTTTTTTTCACCTTTGTTTTGTTGGGAGCTGAAGTTCTCCGTGGTGGTTTGTCTGTAGGAGCTGGGACTTCAGGAAAAACAAATATAATGAGTGCAGCGACTCAAATCCGTGCAGGTTGTCAGCGCTCTGAAGACATTAATGTTCTTGCAGAGCAGGCTGGAGCCAGCTCCAGGAATAACGTGCACAGAGCTGTGGGCAGCACCGAAATCCTGCTTTAGATTTATGGCTTGAGACTTTGGGTGAAATGGGGCATGCAAGAAAATCCCTGGATCACACTTTCCTTCCCAAACATTGGGAGCGAATCCTGCTGGGATCTGACTTGCTGCACGAAGAAGCCGAGGTGAGGATCAGACCTCAGCTCCGCTGCTGTTTTGCATCCCAATTCCCTGTTCTTAATTTAGGATTAATGAGCAGAGCTGGCTCTTGGGTAGGATTTGAAGCGGGTGTGAACCAAACCCCTCCAACCTTAACTGGACCTTGCGGGTGATTTTATCCCTGATGGTGATTTTGTGCCTTTTCCATCGGTCTGGGAATGCTGGGCTGGATCAGCCGCTGCTCCGGGGTGTTTTCCTAGGCTCTAGGGTCACTTCAGTCCTGACAGGAGATGCCCAAAGTGGCTTTTGGTCACCTCCAGGACCTGAGCCGAACATCCCGCAGCCTCTCGCCCCGTGACCACCTCGCTGGCCCGAATTACCAAATCCTCCCTTGGGAGCTGTGCGAAGAGAAGAAACGATTGTCGCGGTCACGGGGCGAGCGCTTCCCCGGAGGCCGCGGGCTGCTCGTAAATCCGGAGCACAGAGGGACAAGGAGGTGACAGCGGTGCCAGGTACCGGCTCGTGGCCTGACAGGAGGGCTTTGTGAGGCCGGGCTCCAGAGGTGCACTGGGGAATGCGGGTGACAAACGATTCCTGTGCGCCGGGGCGGCGGGAGCAGCTGGAGCGGCGCTGGAACAAAAGGCTGCTGTGCCCCGGCCAAGGCCGAGTGAGCAATTAATGGGCCTGCAAGGGTGGCTGATCATGAGCATTGACCGGAGAGGGGCTGGAGAGGGCTCCGGGTGTGCAAACCCGAAGGAGAGCGCGGGAATGACACATGGGAGGGAAGGAAGGGCGGACGCTTCCCAGCTATTAAATCTGACTAGCCCGTGGATATCGTTCCAGGGGAAATTCCTGCAGCCTCGGCGCTTTTGAGGTGCCTCCGTTGGGGCTGGGGGATGTGCTCCCAGGGGAGGATGATTCCACAGGGCCTCTTTCATCCCCAATTTCTCCGAGCTTGTGCTGCCCCCAGGTCTTCCCACCCGTGCCTGCCCGTGGCCAGTGCTGCCAGCAGAGCCTTTAGGGCACCCGTGGCTGTCCCTTTGCATGGCTGGTGGCACCCAGAAGCTGCTGGGCACCAGCCCTTGGCCAGCTCTCCCTGGGCACGCTGCAGGAGCAGCTCAGCTCTCCCTGCTTCGTTTGTGGCTCTCTGAACTTTACCCCAGCAAATAATGGCAAGGGGCAGGCTGGCGTGGAGAGAAAATCCTGCCCTGCTCGATCATCCTCCATGCACAAACTTCCAGCCCTGCTTTTTCAGCTCTCAGAGCTCCTTCCTGCCGGTCCCTTCCCTGCCCCGTGCCACAAAACCCCTCAGCAGCCCTGCTCAGGGGGCTCTGCAAAATCCAGGCAGCTTTTGAACTTGAACCCCATGCCTGATTAGTAAAAAGCGAATCATTAAGGGCTGATGTTCTTTCCAGGGCTCAAAATAGAAGTGAGGTTCCTGTTTGGGTGGGGAGTGAAGGGCTGGTAAAAATGCCTCACTCCATTCACCTCCTGTGGAAATGGCAGCTTTGAGCCTTGGTCTTTTTCTTGAAAAAGTGGAAAATTTCCCTTCCAGATATTCCTCACTGCTCTGTTTGTTGGTTTTTTTTTTTTTTGGTGGGTGTTAAATCCCTGCATGTTGTGAGCCCGCAGCGCATTAAAGTGATAGTGAGGAGGGGGAAAGGAAAAACCTTCTTAAGTTCTCCATCAAGACCTTCCAGTGAAACTTATCTGCCTTCGAAAGTAAGAATCTGATTGCTCCTTATCTTTGCAATTATCAGGCAGAAATAAAATCGTGGAATCTCCTGTTTCCAGACCCAGCCCTCAGTGGCTGGTCTGTCACGATAAGGAAAGGTCTCCCTGTGCTCCAGCAGGGATCTGAGGGCCCTCATTAACCCCGAGGGGTTGATGTGCTGCAGGCAGAGCCTGCGCAGCTTTTGCTACCCCAGGCATGTGAAACTGCAATTTTTTTAATTTTTTTTTTTTTTTACAGCTCTGAGCTGTGTATTTTGTCTTTAAAGCACCCCAGAAAATTCCCGTTATTGCCCGCACCCCTTCCCCTCTGGCGGAAGGTGCTGATGTGACAGAAAGTCCCTTGGAATGCTGGCATCACCTCCCCTATCCCTTCTGTGGCCAGAGGGGCGACTGGGAGGTGAAAATGGGGGGGGAGGGAACCAAGGAGATCTCGGAGCAAACTCCCAGCTCTAAATATTTGGAGGGTTTTGCTTCCTTCCCTCCTTTCTGCGTGTTCCCCGTGCCCGTTGCCATGCCAGGGAGCTCGGGGGCACAGCCTGCCTGTCCCTGGCCTGTGAGTGATGGGGGCTCAGCTCTCACAGCTGGCCCGGGGCTATTCCTCACCCTGCAAGGGCTCTTTTGTCTCGTTCAAAGCCGTGACCTCATTTTCCAGACAGAAAACAGAGGGGGAGAAACCCCCCAACCTGCCAGGGGAGGTCAGAGGGCCGGCTGAGGGCTCTGTGAGCATCCAGCTTCTCCACGGGGACACAAATAACCGGGACTGCGGGGCAGAAAACTGCCATGGAGAGATGGCCTGAGGGCCGTGGCAGTGCAGAAGGGCCACTGCTTCTGTGCCCAGGGTCTCCTTTGAGGAAGAGCCCCAGACTGGCAGCCAGAAGCGTGTGCCTGTTGCTCTCTGAGGGCCTGTGGAGTTTGGGTTGTTCCCCGTTTCTCCCCAGGAACAGGATCCTGGCGAAAGCAGGGATGGTTGGAGCTCAGTGCTGGTGGCTCCTGCTGGGGTGAATTTGTCTGTGTGGGCACAGTTTGGGGTCAGGGACACCCCTCATCCCTCCTGAAACTCCACAGTTCATTCCTGCCCTGCTCCGTGGCCCAGGGCTTGGATTTTCAGCCTCGTGTCCAGCCTCGGCTCTGCTCTGGTTTGTGCTCAGACAAAAGAACTGCCCACCCCAAAGCCAGTCCTGAGGCTCCTGTGGCCCCACGGCTGTCCCAGCGTTCCAGCTAAAGCCGGGAATGATGGGACAGAACTCCTGGAGCTGCTGGAAGCCGCAGAGGAGCCGGAGCTGCCTTGCCCAGGGGTCAGGTGCCCCTGCAGCGTTTTTGCTCCAGCTGCAAACAAGAAGTCCCAGTTTCGCTTCCCATTTCCCCAGCCCCGTGAGCAGGGCCGAGAGGGCTTTGGGCTCCCCGTCTGCTCCCGGTGGCAGATGGGGAAATGATTCTCTTTGGCTCAGCACTGGTGGTTACAGCTCAGAAGTTTGGTTTGTTGGGGTGTTGGGGGCTCTGAGTGCCCCCAGTGCTGCTTTGCTCTTCTCCCCACTTCCAGCTCACCGGGGTGAGCCCTTGGTGAGCCCTGCCTCGATGGGAACCCTCCCCGAAAGATTCCAGCCATGAAAATGCAGGAGATCCCAAAAACCAGCCTGGTGGAGAGGGAAGATTCATCCCCCAAGCAGGGGGTGAGGAGCAGCAGAGGGGAATTCATTCCTTTCAGGGGGGTGAGGAGCAGTTTGGAAGGGGGGATTCCCCCTCTCAGAGGGTGAGGAGCAGTTTTAAGGGGGGATTCCCCCCCTCTCAGGGGCTGAGGAGCAGTTTGGAAGGGGGAATTCATCCTTCTCAGGGGCTGAGGAGCAGTTTGGAAGGGGGGATTCATCCCTCTCNGAGGGATTCCCCCTCTCAGGGGCTGAGAAGCAGTTTGGAAGGGGGGATTCATCCCTCTCAGAGGGTGAGGAGCAGTTTTGAGGAGGGATTTACCCCTCTCAGAGGGTGAGGAGCAGTTTTGAGGAGGGATTCCCCCTCTCAGGGGCTGAGAAGCAGTTTGGAAGGGGGGATTCATCCCTCTCAGAGGGTGAGGAGCAGTTTTGAGGAGGGATTTACCCCTCTCAGAGGGTGAGGAGCAGTTTTGAGGAGGGATTCCCCCTCTCAGGGGCTGAGAAGCAGTTTGGAAGGGGGGATTCATCCCTCTCAGAGGGTGAGGAGCAGTTTTTAGGGAGTTCCTGCGCAGTTTAGGGGACGCAGGGGAAGGAGAAGCAGATCCCCAGCGCTCCCAAGGCTTTGGTGAGTGCTCTTTGGCTCTGCTTTGCCTCTGGGGTCACCGGGGGGATGCCACGAGTCCTGCTGGTGTTCTGGGGCTTTGGAGGCACTGTCCATTCCCAGGGCTCTGGGGACAGGGGGTGACAGGGCTGGCTTCCCTGCAGGAGCCATTTGGATGCTCCCCTACGGACCTTTCCAAGCCTCACCTCTGCTGAGGTGGGGCTGTCAGGGAGCCCCAAATTCCCTCTCCGTGGGTACCTGGGGTGTCCAGGCCTGCTGCAGGCCCCGGGGAAAGGGGGCCCTGAGCCACCTGTTGGCGTTTCAGCCGTGGGGAGGCCGCTGCCCTTTTTAAGTGTCCGTCTCTTTTTCCTTGCTCCTCACTTCCCGGGATTCCCTTTACAACCAGCCCATTGTGCCGTGGGCTCCAGCAGCTGGGTGGAGTGTTTCAGGCTCAAGTGTAATTTCAGCGCCTTTAAAAGCTTTTGGAGGGCTTTTTTTTCTTTCTTTTTTTTTTTTTTTTTTCTCCCCTGAAGAGGACAGCAACGCCAACAAGGGATAATTTGATGGATTACTCTGCGGGGCTGAGGGGCTCTCCTTAATCCCCTTTGTGGGGCTGTTTGAGGAGACGTGGAGCAGAAGCCCCCAGCCCCAGGCAGAGAAAAGGCAGCTCAGCAGGGTGGGTTTTACACTCTGACACATAAATACAGGCCCTGGTCATGTGGTGCCGGATATAATCTGTGCCCGTCCCCACGCCGAGGAGAAGGGGGCACCTGGAGGGGGCTTATTTTTTCCCCCTTTCCAGTTCAATTTACATTTTGATTCTTCTGCTTGGAAGAAGAAAAAAAAAAAAAGAAAAAAGTGGAGAAGAAAGGGCGGGGGAGAGGTTGATTTGGATCAAGTGCCAGGGGTGATGGGCACAGTCTTTAAACAGCAGAAATGAGTGAAAAGCAGAAGCAGATCATCTCATTTCCCCTCCCGCTCCGGAACGGGGGCTCCTCTCATGAATAAAAGCAGGAGCTTGGGCCGTGCAGCAGCAAAACAAAGCTGTGGCTCTGCTGTGGAGCCAGCCAAGCTTGTCTGGAGGTCTGGGGCTGCCTGCAGCAGACCTGACGCCGGCTCAGGGGAGCGTGACCGCGAGGGCTGAGCTGCTGCTGCTGCTGCTGCTTTTGGGCACGCTGGGTTTGGCCGTGCTGAGGAGTTCGGGAGGTTTCGCCTGATGGAGTTTGGTGAGGAGATGCCAGTCCTGAGCGGGTAAAACCCTGCTGTGCTCCAGCACAAATCCCAGCGAGGTTCCTCCAGCCCAGGCTGGAGATCCCTCTGCAGCTGAGCTCGGCTTCTCTGGGGCTTTTCACCCATCCCCACCGGCCTGAACTCATCTCTGGGGGCCCTGCTGAGCTTGGGGTCATCCTGCCAGCCCTGGCCCTGCTGGCTGCAGGACTCGGGGTGCCCCTGTCCAGCTGTGCCCCTGTCCAGCTGTGCCCAGCTCCTGGCCATGCTCCCGGCGTGGGTGGCCGGGCGGCCCAAGAGTGAAGCCCAGCCAAGAGCAGGGAGCTGCTGGGCTGTGCTGAGTCAGTGACCCCGTTAGTCACACAGCTGGAGGAGGAGGAGGCCTGACTGGCCCTGGCTGCCGGAGGAAGGCTCCTGCCAGGAGCAGCTCCTTTGCCCCGTGCTGTGTTCGTGCTCTGGGATAGGGTTAGAGCCCCCCTGGCATGGCTGGCACAGCTCCTGAGAGCAGTGTGGGGGTACCAGGGTGAAGGGAGGCAGGACAGGGATTTCTCCACCCTGGCAAACGTCCCCTCTGGGCTGGCCGTTCCCAAATGGGGGTCGTGTGTCTGTGCTGGGCACCCCTGAGGGCCTCAGGAGCACAGAAGGGCCTGGGCAGCTGGGAATTTTAGCCCTGGAAGCAGCAGGATCCCCTCGTGGGAGCTGCTGTGGCAGGAGAGAAGCAGCCCCCAGTGGTGACAAAGCCAAGGTGGAAGTGAGGTGACATCAGGAACAGCCCTCCCGTGACCCTGGGTGCTCCTGTGCACTCGCCACCAGGGAGAGAATCCCAAACCCAGCGGCTCCTCCTCGCTCTCCCCGAGGGGATTTCCAGCCTCTGCTGCTCTTCCCCTAAGAACGGAGCCCCCGGGCTCAAAGGAAACGCGGAGTAAATTCCGAGAGCCCAAATAAATCACCCTTCTCCCCTCCCTTCCTCCCCGAGCTGTGAATGGGGTCAAGGAGATTTGGGAGGGGAGCAGGGCCGGCGAGGGGGTCAGGAGAGGTCGGGTGAGTTTTCCATTCCATCCCAGGAGCCTGCCAGAGCTATTCTCCATGGTGCATTTCCCTTTCAGCGGCGCTGAATGGACGCTGATAGCTGTGAAAGGCCCTGGCAGCTCCTGAGCTCTCTCCCCTTGAGCTCTCTCCCACCCTCTCTTCCAAAGGGCTTCCAGGGAACCCATAAGGAGCCCCTCGGGAGGTTGGAAGGGGGTGTTGGGGTTTAAAGAGCCCCTCGGGAGGTTGGAAGGGGATGTTGGGGTTTAAAGAGCCCCTCGGGAGGTTGGAAGGGGGTGTTGGGGTTTAAAGAGCTCCTCGGGAGGTTGGAAGGGGATTTTGGGGTTGGGAGTGGGAACCCTTTGCCTGCTCCTCTCTCGGTGCCAAAGCTGGGCAGGGCAGGTGAGGGCCTGACTCACCTGGGGACTGCTGGGCTGGAGCAGCCCCACCTGGGCCAAGGGATTTCCTTTCCTAAGGAGGTCAGAAACAGCTGATGATAAAACCAACCAGTGGTTTGGCTCGGAAGGGATCTTAAATCTCATTTTGTTCCGCACGCAGGGACACCTCCCCCTATCCCAGGCTGCTCCAACCTGGCCTTGGACACTTCCAGGGATGCAAATCCAGCCACGGATTCCTTGGGAAACCTCTCCCAGTGCCTCAGCACGCTCCCCCTGAGCCAATTCTCTGCTGTCTGATCGCTGCTGTTCGTCGAGCTGTGGAGGAGGTGCACAACCAGTCCAAATCAAAGCCTACAACCACATTTGACATCATCCCTCGGTGCCTCTGCAGAGATTACGGAGTGGCAGGACTCTTCCAGGAATAAATGAGTTTTTCTCTGCCGCGTAAGTACACCCACATTTTATTTTTGAAACAGCCAGCCCTCACTCTTCACTCCAAGCACTGCTGAGACGTGGTTTCCTCTGAGAGCCTGTGTTGGGGAGATTTAGGGAGGAGGAGAGGCTTTCTTTGTGTGTGTTCACCTTGTCCAGGTGTTTTCCTAAGAGCTTCCCTGGCTTCATCCTCTCCAGGATCCTCCTCTCCATCCTCTCCATCCTCTGCCTGTGTCCAGCAGGGCTTTGCTCCTGCCCTGGACCCTCCCTCCCACCTGGCTGCCAGGTGAGGCAGCCTCTGGGAGCTGATGCTGCTTCTCTGCAGGGAAGGGCAGGAAAAGTCGGGTTTGCCAGCTCTAAAAGCTCTAAAAGCAGGCAGCTGTGGGTTTGGTGAGGGGCTGGTTTTTCCCCAGGGAGGGGAAAGGAAGAGCAGCAGCTGCTGTGCCACGGCACGCCAGCTCGGGGACAAGCCCCACATGTGGCTCCCTTCTGCTCCCGAGTGCAGGAAACCTCAAAAAAAAAAAATCTCTTTTTGGGGCCTGCTGTTATCCTCAAGGTGCTCCTTGAGGAGGAAAGGACAAATCCTGCTCCTGCTCTGGGAATCTGGGGGAACTGAGGCCGGAGGGTGACGAGTGCCTGCGTCACCCGGAGCAGCCACCCCCGTGGGGCTGTGAAAGGTCCCCAAAATCCCTCTGGGATGGGCAGGGGGCTGCCAGCTCCCCTGGGTGAGCTCACCCACTGGGGATGGATTTTCCTGACTCCTCCCAGAGCCAAGCAGCCCTGCACAGTGCAGGGGATAAATCCCCCTGGGAAGGATTGGATTAGGGCTTTGAGGAAAGGCCGTTTGATCTGGCTGCTGCTGGGGCTGTCACTCAGCCTGTCACCTGCAAAGCTGCAGGGACATCTTGTTGGCTTTAAAAAGAAAATCCCACCCCCACGTCCTAAATCAGTGCGGGAGCACCAGCAGACCAGCGAGGGAGGGTGATAAATGTGAATATAAATGTGAATATCGGGGGGGGGGGGGGGTTTTGGGGCCAGAACTA
>VWZN01011299.1:43522-67182 GCA_013396955.1 Regulus satrapa
GGGGGGAAGGAAAAAAAAACCCAAATCCAAGTGGAGTTGTTCTTTTGGCACCCTGGGAAGTGCTTGGCTGGTGAACCTGGAATATCCAGGAGCTGGATGGAAACTCCTTTTGTTGTTGCTGGCATTGTCAGTGGCAGCTTGTGCCCTCTGCTCTGGGGTTTGGGTTTTTTTTTTCCCTTTTAAAATCCAGAATCCCACTTTTCCAGAGCGCAGGTGTGCTGGGTTGGAGGAGGAGCTGCTCTGCTGTGCCTTCCAGCAGGATTCTGGGGAGTAAAAAAAGCTTGGATTGCTCAGCGAGGGGAGGGAGGAGGAGACGGGAGTTCCTGAAATCCCAAATCCGCGGCGTGAGGGGGCGTTTGGGGCTGGAATTCCCGGGGAATGTTCGGCTCACAGCTGCTTTTTCTGCCTTTGCAGACCCCCATCCTGCTGACTCCCAGCCCGCTGCTCTCCAGCATCCACTTCTGGAGCACCCTGAGCCCCGTGGCTCCGCTCAGCCCTGCCAGGTTGCAAGGTGCCAACACCCTCTTCCAGGTGAGTGCCAGGATGGTTTCTCACGGCCCCTTGCCCTGCAGAGCTGCAGGAATCCGTTAGCCCGAATATTTAGCAGGGGAAAGAAATAATGTTTTTGATTTAAAAAAATTTTATTATATTAAAAACCCATTATTTTTGCAGTGGAAAGGAAAGAATTTTTAAATTTTTAAAGTTTTAGTATATTAAAAAATCATTATTTTGATTTATTTCTATATTTTATATACCATATAATATATTTATAATTTTATATTTTCTATTTTAATAAAATATTTTCTATTATCCTATTATTTATATATTATTTGTGCCCAGAGGAGCTGTGGCTGTCCCTGGATCCCTGGAAGTGCCCAAGGCCAGGATTTTATTTTTACTATCTAGGAATATTATTATTGAATATAAATTTAAACAATATTTGTATGTATCTAAAATAGAAAATATTTAAGAAAAAACCCTCCTTTAGTTGTAATTCTCCCATTTTTCCCTCACACTTCCACCTCTGCCACTGGAATGACCACATTTGCCGAGGCTAAGGGAGTAAACTTAAACCAATTAAATCCATTTTTATTTCATTCCATCGAAATGAAAGAATTTAATTCAATCTTTCCGGGTTGGCATCTGTCATCTCCATGGAGATGAAGGAAGTTCCTCATACCATGAGCAGAGGGAATAAAACAAGGAGGGCTGAAAATGGATGTTTCACCCTGGAAAGAGCTGCTAATTAACTGAGGGGCAATTTAGGCCCTGCTTTCCCCAGAACCTGGATTAAAAATCAGATTTTTCCGGGGCAGCGCTCGGCTCAGGGCTGGCTGTTACAAAATGAATTCAAAGCGAGAAGCCAAGAGGGCTCTTTGAAGTCTGGGCTGGTTTGGCTTTGTTTTGTTGTTGCATTTGGGGGTTTTTTCCCCCTTTCCTTGGCGCGCAGACAGGGGAGGAACAAGGAATTCAAGCTTTTTCTCTTTTTTTGATGTTTTATCTGCCAGTTCCCATCAGTGCTGAACAGTCACGGCCCATTCACGCTGTCTGGACTGGACGGACCCTCCACGCCCGGCCCCTTCTCCCCGGATCTGCAGAAGACATAGCACACGGAATGAATTCATTTATTCCTTCCAAAAGGACAAGGCACAGAGAGGAGCACGCTTCTCCTGAACCACCTTGCTGTAAAAACGAGCAGTTTCTAATTCTGCAAGAGATTCTCTCCCACGGTCGTAGTTGTTGCCGTTCCCGAATCGAAAAAAAAAACCAAACCCATCCTTTTTTTTTTTGCAAAAATTCCCCCTTTTTTTTGGAAGAACCCAGGTTGGGAATGTATATGCAAACGCCTTAATAGGAGCTGCAGCTCCAGTCTCTTCTCCTCCTCGTTTTGGAAGATTTTTCCCCTTGTCCAAAAGGAATTTTGGGTGATGTTGCAGCGAGTGACTGCAGCAAACAGCACCAGAGGAGGCTTTTCTCTGTGACTCTTGGGACAAAAAAAAAAAAGAAAAAACCCCCCCCAAACCTCTCTGTTCTTCTGCTTGCTCTGCACAGCAAGGAGAGCCCTGAATCCTGATGGAAGCTGGCATTCCAGGAACTGCTTGGGAACGGGCTGTGTGCTCCCAGTTCTGCCCCAGAACTTGTGCAGCAACAAAAGCAGCCGGGGCTTTTTCCTGCTGGAGTTGTCTTTTTGTTGTTTTTTTGTTTTTTTGTGGTTTTTTTTTTTCTTGCAGGGAGAAAATTTTTTTTTTCAAGGATTTATTATTGCGAGTTTGTGTCCAGGACAATTCTGTGGAGCCGTGGAGTGGCCCGGCAGCCCCTGGGAGAAGAGGTGGGGCTGGATTTTGGACATTTCCCTGCCCTCCTTCCCTTTCCGTGAGCTCCTTTCACTTCTCGCTGAGTTTGAACGCTGGAGTCCAAACATTTCTTGTGCCAGAGACCTCTGGGAGCTCCCTGCTGGATGAGCAGGATGGGGAGAATTTCCCTGGGTTTTTTTGGGGGGATTTTCCCCAGGTTTTTTGGGGGACTTTCCCCAGGTTTTTGGGGGATTTTCCCTGTGTTTTCCGGGAATTTTCCCTGGGTTTTGGGTGGAGGTTGCTGCCTGACCTGGAATTCCAGACCCCAGCAGGGTGAGAGCAGCAACATCCCAGCATTAACGTTGCTCCTCTTTCCCCACAGTTCTGGAGAAGCTTCCTCCTCTTTCTCCAGCTCTCCTCCCAAGCTTTGCAGTGGAGCTGTCACTTTTTTCTTCTTCTTTTTGGAGGGAGCACCGACCCCAGACCGGGCTGAGGGGTCCCAGGGGGTTCAGCCTCGTGGTAAATCTGCTCTCCCCTCCTTGCTGTCCTGCATTAGCAATGCAGGGTTGTTTTTTCCAGAGCCATGGGGGGCGAGGTGGAATTCATAGGTGGATTTTTTTACACCTCAGGAGGCCTTTTAAGAAATGGGAGCTTCTCCTCTCTCAGCCCCTCGCTCTGGGTGTGCTGGGCTCTGGATCCGTGGCCTTCCAATTTGGCCATCTGATGTCAGGCAGCAGCTTCTGGGTTTGAGTTGGGGCTCTCAGAGCATCTTCTCCATGAAATATTCCCAGAAAACAGATGGGGGACATCTCTTTCCTTCAGCATCCTCAGAGCTGCCGTGGGCAGAGGAAGATTTTTTCCCTCTCCAGCACGAGGAGCTGACAGTGTTTGCTGTAAATACTGCACCTGTTCCATGCAGAAGTGGAGAACTCGAGCTTTTCCAGAGTTTTTTTTTTTTTCCTATTGCCACTTTTGCAGGCTTGGAATTCCCTTTAAAGCCACAACACCCAAGACTTTTCCTGCAGTGATGTTCCCCTTCTATATCCTGACATTGAGATACAGAAAAAAACCACTTTAGTGCGTTCCCGACGCGACGCCTGGGACAGGTGGGTGGAACAGAGTCGCTTTTTTTTGGGCATTGTTCACCTGCCCAGGGGAAAAGTGGGAGAAAAAAAAAAGTTCCTTTTTCAGGTGGAGAAGCAGGGAGGGAGGCTCGTGGAGTGACCTGTCTTCCTGTTGGCTCCTGTCAGAGGCAAAAAAATGCTTCACATTTAGACATCAGCAGCTCTTAAAATGTGCAATATTGACATTTTTTTTCTTTTTTTTTTTCTCTTTTAAAAAAAAAAAAAAAAAAATTTATTTTCAAACCGCAGAAGCAAAGCTGCAGGTGATCATGAAGAGCAGGCATCTGGAATTTTTTTGGTGTTTTTCTTTTTTTTTGGTTTGCATCTTTGGAGCCCGCTCTGGGAAATTTCTATAGCTATGTATAAATAGCAGCACTTTGGTTGGTTCAGGTTGGCCAATTTTATGCCTACCAAATACGTGGACTTTTTTGGACATTTTTGCAGGCTGGGATTCGAATTGAAAATTCATGAATGAGCACTAAAAACTTGCAATTTAATTGCTTCCCTTCCCCCTTGTTCCCCTGTGGAGAAAAGCCAAGTTTAGCTGTTGAAAATTTGTGCACTTAATTCTTTGTGAGCTTTTTATCGCTTTGGGCAGAGGCTCAGGCCCAAAAAAATGCAATTTCTGGGCTCCTGCTCCTCTCCAAGAAGCTTCCCAGGATTGCTGTGCCCCTTCTGGGAGCTGCTGGTCCTTTAGGTCACTTCAGGAGCCCTTCTGGCCACCTCCTCACAATTTGTTTTTGGGCAGGTGGGCTTAGAGTAGTTCCTGGTTTAGTTCTGGACCGTGGTGATTGAAAAGAAACCAACTCAGCCGTTGGGGTTCTGTCCTTCCTGGGAAGGTGATCCCGGTAAGAAGAGGAACTTTGGGGTTTTTTTAGCAGCAGCTTTAGGATTCGAGCTCTGCTTCAGACCCGTCCTCAGCAGGGGATGCAGTTCCTGCGCCCCGATTTTGGCACATCCGAGCTCTGTTTTGCCGTAGGTCGGGAAGGGATAAAATTCCTGGGGTTGGACAATTCCTTGTTTTCCCTTGGGACGTGCCAAGGCTCCGGCAGCCGTGCAGTCTTTGGGATAATCAAGTGCTGTGGGAGAGCTTGGGATCACTCCTCCCTCTGCTGCGTTTTCAGCTGTCTCACAAACCGATTCTTTGGGGTTTCTCATGTCCGTGTGGAGGGCGGTGAAGCTGCTGGAGGTGCAGATTTCCCTTCTCCAGCTTCTCCCTGGGGGATTCCCTGGGGATGGGATGGGCCCTGCTCCCCTCCTGGGGCTGCAGCTCTGCCCTCTCTCGTCTGCCACGCTTTGTTCATTTCTCTTGCAGTTGTTTTGCTCGCTTTGCTCCTGTTTTCTGCCAGGTTTGGATGTGCTCTGTGGTTTAAGCTCTCCGTTTTTTTAAGGCAGATTTGTTTCCAGTCCGTCTCAGTGTTGTATCCTGGTATTGTCAGCTCTGGAAATCAACCTCAGCAGTGGGTCAGGGAATGCTGGTACAATCCACAGGTATTTCAGCACTTTGGAGTGATGGTTTTGGTCTGTTTCCTTCCTCAGCTCAGTGTGAGGAATAGAATCTGGATCTGGAAGAGTAGAAATGGGAAAAAAAAACAAACCCCAAAAAAAGCAGGGTGATGCAAGCAGCATCAGGCCCAATCCATGAGGAGTCACTCAGGAGCTCTCCAGGATGTTTGATGAGGCTTGTGCTGCCTAAACAGAGGCGTTTATGGTTTGATTTGAAGTTAATTAAGCAGCAATTAGCAGTGGCCTTGAGTGTGAGCAGATCCAGGGGAGCGGGGCAGGCTGGAGCTGCTGGAAGCTGAGCTGGCAGAGTTGATTTGGAATAATAAAGCTGGAGAGGGGAAAAAAAAGGGAAAAATTCCAGGGAAACACAGGTGGAATTAATCTGGGGGTGAATCCTTCAGCAGCAGGAATTCTGGGAGGCCAGAATCCTGGGAATCAGCACACATCCAGCAGCATTTCTGTGTCTTGCAGGGACTGAAATCCATTTAAATCAATTTTTAGCCACTCCAGCTGCCTCGTGCAGCCGCGTGCCAGCGTTGTCCCGTTCATTCCTGGATGCACATCTCTTTTGGGAAGGTGATTTTGGGCCAGAATTCCTTGCTGGGATTATTCCTGAGGCATTTTTGGGCACGGAATTCCACTAGGGAGCTCGGTGCTGACAGGGGAGGGGAGAAGTGGCAGAGAGAAATCCTTGGAAATGGAACCAAATCTTCTTCCTGAGCCTGATTTTAGTCAGGAGAGCAACACAAGGGCAGCGCTGCCCATCCCTGTCAGGATTCCCTGGAGCTGTCTCCAGCAGAAAGGTGAAATGTTGGGTTTGCTGTCAGCAAATCCTCAACTGAGGGATTTTATTCCTGCCTTTACGCCAGGAACGAGCAGGAATCAGGAGAATGTGTTCCCTGCAGATTGTTTTTCTGTCTGACCACAGGTGGGCAAGGCCCTGTTTCTCCCTGGATATTTCAATATTTCCCTCTTGGAACAGCAAATTGTCTGCTTCCTATAAATTATTTTGGAACAAAACCAGCCTAAAACTGGCGAGAATTGAATTTTGTTTCCCCCTCCCAAAGAAAGCAGCAGATTTTGCTTGTGGAGCTCTTCCAGGCCCTGATGAGAAGCACACTCAGAGCTGAAAAATTGTATTTTTTTTAAATCTTTTTTTTTTTTTTTAGATTCCTCAGTGTTGAAGCGTGGCTGGAACTGCTCTGCCTGGAGCACACGTGGGTCGTGCCTGGCAGGATGTGTTCCCAAAAAAAATCCATAGAAATATCCCCATCCTCCCTCCCAGCAGATTCTGCACTCTGCAGTCGCCACTTTTGAGATATTTTGCACTCCCTTGGGAGGATTTTTTTTTTGGGAAGGGGCTGCTTTCTCTTCTCTTTTAGCACTCAAGTCAATCCTGCCCCGGCGTGGACTCGTGAGTTGCCAAAGGTTCTTTTCTCTGGTTGCCACATCTCCCGAAGCAACAAAAAGTGTCTGAAATGGGGTTTTTTTTTGAGCAGTTTTGTGTGCAGGGAACAAAAATTTGGGCTCCATTTCAAAGATTTCTCTGCTGAGGTTGTGCTGCAGGAGGATTTCATCTCAAAGCAGGGGGGTAGCAGGAGAATCCCCACCCTTTGGGAGCCAGGGGTGTGAGCAGAGGCAGCGAGGAGAGGCTGGAGCTGATTCCAGAGCCCGTTGCAGCGGTGCTGTACCAATAACTGGAAGCTGTTGTTGTTTATTTTGATTTTTTTCCTTTCCTTTCGGGGTTTCAGTGTTTTTTGGGGAGCACGGGAAGGCTCTGAGGGGTGCATGGTTCCTGGAGTGTGCTGGGTTGGGGGGGTTCCAATATTCCAATCCCAAAAATCCCTCCTTTGGGATGCATTTTGGGGTTGGTTTTGTTTTTTTTTTTAATTTTTTTTTTCCCTAACATGTCCTAACCCCTCCCAGCTTTGAAACTGCTTCCTAGAATTGCGTTGACTTTTTTTTTCCCCCCCCTTTGTTGTTGCTCTTGTTGTTCTGCTGTTGTTCAGTTGCACAGAGTTTTTTCTATATAAAATATACTTTTGAAACGTTTCATTCTCTGTGAACAGGGTTGAGATTTATTCTTTGTAGCTTGGAAAAAGATCCTTAAAATTCCCTTTTCCAACTTGTTTTGTAGCCTGTTGCAGTGTTACCAGATGGCCTTATGTACGTCACAGTGCTTTGTGATGGGTACAGTAGCACATTTAATGCTTATACCCCTCTGCTTTTAGAGCTGAGAAGTTGATTTGGAATAATAAAGCTGGGGAGGAAAAAGAATAAAAAAAAAAAGGGAAAAAAAATCCAGGGAAACGCAGCTGGAATTATTTTGGGGGTGAATCCTTCAGCAGCAGGAATTCTGGGAGGCCAGAATCCTGGGAATCAGCACACATCCAGCAGCATTTCTGTGTCTTGCAGGGATTGAAACCCAAACCCGCTGACATTGAAATCAGTTTTTCACCCCTGCAGCTCCCCCGTGCCAGCGTTGGCCCGTTCCTTCCTGGAGTGCACCCCTGCTTTGGGAAGGTGATTTTGGGGGGTTTTCAGGCTGGGTTCTTGGCAGGTTTTTGGGATCACTCCCTCTGGAGTTTCCACCCTCCCGGTTTTACCTCGCTGGGATTTTCCCATCGAGCCGTGGTGAAAACTCCTCCAGGAGGGGGAACGTTCCCGGTGGCTCTTTCCAGAACAGAGTTGCATTTTTCTTTTCTCTATAAATATATATATATATATATAGTGCAAATTCAAGAGGCAAAGTTATGTTGTAGTGAGTGTCTGAAACTTCCTACACTGGAGACTTTTCTGGACAAGACAACTGTAAAAGTCACCCCTTGTTCCAGCTGGGTGACCCTGCCTGGGACAGAATTGCTTCTCAGTCTAACTTTTTATTTTTAAATACCTTCTTAGAGTATCTTAATGCCATTGTGTTTAAAGAAAAAAAAAATTAAAAAAAAAAAGAAGCTGGTATGTAATGCAAGTACATAAATAGCCAAAGTTTTCAGTAATTGTTCAGTGTTACTAAATTTTGCTTTTATTTAACCTTCCGAGATAACATTTAGGAAGACCTTCAGCGTGTGAATCATCCTGAAAATTCAAAGTCTGAGCAACTGGATTAGGGCAGGGATGGAGTTGTTTGAGCACATTTCAGGTTTGAATACAATTGGGAGGCAAAAGTTTTTAAGATGCAAAATTTCCTTTGCACTGTCCTGACACTTCAAAGTGGCCAGTGCTGCTTTGGCAGTGGCTCTTTGGGAATTGTTATTCAAACATCATGAAGGTCTTTCCTGAGAAATCAGGTGACTTTTTTCTATTGCTTCGATTTTTGTGCAAAAAAAAAAAAAAGAAAAATCAATGTATTGCAATCTTTTTTAAAAAAAAAAAATGGGGTGGGAATAGTTAAAGAAAACTATTTTATGTAAGAACTGACAGAGGGATTTTGCTTTGTATAATGCAAGCTGGCTTTAAAAAAAAGCATTGTAGCAAATTATTCAAGTCAATCATATGTTAATAGTTATGTGCAACCAGACATGCAAAACAATTGTATTTTTTTAAATAAATATTTTTAACAAAGTTTGCTCGTTTGGTCTGGGTTTTTTTTTTTTCTCTTTCAGTAGAGAAAATAGAAAGTTACAGCTGCAGGGGATCTGATAAGGAAGGGAGTTCATCAGACTTGGAGGTAAATTGTATTTTTCAAGTTTTTTTTTTGCTAAATGCTGGTGAAAATTTCCTTCCAATAGGAAAATTGGAATGATCACAGCCGGGCAATGTGCCGGTGGATTTTAATTCAGAGGAGGCCGGGCCGGAATGAGGTGATGGAAAAGCTGCCAGCCCTGGTGGGACCCTGAGGAGGAGATTTCTTCCAGCTCTGCTCCCTCCTGGAATGGTTTGCTGCTCATTTCCTGCGAGCAGAGATGCTCTCATGGTGGGAGGGGCTCCAGGAAGGACAGATTGAGGGGGGTGGTTTGGGTTTTGCAGCCCGTGGGTGTTTTGTTCCAGGTCCAGGAGAGGAACAGTGGCATCCTGTGGAGCTGGAGGAGAATTGCAGCCTGGGTGGGATCTGCTCTGGGCTTGGGATAGAGCTGGGATCCAATCCCACAAGGGTGGGGGATGGCAGGATCCTAAAAGCCTTCCATCCCATGGCAGCGACCCTGGCCCAGAGGCTCCAGGCGGGCCTGGGATTCAGCTGAGTTTGATGACAGGGTCACAGATTGCAGCTGTGGGATTGGAGGCAGGAGGGGATCCCTGAACTCCAGGGATGAGCTAAACCCAGAATTCAGCTCATCCCAAACTCACCTGGAGGGAGGAAAACAGCAATTCAACAATTCCAGGCTCATTTTCTACCAGAGGTTGTAGAGGGGTTTTAAAATTTTTTTTTATTTTATTTTTCCCAGCTGCTGCTTGGAAAAATAGCAATTTCCCAGAGGAGCTGTGGCTGCCCCATCCCTGGAAGTGTCCAAGGCCAGGACAAACCTGGGACAGGGGGAGGTGGCCACAACAGGGAGAGCACTGGGTGGGATTTAAGGTCCCTCCCAACCCAATTTCACAATTCTTCAGATGCCAAATCTGTTGAATTTAAAAAAAACCCAACAAGATTGAGCCCGAGTTTAAAAACCGAGAAATAGAAGTGTTGGAATGAGTCCAGTCAGCGAGCAATTAGCAATCAATCACCTTTAATTAAACACTGCTTTATATACACACGTACATATGTACATCACATACAGCAGTTCAAGCGAGGAGTTGACATCCACAGCCGCTCCTGGCAGGAGGAATTTTTGACATTCCTCAAAAATCCAGTCCTCTCCTGGTGGCTGGGACAGGCCATGCGTGGGCTGTGGGAGTACCTTACACAAGGCACCTGGATGAGGAGATTGCACAGGTGAAGCAGCTGGAGCCTGGCTCCCAAAAAANGGAAGGAGGGGGACCCGGACCCAAAAAAAAAAAAAAAAAAAATTAAAATCCCTTCTCTCTCAGAGCTTCGCTTGGAAGCTGGAAATAAAATAAAATAAAAGATACTGCAGCTGGAGCAGCTCGAGGAGTGGCTTAAAGCAAAACGAACCAGCACAGCTCATTCTTGACTTTAAAAAAAAGAGAAAATCTCCCCTCAAAAAAAAAAAGGCAAAAAAAAAGCAAATTATTACTTCAAATCATTTCAGAGGCCTGAGCATGCTGAGTAAGACACTGTTCAGAGTGTGGAATATACAGGAATCAAGTGTGCAAATAGAGACAGGCCCTGCTACCTGTGTGCACCTGGAGGGGCTCTGCCACCGTGGAACTTCCCCCTGTGGAAGGGTCGGGGCAGGTGATGCCGACTCGAGTCACAAAAATGAATTAAAACCCAGGATTGTGCTGTAAATTCGAGGGGGGGCTGGGGATGTTCCTGTGCTCCACAGGCCAGAAATAAAATCTATTCAATGCAGTGACCAAGCCAGGAGACATTCAGTCTTGGATGAGGAACAGAGAGCAGCTTTTCCTTCCCACCCTCTGTCCTGAGCAGGTTAAAAAAAAGAGAGTTCATTTGCAGGAGGAGCTGCTGTGCAAACTTCCCTGCGTTTAGTCCCGGGGTCAGGCTGGCACTCGCGGGCTTTTCGGCACAACCCCCGGGCTCAGCTCGACGTTTTGGGCTCCATTTCCTCCATTCTGCCTTACCCCACCTACTGTGCTTTTGATTGCAGAGAACTTGCATGATTCAGTTCATTAAAAGTGAAATCACCCTCGGGAGAAATGCTTAATTTGGGCTGGGTTTATTGCTTGTGCAGAGCTCGGCCCTCCCTCAGCGCTGGTACTGCCCCGTGTCCTCGGGCGCTGCTGCTTTGTCAGGGGAGGCCTCGTCCAGCTCTGCAAAAGATTAATTGGGGATTTCACCTGAATAATAGACACTTGGATTGAGATTAAAGGGCTGGGGTGGGAGGTTTTCCCCTCAGGAATGCTGTTATTCCATCACCCCCCACATCCCCAGCTCGGCACCAGCCCTCAGTGCCACGGCCAGGCTTCCCCCTGGGCACTTCCAGTGTTTAACAGCCCTTTCCATGGGAGAATTCCTGCTGATTTCCAGCTTCAACCTCCCCTGGCCCAGCCTGAGGCCGTTCCCTCTGCTCTGGGATCAGATCCCAAATCCCCCCGGCTGTCCCCTCCTGGCAGGGAGTTGTGCAGAGGCAGAAATTCCCCCTGAGCCTCCTTTGCTCCAGGCTGAGCCCTGTCCCAGCTCCCTCCCAAACCCTTCCCAGCTCCCTCAGGACCCTCCAAACCCTTCCCAGCTCCTTCGGGACCCTCCAAACCATTCCCAGCTCCCTCAGGACCCTCCAAACCCTTCCCCAGCTCCCTCAGGATTTCTCCAGCCCTTTCCCAGCTCCAGCCCCTCAGTCTGGGGGCCCAGAACTGGACTCAGCCCTTGAGCTGTGACACCTGGACACTTTTTTTTTTGCCTGTCCCACTCTGCTCCTTTTGTATAAGAACAACCAGCAGCTCCAGACTGAGGTGATAACTCAAAAATCAGTGAGGCTTTTTCCAAGAGCCTGACAGCTGCCCTTGGATGGCAGCCCCATTATTGCCTGGATTGCAGCCAGGGAACAGCTCAGGGAAGCTGGTGCTGTCTGTGATCCCTGCTTTTTCCCCCTTGCTTCTCCAGCAGAAAAGAAAGCAAACCCTGAGCTGCGGCTGCCAAGGCTTTGTGGGCAAGACAAAGCAGGAAAAGGAGAGAGGAAGCAGCAGTAAAATAAACATTTCCTTGCATTTTGCTGGAGTGCTCTGGAGTGGGGCTTGTGCTGCTCTCGCTCAGGGCTGCGGCTCTCTTACCTGGGGAGGGCTTGGGGTACATCCTGTGGAAAAACACCAGCAGGGCATAGAAGGTAAAGGCCAAGCATCCAAAGATCATCCCACAGACCAGGAAACTGTAGCTGCCCCGATCGTGGATAATCTGCAGTGGGGTGGGAAATTAAAAAAGGGATCAGACATCACTCCGATTCCTCATGGGTCGTCAGGGGAGGCCTTTGCTGGCAGATAACTCAAGGCCCAGAAGCAGAGCTGAGGTTTTTGACTCGTAAATTCCAAATTTATTTTGGGTTTTGCCACCTCCTGGCTACTCACCGAGCCCACCAGCAGCTGCAGCACCATCTCTCCAATGCCAGCTCCAGTCACCAGCACGGTTGTGGCACAACCTGCAAGGAAACGGAGCAGCACAGGTGACGCAGCCAGCAGGGCCACCCTGCAATCCTTTAAAGCTTTTCCTTGGATCTTGCCACACAAAATCAAAAATACTCAGTGCATATTCCTAATGTTGAAAATGCCTCTGCTGCCCTGCAGTAGTGCAGAAAGGTGAAAGTTCAATTTAAAAAAAAAATCAGTCTCCTATCACCTGTCTGTGCTGGCAGAGCTGACGTTGCCTCTTGCTGGGAAGGTTTTTGTTTTTCTGCCTCGCTGCCCTCGAGAGGCTGGCAGAGAGCTCCTGGAGGAGCTCAGCTCTGGGGAATCCAGCTCAGGTGATCTGGTGATGTTTTCAGAACCTCCAAAGCTGCCTCCCTGAGCTCCCCAAAGCAGGGCTGGATCCCTCCCTGGGGTCCTTACCCATCAGTCAAACAGAGAATTGGACACTTCACTGCAACGAATCTGCCTTCAAAAGCAAAGCTGAACTTCCAGACCTCCTGAGGAGCTGAAAAAGGGAGGTGGGATCCACCCAAAAAAACCCCACCTGGTCAGAGGGCAGCTCACCTTTGTACTGCAGGATGTCCTCGGTGTAGGCCAGCATGCTGGGGAAGGTGCTGCTGAGGAACAGCCCCAAGGATGCCGTGCCCACGAACAGGAAAACCACGCTGGAGGAGAAAATCAGGAGCAGCAGGAAGGTGACGAGGACCCCGACCTGCGAGCAGCACCCACAAAAATCAGTCAGAAAAATGCTGAGTGCAACAGGGTCTAGAGTTTGTTATTAATAGGAAATAGTCTGGAAGGAGAAAAGACCTTTGATTTTAATAGGAAATAGCCTGGGAGTGAAAAATGTGCTGGGGAAGAAAAAATAAATTGAAAAAAAAAAAAAAAATCAGTGTTTGAGAACCTAAATGGCCAAAGAAAATCCATCTGGCTCTAAAGAATTTTCTAATTTGCATTATATAATTTGGTAATTAAATCTCAATTCCATTATGTAGAAACTTAAGGTTTTATCTGAAAAATATACTTTTAAAGACAATCGTGCCCTCCACAATATTTACACGTGTGAATCACCAATAATTCTTTATTCTGCTGAGTAAGACTGAAGTCACCGTCCCCTGAATAATTACAGGATTAACTCTCAATAAGTGCTCAGAAAACAGCATTAAAGCCAAAGAGGCAGCTGCACTGAAATCAACTTTCCCTCACTCCTGGCTTTTATGGGAAATAACCAAAAATTCTGGGAAATGCCCGAGTGATCCAGGGCAGGGTCAGCAGAGGGAGCTCTGATATTCCGGCTGGTTTTGTTTTAATTGGTCGGGCCCTGATTGCGGCCCTGCGCAAGTGCTCAGGAGAAATCTGGATCCCAAAGAAGCCGAATTCGAGCTGGAATTTGTTCTGAGGATGCTGCAACGACTCCAGGAGCTGCTGGATCCGACAGCACTGCACAGGGTCGGCGTGAGCCAGGTGGATTTTCACTCCCAACATCCCAAAATCTTCTCCTCACCTTGTCAGATGTGTATAATGTGTTATGTCACCAAAACACAGCCACCAAAACCTCTTCTGCTTCAAGTCGAAGGGGCATTAACTGCCCGCTGGTGCTTTTGTTCTTTGTGAGAAGTGGGATTGGGATCATCCCCTCCCGGTTTTCTGCCATGCCCTTACCCAGATCTTCCTTAACACACCCCTAAAGCATTCCTGCCCCTCTCCCAAGGTGTTTTATTAACTCCAACAACCTCTGCCAGCTGCTGTGGCCCAAGCAGAGGATTTACAGCGTGATTTGCCTTCCCTTCCCCATGGCTGGCCCAGAATGAATTTCCCCTCGGACGAAGGAGTCACCGGGTGAGGTAAATTAACTTGGCACGTTTTTAGTGCCAGCTCTCCTGGTGCTTTCACACCAGATCCACGGAGGTGCAGGCTCAGGAAAGCTGGGCAATCAAGTTTGAACTCGTGGCTACCTGGAAGGGCCCCTGTGCAAACCCCCCAGGGGTGAGAGGAGCTGCAGCTCCAGACCCACCCAGGAAAAGGAGAGGGGGAGTGAAGGAATTCACCCCACCCTTACCACGTTGATGAAGACCATGGTGGCCGGCTTCATCCTGTAGGACACGGGGATGGAGATGAGCCTGCCCAGGGTGATGAAGCCCCAGAAGAGGCTGGGCAGGTACCCGGCCACCTTGTGCACCACGGCCAGCGGCTCCTCCACGGCGTAGCTGTACACGAAGCCCGAGTACTCTCCCTGCAGGAAGGGCCACACAGTTATTCATGCTGGAACCCCTTCCCAAGGGTTTGCAGATCCACCAGCAGCAGGATGTGGGGTTTAGTCCATCCTAAAAGGGCGAAGCTCCACGGCTATTCCAGGGAAATGCGGAGATCCTCCCTCCCCGAGGAGCTGCCCTGCCCTCCTGGAGTTCTGCACTCTCCAAACACCACATTTAGAGCTCAGGGCTGGTTATCCTCGCACATGGAGAGCCTGGGATGTTCCCACACCTGTGTGACCCCTCTCACCATTCACCCCGAGCCCCTGGGGGCGTCACAGGGGTTTGGAAGGAAAAAAAACGCCGAGATTTGGGTGAGGGAACTCACCACGATGCCGTCAGTCATGAAGAGAACCAGCGCCCCGGTGATGTGCACAGCGAAATAGGTGAAGGAAGCCCCTCGGAAGTTTTTGCTTTGGCAGCAGCTGAACAAATCCTGGTGACCTGGTGGAGAACAATGCAAAACAAACTTGACCAGAACGTCCCCCCGGGGCTGGGTGGCTGCCAGTCCTCCGTGGGGTTTGGTTTGGGGCACAGTTGCAGGACAGAGCCAAGCAGGGCCCTGCTGGTCTCACGGGCTCCACCTCACCTCCAAGCTTCCAGAAGGAAATGGGAATGGGTGTGGGATCTGCCCACAGCCTGGGATCCTGGATCTCCAGGGCCTGGGATCCTGGTTCTTTGGGATACCACATCCCAAAATCCTGGGCTGCCCACAGCCCGGGATCCCGGCGTTCCATACCCCAGGATCCCAGCTCTCCACAGCCCGGGATCCTGACTCTCCACACCCCAAAATCCTGGCTCTCCACAGCCCAGGATCCCAGCTCTTTGGGATACCCCTTGCCAACAGCTGGGACTCACACCGAGCTTGGCATCGCCCCTGAGCCTCCCCGCCCACACCTCACCACATCCCAACTCCCCCTCAGCTTCAAGAATTCCCTGAAATTCCCTTTTATTGCCCAGGGGCAAAGTCATCTTTCCAGGAATAACACGGAACACTCCCCATAGTCCTAAACAATATTTACTTCTGAGATTCACTGTTTGCCCAAAGAATTGACTCTGACACGTCTCTCCTGGGTAGGAAAGAACAATGTCACCATTGTCCCCAAGCCAGGGTGCAGCCATGAGCTCAAGAGCAAACTATTGCTGGATTTCACTTTTACCCTCAAGCAAGGGAGGGGAAATTTATTATTTATTATTCCTTTCCTATAAAAATCAGTGTCTGCGGCACAATGACCGCTTTTAAGCGGAATAATCAGTAAAAAATGTGACCCAAACCCAGGAGGGGATGAAGGGCCACAACTGCCACATGTCCCTAGGGGGTTGAGGGCCCATGGTTTGCTTTAGGACGGCTCAGAAAAACATGGAATGGAGAAACACAACCTGGAGACCTCATTAGGACTGGGATATCAATCTCTCTTCAAGATCCCATCGAATTTGAGGGCAATTGGGCACCAAGTTGGGTATTCCTGGGTTAGGCCCCTGCTCAGACAGCAGCACCGGATCTCCCATTACACCCAGCCGCACCCAAACACGGCTTTTTCTCCCCAAAAACCCACAAGGGAGGCATCTCCAGCTCACCTGCAGCCGTGTGGGGTCTCTGGCCAGCGGCGGAGAGCTCGTCCTTGTCCCCGGGCCGTGTCTCCAGGGCCAGCTCGTCAGCTGACAGCAGCGGGTGGCTGCTGCCGTTGAAGCAGGGCACCATCCGCTCCTTGTAGAGCAGGAAGAACACGGCGATGGGCACCGGCAGCTGGCGAGGGCACAGAGGGCTGGGTGAGCACCTGCACCTCCCAAAACCACCCCGCACCCCCCGCCAGCAGCAGCGTTCTGAGGTGCTGGGCTCAGATTCCGCAGGGGAGGCACCTGAAGGGAATTCCGAGGGCAGGGAGAGCTGGGGATAGGACAAGGAGATGCTGAGGGAGGGAGGGATGGAGGTTGGGTGGGATAGGAGAGAGGGGGAAAAAGGGAGAAATTTGGGAGAAGAGTCTCCTGCTCTGCTGGGGCATCCTCAGCCAGTGCCGGGTTCCAGCTTTCACCTGGGAAGGGGCACAGGGACCCCCAGACAAACCTCCCAAAGCACCACCCCAAGCATTCCTGCACCCAACCCTGGGCTGCTCCTGCCCAAAGAATGAAACCACGGAGCAGCAGCTGCTCCGAGCAGGTGGAGCTGTGGCTGGAACCCCGCGGGAGGAAGACGGAGCTGCTCCCAAGCCCTGTCCCCAGCCATTAGCAGGGGTTGCTCAGCACCTCCTGAGAGAGGAGCCCGTGGTTCCCAGGCCAACAGGGACAGCTCTGCCGTGAGCTCCAGCAGCCCCTTGGCGCAGCCTGAGGAGCAGAGAGCATCCAGCCACAGCCCTGAGCTCCTCTGCGCCTCCAGAGATGCTCCAGCACCCCAAACCCCCCGCATCCGCGGGCCAGCAGGAGCCCTGGTGATCCCAGGGGATGAGCCCGCTCCCAGCGCACACCCACGACTCTGTGGGGCCTCCAATTCCACAGGGAATGGATCTTTTTTTTCCTGGTGAGGAAACAGAGGGAAGCGAGCGAATCCCTCCCAGCGCAGCCCAGCGGTGTTTACACTGCAACCGACTGGGGGAGAAAGCCAGGAAATCCTAAGTGACAGCTCATTCCCTTGTTTTCTCCATGTCTGGGAGCAAGTGTGAGCTCCAGCTCCAAATTTCCTGCCTTTTGTTGGCTCGTGGCATGATTTAAATGTATGGAGAATTCCCCCCTCCCTCATACCCCGCCCCTCGAGCCTGAATTCGTTTATGAGGCCTGCATTGTTCTGGGAACAATGGGAATAGGAACAGTGAGTTCGGTCCCATGGAAGAAAAACGCATTTGCTTGATAGTTCTGATCCTTCCGGAGGTCAGGACCAGATTTCATTCTTCTGAATTGCAGATTTAGCAAAAATATTCCCACCCCAGAGGGCCTGGCTGTGCAGATAACAGCCCTGGGCACTCCCAGCCTTGAGGACAAGGCGCAGTTTGGGATTCCCCAATTCCCAGTCCCGCTGTGGCTGGGTCCCAGTTTGGGGTTCACCAGTTCCCAGTCCCGCTGTGGCTGGGTCCCTGCTCTCCAGTTTGGGATTCCCCAGTTCCCAGTCCTGCTGCAGCTGTATCCCTGGGTCCCAGTTTGGGATTCCCCAATTCCCAGTCCCGCTGTGGCTGGGTCCCTGCTCTCCACACCCTCACCTTTAAATCCCGCAGGTTCTTTTAGCTTTAACCAGGCTGGGATGTTTTTAGGCAGTCCCACCCTTGGCATGGATCCCCTGTGCCATCCCTGACCATCCCTCCTGGACAGCCAGATTTTGGTGCCACAACCATTTTCTCCCAGAATTCATTCCCAGGATATTCTTTCGCTGTGTTTTAGGTTTGGGGGTTTTTTTTGGCTTTTTTTTGGCAGGAAGATTTTCTTTTCCCAAGGGAAAAAGGGGCACCAGCAGATCCCTCACCAGGAGCCAAGGGCCAAGCAGAGCCCCCAGTTCCCTGCACCCAACGCTCCAGCTCCACTTCCCAAATCCCCTGAGCTGCTCCCTCCCTCTTTTGACAGCTTTTATCCATCCTCAAAAACTCAACAAGTCGCTGCATCCCCCAGCTCAGCGTGGGGATATTCCAGCTCCTTCCTTCCCTCTCGCTGCTATTTCGGTCTGTTCCCCCCAGGAATCCAGGATTATTCCCTGCCATTGTATCCCAGCTCCTCCAGAGCAGCCTGAGCACAATGGAGTGTCCCACACGTTCCCTGGGGAAGCACCTTCCGGACAACACCTCCCTCTCTGAGGAGCACTTCCCTGATTTCTGCCCTTGCATCGGGCTGGGTGATGAGATTCCCACTCTGTGCAGAACTGAATTTTAAAATACGGGGAGTTTGTTCCAAAATCCGGATGAAAAAGGCAAAAAAAAAAAAAAATTTCTCGCCGAGTGCAAGATTTTGGCTGGGAGTGATCCAAGCGCTTTGTTTTGATTATGCTGAGCTGCTTCATTTTCCCAAAGCAAACCAATTTTGCTTCAAAAACATCGGCACAACTCCGCTGTCAGCTCTGCACAGAGCGAGAGCGCTCGTGCCAGAGTCAGATTGAGACATTTCCACTCTAAACAAAAGCAAGAGCTCAAAATGAATCATTTCAGCTCGTGCCTTGTCAGAATCCACACAAAAACCGGGATGGAAATGTGGGATTTGGCCATTTTATAACCAAGCTGCTGCTCCTGGTTCCCATTTCTGTTGTTAACTCCTTTCATCCACGTTCCTGGAGGTTTAGAAACCCCATTCCCATCATCTTCCTCTGCTGTTTCCACCTCGGAAAGGGTCAGCAGTTTGGAGCTGAGCTGCTCCCAGCATCTCCAGCGGGTTGGGGGTGGCTTAAACACGGAATAAAATCGCTTCCCTCCACGAGGATTTGGGAAAGGCAATCACAGCTTGGCCCGGGAGCTGAGCGCATCCGACTCCCCACTCTGTGTTTGCTCTTTAACCCTTATCCCAAAACCCATCCCAGCCTCCTTTCCACGTTCCTGGTGTTCCTCCACAGCCTGTGGGAATCCTGGGAATTCTGTATTCCACCCACCCACCCGTGCGTGCAGCACTCGAGCGTGTCCTGGTGCTCAAACCCACAGCCCGTGCTGCCATCCCACCCCAAAATACCCCCGGGATGCTGCTGGGGACACGGAGGGCTCGGGAAATTCCCCTTGGTGCTCCCAAAATCAGGGACATCATCAGGTTCAAAGCAGGTGTTAAACTCTGCTTCCAGCCTAAGTGGGTTTGCTCAGGATCCGCTGGCTCTGGAGTAATTAAAAGCACATTTCCCATGGCACAGGCAGAGCTGGAGGTAATTAAAGCTGCCTCTCCTCCCAGGCTGGGCCTTTTTCGGGTAACTCTGCCCAGAAACTCATCCCAGCACCTGCCCCAGCTCCTCCCACAGGGAGCTGGGAGGGCCTGGAAACCTCTGGATGGGGGAAAATGGGGGTGTGTTAATAATTTAAAAAACGGGGAGAGCCCAAGGAAGGGAACTGCAGCTCCCTCTGCCTGCTGCTGGTGGAGGATGGCAAACCAAGGGCAGGGACAGGAGAAGGGGAATGTGCACACCCTCAGCTCTGAGAGCGGAACCCCAGAGGGAAGGAGCTGCCAGGCAGGATCACCCATTTCACTGCAGGAGCCCCTTGGGTGGGCAAAAGGGACACCAGACCCCTCCTCTCCCCCTCACAGGAAGGACTTCTACACCTGCTGCGGCTCCAGGGAAAATAATAAACAGAGAGAGACCCTGATCACTTCTGTGCCATCATCCAGTTCCCCGACGGGCACTTTCCTGGGAGTATCCCTGCAAATCCCCCCCTGCCAGGCCCTCCCAGCACCACCAGCACGAAGGAAAAACCGGCTCTGAGCGGAGTTTGAGCTCGGCCCAACCCCAGCGCCCACCCGGGCGCGCCCAGCGCCGAAACGGCCCCGTGCAAACGGGATTTGGCGACAAAGGAACCCCGGGAGAACCAGCCAGGGCGCTTACGTTGATGAGGGCCATGATCCAGAAGGCGTAGGACACCCGTGTCACCACCATGCCCTTCATGGGCAGGTCGTAGTGGGACAGGTTGCCCGGGTGGTGCGGCACCAGGGACTTGCGGATGTGCGGGAGGTTGCTGGAGGCGTTGGCCGTGCCGTTGGCCAGGATGCAGTTGGTGTCCGACAGGAAGGGGTCGGCGATCAGGGGGCTCAGCAGCGCCCCGAAGCCCACGAAGAAGTGCAGGGCCTGCAAGAGGTGACGCGGTGGAGCGGGAGGGTGGCAGAGCCCCCGGCTGCTCCTCGGAGTCACGGAATTTATTAGGAAAAGAATTCTGAGGTCATCGAGTCCGCCGTGGGGCCTGACACCGCTTTGTTACCAGACCTGAGTGCTGCTCTCCACAAACAGGGGCGGTGCCTCTGCCCCCCCAGTGCCCAGCCACCCTTTCCGGGAGGGAATTCCCCCCCAAAGTCCACCCTAAACCCGCCCGGGGAGGGGCGAGGGCCCCGCTCTCACCTGCAGGAAGATGGCAGAGTCCTTCTGGTAGATCTTGACCAGCTGCATGTTGGAGATGGTGTCGATGCAGCCCATGGCCAGCCCGGCCACGGCCATGACCACGGCCAGCACCACCACGTTGTGGCACAGCGGGATGATGGCGAACACCAGCGAGATGGCCAGCGACGAGGCGAACAGGGCCAGCAGCGACTGCGCCAGCCTGCGGCGGCAAGAGGAGGGACAGAGTCAGTGCCGCCGCCACCAGAGCAGCCACCCCCGGTTCCCAGCCCCGGGAATTGCAGCTCCAGCTGCAGCAGCCCCGATTTTTCTGATGAGAGGAGGGAGATGCCCCACAGCTCGGTGTCACCCCTGCAGCCAGCCCAGGGCGCTGCCACCGCCTGCCTGGAGGCAGAGCTTCCACCCAGCTCTTGAGGAGAAGAGAGACCATCCCTCCAAACCCCTATCAAGGCAGAACAACAACCTGTCCTTTCTGGGGGGGCACGGAAAGGGATGTGGGGCTCCACATCCTCACTCTGGGCAGCTCCAGGGCGTTTGTCCTGCAGGGCTGGCTCACAGCAGAGCTGGTGGCAGTCCCAGAGCTGCTTGGAGGCGCTGGCCTGCTCCCAGGGAGCTCAGGGAAGCCTCTGCCCTCCCTCTCCGTGCCCTGTGCCCCATTCTGGCAGCACCATCCCTGCTCCCCGCAAGTATTCCAAGGGCTGGCATGTGTCCTCCTCCAGGGGCTGGAATGTGTTCCCTGTGAGGGCTGGGATGTCACAGCCCTGGATCTGTCACTGTCCCTTGTCACTGTCCCTGGGCTCTGTCACTGCCCTCATCCATCTGCAGCCCCACAGTGCCCTGGCCCTCCATGACCTGCTCGGCGTTCTCGCTGGAGCAAATGTGCCAAGGGCACCTCCTGCACCTCTCCTCACCTCTCCTGCACCTCCCCTCACCCCTCTGTTTTCCTGGCCATGCCAGAGCCTCCCAGTGCCCAGCCCAGGGCAGGAGCAGACAATATTTTGCCAAGCTGTGACTACTGATGGTCCTCTGACAGCAGAGCCGTGGGATTTCTGGGGGAGGGAAGGAGGGAGGCGGGGAGGGAGCCGGGCGAGATGTGCACAGTCACGGCAGGAAAAGCGCCTGGCAAATGAGAGAGGAGCAGCTCGGAGGCAGGACAGCCGAGGCTGCTCGCCCCGGGGTGAGGAGCAGGGGGGAGAGAGGCAGAGGCACCAGCGGCTGGTGAACCCAGGCCCGGGAGCGATGGGAAATCCTCCCAGGGCGTTCCCCAAACCTCTCCTGCCTCCTCTGCAGAGCCCCCCGCCTGGCTGGGGAGAGCATGATCGGGGGGATGTTAATTGGACATCCTTAATGAGCATTGAAAATGTCACCCCGGGTAAAAATCCCTGCCTCCAGCCACGGGTTAATAACACAACCGTACCCCCTGCAAATGCCACCAGGGGACCAAGGAATTGCTGCTGCCAGGAGGATTTGGGGTCCTCCCACAGCCAGGGAGGCAGGGGATGATTCCCTGAGGCACCAAACCCTTGGGAAGCCCCCGTGAATTCAGCGTGTCCTGGTGGTGCCAAGCCCCTCGGAAGGGCTGGAAAAGCAGCCCTGATGTCACAGCTGTGTCCCCAGCACGGCTCTGGCACAGCCCCGGCCGGGCTCCATCCAGCTGGGTGTGAAACGAGTCTTGCCATGCCCCAAACGTCACCCCAGGAGCACCCAGAGCACGTCCTGGCTCCATCACGAGCCCGTGAGAGCTCTGGGCTGGTCTCCGTGGGATCAGGAGGGACAATTCCAGAGGCAATCCTGCAGGCCCAGCCAGCAGAGCTTCCCCTCTCCCTGCCACAGGGATTTAGGAACCCCCACCTCGCTCTTCCATTGCAGCAGGATCTCTGCAGCTCCCAGCACAGGTTTTGGTGGGTTTTTTTTTTCTCCACCTCAGGGAGCATTTTCTGAATCCCTCACATCAAGAAGAAAAATGATAATCAGGCCAACTCAGACTTGCAAAACTGATCATTAAAAACCCAAAGGCCCGAGGGGACCAGGGGAGGACGTGGAGGAGGTGAGGATTATCCCACTGCAGCCTCCTGGTCCCCTTGTCTCCTGCAGGAAGCAGGGCCAGGCTCGGGGAGTTCTGTGTCCCTGAGGAGCTCATCCTGTGCTGCTCTGAGCCACGAGAGGTGGCAGTGACAAGTGAAGTGCCCTAAAAGCTCCAGAAACCTCCAGGAGATGGGAATCTGGGGGCAGGGAGAGAACAGAAATCCCTGGGAGCTGGGAAAGGGGAATAAAAAAGGTCCCATCTCCTCAGCCCTGCAGGGATGGGGTGGATCAGGCTGCGAGGAGCCTGCCCAGGGCTCCAGCACAGCTCCAGCTTCCCCAGAGCCTTCCTCGCCTGTGCCCACACCCCTGGGATCAGCCAGAGGTGGGAATTTCCCCGAAATTTCACCTCCCCCTCGCGTGTCTGAGCCCAGGCTGGTGCTCCCAGCTCTCCCATCCCATCAGGGGCTCCTGGGAATCTTTTCCAGGTGCTTGCAGGTGAGAGGAGCCCTCGGGGCTCTCCATGCTCCTGGAGCTCCCCAGCAGCACCAAGAGGGCTCAGCCCCCGAGCCCAGGGATGCCAACCCCGGGAAGAGCTGCATTTCCTGGGACAGAGAGGAAATCATCTCCCATCACCCTGGAAAAGCTGCATTTCCCAGGGCAGAGCCCCTCTCACATCGCAGCAAAGCCCAGGGAGGTGACAGAGCAGCCTGAGGTGAAGCTGAGAGCTCACACCGCAATTCCTGGGGGGCTGCTCCCCCAGCCCCGGCTCTGCACCCCTGAAAGCTCAGGGGAGGGGCCAGCAGCAATCCCAGCACTCCAGGAGAGAGCAGCAGGACCATTCCTGCATCCCTCGGGAAGCCTGGCAGCCGCAAACTTCGTGTTTCCTTGAGATCTCACACGAGAGGGAATTTCGGAGCTGCTGGGGGGCACGGAGCAGCACTCAAATCCCAGGAGCAGGGAGCAGCACCCAGCAGCTTCTCCAGGGACCTGGATTTAGGTGTCCCCACCCATTCGTGCCCCAGACCGATTGAATCCGAAGGAAGCGGCGAAGTCTGCATCCCTCAGGCACCAGGAACGGAGCCTGACTCCAGGGATGCTCCACAGCAGCTTTCCATCTCCTAACTGGAAAAGATGACCTGTCCAGTGCTCCTCCCTGCCTGGCACCGAGGCCCCGAGGGCGGCGTAATTTGATTTATAAAACCTTGGCAGGACAGCTCAATCCATCCATCCCCGAAGAAGGGATTGTACCGGAGCTCCTGGAGCCTGAACAATCATTATTCCCGCACATTTGGAGGCTTCAAGCCGCTGACTAAACCCCCCCCCCCCACCACCC
>VWZN01011299.1:80707-104219 GCA_013396955.1 Regulus satrapa
GGCCGGCCCGTCACCATCTCGTAGTGGATGCAGCCGACCCCCCTGGAGGGCAGGGACACCCCGGCACCGGGGGGACACTCAGGGGAGCACGGGGCCGACCCCCGAGTCCCCGGGACGGGGAAAACGGGTCTGGGCAGGGAAAACTGCACCGGGACAGGGAAAACTGCACTGGGAGAGCCCCGGGGACAGGGAAAATGGATCTGGGCAGGGAAAACTGTACTGGGAGAGCCCCAGGGACAGGGAAAATGGATCTGGGCAGGGAAAACTGTACTGGGACAGGGAAAACTGCTCTGGGAGAGGGAAAACTGCCCTGGGAGAGCCCCCCCACCCTCTGGTGTACCCAATACTGTGAGGATGAGGATGGAGATGCCCAAGCCTGTCCCAGAGAGCCCAGGAAGCCCCTGGGAAGCCCCCGGGAAGCCCCCGGGAAGCTCCGTGCCTCACCACATGTCGATGGGCGTGGAATACTCGGTGGACCCCAGCAGGACATCGGGGGGCCGGTACCAGAGCGTCACCACCTCGTTGGAATAGGTTTTTGTGGGGACCGACTTGGCCCTGGCTAATCCTGAGGGCGGAAGGGGGACGCTCATCAAGGAGCTGCCCCTTTCTCCCAGCCCTGCGTCGTCCCCGGGGGGCTTCACCCACCGAAATCGGCCAGCTTGAGCTCCCCTCGCTCGTTGATGAGCAGGTTCTGGGGTTTGAGGTCCCGGTGCAGGATTTTCCTGCCGTGGCAATAAGCCAGGCCACGGAGCAGCTGGAACATGAAGATCTGCGGGGAGGAGGAGGAAGAAGAGGAGGAGGAGGAGGAGAAAGGGGTTGCATTTAGGGCTAAAAATCAACCAGCCTCGAGGAATCTCAATGTCCTGGGCAGGAAAGACCCCCTCCGGAGGGTCTCCAGCTGAGCTGGGGTGGGAAATGCTGCGGGGAAGTGTCTCAAAGGGGGGTGAGCGAAGCGTGCACTGCAGGGATTTTATTCAGGAGCGGGGAAGCGCTGCGGGAGCCTCAGCAAGGGAGAAAGAATGGGAGGGTGAAGGCATCTCCAGCCTCTCACAGCCCCAAAACACCCCCAGCCAGGATGAGGGACCGGGAAGGGCTCCCAGGGACCCCACTCACCTTCACATTGTGCACACTCATCAGGTTCCCGCAGTTCTCCAGGTACTGCTTGAGGTCATTGTCCTGCGGCGGGAAGGACACGTCAGTCTGTCCTTCCCTCGTCTCCCCCCCCCGGCCCCCCGGAGAAGCCCCCCAGACCCACCAGGTACTCGAAGACGAGGGTGAGGGAGCGCTCGGTGTGGATGATGTCGTGCAGGGTGACGATGTTGGCGTGTTTGAGGTTCTTCAGCAGCGACACTGCGGGGACAGCGCGGTTGGGGCAGCGGGACTCGGATCCGAGCACGGCCCAAATCCTGCTGGGAGCCCCGGGGAAAGCCCTCCCCCCCCTGCAGGCCTCACCTTCCCGGATGGCCGTGCACGGAGCGCCCTCCTCATGCTCCAGGCGGATCTCCTTCAGCGCCACCAGGTTTTCCGTCAGCTTGCTGCGGCCCTTGAACACCGTGGCGTAGGTGCCCTGGCAGGGGGACAAGGGACACGGCTCGTTTCCCGGGCTGGCACAGCACAGGTGTCCCCAAAGCCTTCGGAGGAAGGACCATTTGAGGGGCCGGCACCAGGTGGGAACTCCACAAGAAAGGCTTGGTCCGAAAATTTCGGGATGTTGAAGATTTGGGCGCTTCGAGCTGCCCTCCGAATTGCCTTTAATTCCTTACAGAGCTGTCACAGACCACTCACCTCTCCCAGTTTGTCCAGTTTAACGTAGGTCTCCAGCTTCCCAAAGCCGATATCTGACTGTGAGAGAGAAAGGAAATCATCACTGGGGAGGAGGGAGCCTCGTCCAGGGGTGGCTTCACCTCCAGAAGGGTTTCCAGGGACTCTGGGCGGTGACAATTGGGGTTTTTACTCTGCCCAAACCCTCCGTGTATCCTGGGAAAAGCGTGTCCTGAGCAGGGGAGTGAAGGTGCTGGAAGCTGAGGTGCTGCACAACCTTCCAAGCCACATTCCTTATTCATGAGGGCATCATGAATATTCATGTCACATCCCCCTGGCGGGGTTTGTTTTATTGATCAGACAGCATGGGCAGGTAAATTCCAGCTCTCCTTCCCTCCTCCTCCTGAACAGGCACCTGGGGTCCCAAAACGCCTCCTGAGGCCTGGCTGTGGTACCTGGGCACCTCCTGGTGTCTGCACATGGAGTTTTTGGCTCCTGCTCTGCTGTACACAGAGTTTGTGCTCCTATTTCTGCTGCTGAGCTGCAGCAAAGAAACTGAGATCCACCAGTGAAGCAAAGGCTGATTCATTATTTATCCACATTTGCATTCCCACTGGCGAGAGGCCCCGGCTGAGCTGCAGGAGGGTTTTCCTCTCCTCCTTTTGGGAAGGAGCCAGGCTGAGGGCAGCCAGGTGTGCCCAGGGGAGTGAGGGAATGTGGGAATGGCACGGCAGGTGCAGACGGGGAAGGGATGCAGAATCCCAGAATCACTGAGGATGAAAAATCCCTCTGAGATTCTCCAGTCCAGGCTGTGCCCGATGCCCACCCTGAGCACTCAGAGCCCCCTCCAGGGTGGGCACTCCAAACCTCCCTGGGCAGCCCCTGCCAACACTTTCCATGGGGGAATTCCTGCTGATTTCCAGCTTCAACCTCCCCTGGCCCGGCCTGAGGCCGTTCCCTCTGCTCTGGGATCAGATCCCAAATCCCCCCAGCTGTCCCCTCCTGTCAGGGAGTTGTGCAGAGGCAGAAATTCCCCCTGAGCCTCCTTTGCTCCAGGCTGAGCCCCTTCCCAGCTCCCTCAGGACTCCCCAAACCCTTCCCAGCTCCCTCAGGACCCTCCAAACCCTTCCCAGCTCCCCCAGGACCCTCCAAACCCTTCCCAGCTCCCTCAGGACTCCCCAAACCCTTTTCCAAGCTGCTTCAGCTCCTCCTGGTGCTGCTGGGGCTGAGCAGGGACATGAGGGGACCTCCGTGACACCCTGGGCAGCTGGCACAGCACGACCCGACTGCAGCTGTGACAGGGGGACACCGGCACTGCCCCTCTGCCCAGCGCCACTTACCAGGGAGGCGCGCCGGGACATCCTGCTCAGGGGCTTGGGGAGCTCCAGGCTCTCCATCTGCAGCTTCTGCAGGAACTCGGGGGGCAGCCGGATGTCCATGGGCAGCGAGAGGCGCTTGCTGACGTCCTGCAGGAGGGGACGGAGGACAGGGAGGTGACAGGGGGACTCCCAAGGGGAAGAGCTCCGTCAGAGAGCTGGCACTGATGTGGCAGTGACAGGGCAGGGGCACGGGGAGGGGAGTGGTGGCACCAGGGAGTGCCCCAGGCTCTGCCGGGCCCCAGGGGAGTGACACCAGAGGGTGTCAGGGTTTGTGCTGGCACTGCCATGTCCCAGAGCAGTGACACCAGAGGGTGTCAGGGTTTGTGCTGGCACTGCCATGTCCCACAGCAGTGACACCAGAGGGTGTCAGGGCTCGTGTTTGGCACTGCCATGTCCCACAGCAGTGACACCAGAGGGTCAGGGTTTGTGCTGGCATTGCCATGTCCCACAGCAGTGACACCAGAGGGTGTCAGGGCTCATGTTTGGCACTGCCATGTCCCAGAGCGCAGCCCGCCCTTCAGGCCAGCAGGGAGGTGACACCCGGTGCTCCCCAGGTCCCCCGCCCCAGCACTTGCCTCCATGGAGAAGCGGCGCTGGCCGTGGTTGCGGTAGCGCACGGCGGGCACCGGGGACTGGCCCTGCCCGTCTGGCGGGGACACGGGGCTGCCGTCCGCTGCCACGGCCCTGCCCAGCTGCAGGTGCTCCTGGGCCAGGTCTGGGGACAAAGGAGAGCACGGTGAGCTGCTGGGGTGGTGGCAGAAGCGACAATGAGTGAGGGTGAGGCAGGGATGCTCCAGGGGACGTGGGAATCTCCCCTTCCCTCTCTGTATCCAGAGGGAATTCCTGCGTTCTGCTCCGGATTCCTGCGCCTCAGCAGCCCCTGCATTCCCAGAGCACAGCCTGTGCCAGGGGGAGCTGCCCCCAGCCAGATCCCAAACCCCAAACCCCAAAGGCAGGGTCCTGCCCTCTGCAGCGGCACCACGGGCTTCCCAAGGGGAGGATTTGCCTTCCCATCCTCATCTCCCCAAGTGTTTCAGGCAAAGCAGCGCTTCAGGAGCACCGAGGTGCTCGTCCTGGCTCTGGATCCCTCTGCGCTGGGTCAGGGAAGCAGAAGAGAGAAAGGGAGAGAGAGAAAGGGAGAGAGAGCCTTTCTTGGAGGAGTTTACTCCCACAGGGACCTCACCTGCCCCGGGAACCACCACAACCACCAGGAATCCAGGTGTTTTCCTCCCAGGATGGAAGAAGGAGTTTGGAGTTAAAGTCGCTCTTTGCAAAACAAACCACCCCAGGCTTTCCTGTCCCAACCTCAGCCGGGCACAGAGAGAAACTCAAGAGCTCCTCTGAGCCCCGAAGCAGCTCAGAAAAACAAATTCCCCCTTGGATGGAAGGTGTGGAGCCTCGCTGGGCTCACGAAGGAGCAGGGAATCCGATGAGAACGAAGAGCTGAGCTCCTTGCGGAGCCTGGTTTGGGGTCTGCACATCCCGGCTCTCCGGGGACGTTGTGGCACCCGCAGCCCGGAGCTCGGAGCGGGTCGGGAGGAGCATTCCCGGGATGCTGGAGCCAGGGGCTGCTCGCAAGGAGGCAGCACCAGACCGGCCGTGCTGCTGCGCTGGACGCAGCACAGCTCAGGCAGCACGCAGCAGCCTGTTCCCCCTCGCTGACAGCCCCAAAATCCCCCAAATGCCCCAAATCTCCCTGCGGACATTCCCCGGAGCAAGGGGCAGAGCTGTCCCTGGCCTGTCCCCGCGGCTCACGGAGACAATCCCGGGGCTGGGGATGATCTCCTGGGCGAGGGAGGGCGGGATTTTCACGGGTGCTGAGCAGGGCTGGGAGCTGGCTGCGGCTGGCTCGGCTGACGGATGAGAGGTGGCAGGCAAGTGACCTGGCAAGGGCCGCGGGCTTGTGCCACGGGCGCCGGGCGAGCAGGGAGCGCGGAGCCGGGGGCCCCAGGGTGCCCAGCCCGCAGCTGAAGCGGTGCCAGGGGTTTGGGCACACGGGCAGAGCCCCTCCTCTGCTCCCTGCCCCTTTCCCCTCCGTCTGTTTTTACAGCAACAATCAGGAAACGTCCCCTGAATTAACCGCAGGTATGAGAATAACGTGGGTTAATTCAACCGCACCGAAGCTTTGCAGCTTCCTCGTTTGCCAGGAGAATTCTCCTCAGGGAAAGCCGAGGCTGTTTAAGGTCTGACGGAACGGAGCCCGGCTGGAAACGGTATCTTGAAAAATGATATTGGCAAATGATATTTTGGGTGAATTTGCGCTGGCTCCCGCCGGTGAAACAAAGCCAAAGCTGGGTAAGAGGTGCAGCCTGTCCTGAGCTCTGACCCTCAGCACCCTCAGCAGATCAGAGCCAACATCTCCATCGGAGGTAGATCAACAACCTGGGTGCCCCAGTGGACCCAAGTCAGGCCTTGCTCTGATTGGATCCAGCTGGTAATTTATTTCAATTTAAACTATTTTATATTATTTTAATATAAGACATGTGATAGAATAGATATCATTATATATTAATAGTATTACAATATATTCTAATAATATATCATTGTAATATTATAAATGTACTAATAATATAATATATATTAAATGACACCTATTATTATATTATATATTATTTTTATATTATATATTAAATTTAAATTAAATCCTGTTACTTCTTGTAAGTGCACCTAACAAACTGCCCATGTGAAAAACCAGAAGAATGAAGGCAATTAACACAACAAGTGATTCTGGTAGCAGAACCGTTTGCACCTGCAATAAAGAAGAAATCTGGCTCGTGGGAATCAGTGAGCAAAATACATAAACTGACCAAATACAGAGAGATTTGATGGAAAGGTGAAGTACCTTTTGGTTACTAACCAATTAACTGAACAGCAAAAAAACTTCCGGGCACCTGGGGTTCAACACGAGGCCTGTGAAAACTGTATGAATGTGAGTTATGTGAATAAAAAATTGGCTTTTCCTGCACGGAGAATCTGAGTCCCACCTGCTTTACTGCAAGAGGAAAGAGCGAGGCTGCTGTGCTATCAAAGCCAGCGAAACGAGGCCGTGGACGCAGGCATAGATTTTATAAATCTATTTCAACTCCTCCTCTGCCAAAACAAGCTTTGATCTCCCAAGGAAAGGGGCCAGAACCTTCCGCTGCCTGCCTGACTTCCAACTTTTAATTACTCTGCTCTCCTCTCCCGGCTCCGCGCCGCTCGGAGCTCGCGGTTTTCATCCTCCCTCCTCCCCCTCACCGGCATTTCTCGCTGCTCCCAAGGTCGGGGCTGGCTCTGTTTTATCCCTTGCCAGCCCAGACACTGAATTTGGTGTGGCCTGGGAGGGCAGAGCAGGCTGGAGGTGTTCGGGGGCTGCACCTCTGAAAAAACCTCGGCTGTGCCAAGGTGACACTGCCAGGGACGGGATGTGTCCAGGCTGGAAAGATGTTGGATTTTCCAGCCTGGGGGGAAAAAAAAAAAGGCTGTTTTTCCTCATTTTATCAGCATCTGTGGGGGTGAGGTCACGGGAATTACGGGAGCTGTGAGAATGGTGGGATGGGGAGGACGGAGATGGGGATTTCTCACCACAGACGGGGCAGGTTTCAGAGCTGGGGATTTCTCACCACAAACACCACAAACAGGGCAGGTCTGTGCCCTGCTTGGCACCTTCCAGGAGTCAGAGCAGCTCTGGAGCAGCCTGGGACAGTGGAAGTGGAATGGGAGGCGCTTTGGGGTCCCTTCCAAGCCAAACCATCCCTGATTTTGTGATTCTTGAGGAGTCCCGGCTCCCCGAGGATGGGCCCAGGCACTCACAGCCACCAAAGTGTGGGGTTTGTGGCCTGGGAATGCTGGGAACCAGGGGCTGCTGAGGCTGGAGGGAAAACATTCCCTGAGGCTGGATGGGGATGTTGATCGCTGCTGTGATCAGCCCTTGTCCCTGGAGCAAAGATCGCGGCCGGAGCTGCTCCTGGCTGTCACCAGCAGAGGCAGGAAGGGTTCTGGAGCCATGGGGACACAGAGGAACAGCCCCAGAGACCCCGAGGAGAAGGCAAAACCTGCAGCAAAGCTGTTTGTCGGGGCACGGGAGCAGCACAGCAGCGGCTGCCGTGGCTGCAGGCCCAGCTCTGCTCCCCACAGCTGCAGCAAAGCCACTTTTCCCCTCCACATTTTGGGTCTCCACCTGGAAAACGGGGACCAAGCCATCGGAGAGATCCAAGCTCAGCTCCAAACCTGAGTACAAACCCTGCTGGGACACCCTCAGTCCTGGCCACGGGCTCTGACTGTGCTCCTGTTCTCCCCTGGCTACCTCAGGATCAAGCCCAGAAGCCCAGGAGGGTCTGGCAGATGCTGCTGGCCCTTTTTGCCACCCAGGGGCAAAGGGAGACCCGTGCTGATGTCTCATGAAAGCAGAATAGGAGGGAAATCACCTCTGGGGTTGAGATAACGGGAGGAGATAAGGAGCCCAGATCCCACATCCCAGAGCAGAGCCCAGGATTTCCTCAGCCTCGCCCCATTTTACCCCCACAGCTCCTGCCCGGCTAATTAAGGGTTTGGTGTAATTACAGCCCTGCTGAGGGGTGTGGGCGCTGCCCCGGGATGCTGCTCGGGTGTCTGCAGGGATGAAGAGGAGCCCGGGGAGCTGCGGGAGGCTCGAAACGAGGTCACAGCATCCTCGGAGCAGCTCGGCTGGCACGGCCGGGCGCTGCCCGCCGGTGCCAGGCGGTGCCAGCAGAACTCAGGCCCCGCTCACAGCCGAGCTTCCAGCGAGGGCAAACAGGGCTCAGACAGGGGCTGAGGGCACGGGCTGGCAGGAGGCACCGCGGGCTGGCTGAGGGCACAGGCTGGCAGGAGGCACCGCAGGCTGGCCGGGGCTCAGCCCGGGATGAGCCCGGCCCGGCCCTGCCTGGCTCGGCTGCCCTGGCTGGGCTGCTCCCAGGGGGAGCCGTGCCCGGGGCCTGCCCCAGCCTGCTCTGGGGGTGCTGTTTGCACAGGGCATGGGCCGGCTTGGACAGGGCTTTAACCCTGAATCTCCCTGGGGTTGGCAGAGCTGGCTGGCAGGGAGGAGCAGAGGCCGCTGCAGCGGGCCCTGGGTGCTGCCCAGCACAGAGCCCGGCCTGGGGGAGCAGCAGCCTGGAGCCCCCAGAGGAGTCCCACCCCTCTTTTGGGGAGGCAGGAGGAGATCCCACACTTTCCCACTCTCCACCTTAACCACAGCTCCCCATTTTGTGCAAATTCCTTTCCCCGCCGTCAGGCTTTCCTCCTGCGAGGGTAAATCTCTCCTCAGCTTTAATGAGGAGGTGTTATTCACCCCGCGGGCAGATCGTGGGGAAAGCAACTCAAAACAAGGGGCAGACACTTCCCACACACCCCGAGAGCGGCTGGGGGGAGCTGGAGAGGCTCTCAGGGGCTCCTCACCTTCATTCCTCTGGTTGTTGAGCTGGTTGAACTGCTCCGTGAACTCCGTCAGCGACTCCTCGATGGTTTCCGTGCGCGGCACCGAGAGCGAAAACCTCCTCTTGAAGTTTTTCATCTTGTTCATCTTCCCTCGTGCTGCCAGGGATGGCAGAGCCCTGCGGGGAAGGGGACAGCAGGCTCAGGGGGCTGGACAACACCGGGATGGGCCCTGCAGCCACTCCTTTTTGGGGCTGGCAGCATCCTGACCTGAATTTCCACCCCAAAAACTGCTCCTTTTTGGAGCTGGCAGCATCCTGACCTGAATTTCCACCCCACAGTGCCACAGCTGCTGCTTTGGAGAGGTCTGTCCCTCTCCTCTTGCTAACCCCAGGAGTGTGCGGATGCTCCTCCTGCATCCCTCATCCTCTGGGCACTCCATCCTCCCCTCCAGGGGATTTTCCATGAGCAGCCCTGCCTTTAATGCTGCTCTCGTTAACCCAACCTGAGGAGCTCAATCACCACACAGGCCCCAAAACTTCCCAGGGATGGTTTATTCCCCACCGGGAACGGCTCTTTCCCACACATCCCGTGCCTTCCCCGGACACCTGGGACAGCTCGGGCGCTTCCTCCTGGGTGTCCCCGCTCCTGCTCTTCCCTGGCTGTCCCCAGAGCCGCCCCAGAGCCCCCCCAGCCCCAGCCCAGGGTGCTCGCAGATCACCGGGAGCCGGCGCATCCCCGTCGCCAGGACAACGGCAACACTCGGCCCGGCGTGCCTGCATCTGAAAGCTTCAAAGATTATCCGTCAGCAACAGAAACTCTCTGTTTGGGCGCCCGCCAGGCTCTGCGCCGAGGCACGGCTCCCTGCAGTGGGTGAATCCCCTGAAAATCCCGGGGATTCACCTGAATCCCGGGAACGCCCACGCAGCCCCCGCTCCGCTCCCCTCCCACCTTCAATTCCCGAGGCTGAAGGCCTGGAGTCAGGGCTGGGGGGTGGGAAGGGAGGTGGGAGGGTTTTAGACACCTGCACTCCAGCCCTGAGACGCTGGAATGTTTCCCCAGCCGCGCAGGAACGTGCCTGGACACAATAAAGAGGTGGCACCGGGGATGCTCTGGGTTCCAAAGGAGATTTAGCACTCCTGGCTGGATGAAAAGAATCCAGCTCCTGGTGCTGCCCTGGGGACAAAGCCCCAGCCTGGCAGGGACTGGAATGGGATCACCAGGACATCGAGCAGGATGTTGGGATCACAGGAAGGTGCTGGGCTGAGCAATTCCTGCTCTGCCAATCCAATCCTCAACCTCCTTTGATCCTTTGATCAGGATCAAATCTGGATCAGGAAGGGTGCAGGGAACAGGAAAGACACTCGGGTGAACGAGGAAAACGAGAAGAGGTCTCTCCACCTCCCTTCCCCTGCCCAAAAAGCTGTGGATGGTTTACAGCAAATCAGCTTCTCACTGACACAAAGCTGCTCCACAAATCCCAATCCTTCCCCCCCTTGCTTCCTACAGGAATGCCAGCAGGCTGCTAAATATAAACCTCCTGGGAGAGGAGAGGAGCTGGGATAGGGGTAAAAATAGCCCCGGGATCGCTGCAGCTTCTCCTGCCACGCCCGAGCTGCTCCCTGCTCATGGGCTCACATCCCCGGGCTCATCTCTCCAGCTGTGCCCGCACCTGCTCGGGATCTGCTGGTGGGAGCTCAGTGCAGCTGGGATTCCTGGCATTGTCCTTGTCCTCAGCCCTCGGCTCTTCCCCAACAGGAATTCTCCGTCCCCGACAGGAATTCTCCATCCCTGACAGGAATTCTCCATCCCTGAGAGGAATTCCCATTCCCACCAGGAATTCTCCCTCTCCCATAAGGGTCCGGGTGTCCCAAAGCTGGGATTTGCAGGAAGCAAAGCACCCCCTACCTCCGTGCCAAGGGGAATGCAGGGTCAGGAGATGTGGGGTTCCAGGGGGAACGTAGGGTCGGGCTGGGTAATGTGGGGTGCCCCACAGCACCCCGGGGTTCCCCCACCCTCCAGCCACATTCCTTGTGGGAGGAAGAAATCCCTTTTCCACAGATTTCAAAGGAAGAATTCCTAACGACCGCCTGTAGTTTTATTTTATTTTGCTGGGTTTTTTTTTTTTGTTTGTTTGTTATTTTTTTTCCCCCTCCCGGTGTCCTAAAGGAAGCGCTGGCATTTGTTGACTTTTGAGAGAAAGTGACACTTGTTAGGCAAAGCGCTGACATCCCTTTTGGTTTTACGGCCTGGCAGGAGCACGGACGGAGAGGGAGCCGGATAATCACCAGCAGGCAGGAACATGACGTTGCACGGCGGGGCACGAAGGGAAGGAGTAGCAGTTTCACACGGCAGCGAGGAATTTAGGATTTCAAAAATGGAATCACCCGGCTTGGAACGCGGCCACGGCCCAGGATTAAAGCCAGCGGGGCGAGTGATCTGCGTTTACTGGAAGAGGGGTGGAGGGTAAATACCCAGCTGGGGCACTTCAAAGAGCCCCGGAGCTGAATCCCAGCGGGAAAGCTCCTCACGGGCAGGCGGTACCGATGCTGCCTCGGAGGCTGTGCCCAGAAATCACCTTCACCGTTCCTCCGTGAACGTTCCCGCATTCTGGCTGGGAATGGAGCTCTCCTGCCTTCCCACAGCTTCCCTGCTCTGGAATTCCTGAGCCAGGTATTTCAGGCGTCACCAGAGTGTGGAACTGTCCCCTCCTTCCTCAGGCAGGGTTTGGAAGCAAAGCATTCCAGCACTGATGACTGCCTCTCAAAAATGATAAATTGTCTGGGTATTATTTTTCCTTACCATTTTACCAGGCCCCTGCCCCCATTTCCCAGAAAGAGAGGAAAAGTTTGCTTCTTTTAAACCGTTTTTTGTTGTTTTTTTTTGGGGGGGGGGGCTTTTGTTGTTTTTTTTGTTTTAAATCCCCAGAGAGATTACCGGTTGTGTTTACCAGGCAAACTAAACAGCCCTATTCAGCACTTTGTGCTCCTGGCTATTGGGTGGCATCGATTCCCTCCTGCAAGGCCCAGAGAAATGGGCAATTCTGCTCCTCGGGGAGCTTTTATTTGCTCAGCAAACACCACGGCAATCCTGCAACGCTGCGTGTGGCTCCACAGGGCCACACCAACCCGGCTGGAACACATTGTTGGGCCTGGAGAATTTCAGCTTTCTGTGCTGCCAGGCACTGACCCCCAGGAGAAAGCTGCGTTTGAGCCGAGGCCATGGAGAAGGCTCCAAAAATTGAGTGATGGGACTGGGATTGTGGGGGTGGAGTTTGGATAGAAGGACATGATCACAGGCTGGAAAACTCAAGAGTTTAAGGTTTGGGATACAGTAATAAATATAAAGCAAGATGGAGGTTTTAGGGTGTTGGCCTTGTCCTTCTTTTTCACCTTCTCCTTCTTCTTGGGGTTGGGTTATGTTGTGGGATTGGGTGGGAAAGTCCACAGTTATTGTTAAATAGTGGTTTACTGGGTTAAAAGTAAAAATAATCAATGTGGCATTAGTTAATTGGATAGTTTATTCTTAAAAGGCCTTGTAGAGAGAGACCTTGGGCTCCATTTTCAGTTTGTTAGCCTGGTGTGCTGAAGAACTCAGGCTTTGTGAGACTCTAATATAGATAAGAACTAAAAAACATCTGAGTCTGGACAAGAAATCCCATCCTTCTCATTAATCCTGACCCTGAATAATCTCTGCATCACATGGAGAGGTCTGGACACAAAGCCAGAGCTGGAGAAGGTCCCCAGGTCCAGGCAGGTCCCTCCGAGCTTCTCCCGAGTTCCAGCAGGGAGAAGGAGCAGGGAAAAGCTGCCTGAAACGGGAGATTCCGGCCTCTCTGTGCTGCACATTCCTGGGCAAACAGGAGCTCAGCACTCCCAGGCTCCTCCCTGGCCCCCGATTTCCTTTGCAGGACCTCACTGAGATCCTCAGAAATGCGTGGAAGGGGCTGGGGAGCGATTCCGGGCTGCTCTGGGGACTCAGAGGGAAATCGGTCAAAATCCCAGCAGGGGTGAGGCTGAATTTTCTGTGGCAGCTGGGAATTCTCACAGGGCCCAGCCCTGACCCCCAAATGAACATCTCCCCATCAGTGTAAATCCTCCCCGGGCTCACAAACTCCCTCCCCAGGAGGAGGCAGGGGAGCACAGCTCGGGTGGATCAGTGCTGCAGAGTCTCCTCAGGAAGAATTCCCAGAGCAGGAATTTCCCTCCCCAAGAGCTGAGGGGACACAGCAAGGCCACCTCTGTCCTCTCCACGGTTACCTCCCGCCCTCAGAGCTGCCATGCAGGGTCTCACATTCCCCCTTCCCACAGGGATCAATCAATCCTGGCAATCTCCAGCAGCCCTGAAGCATTCCCATCACCCAAGGGATGCTCGGGAAGGGAGCCTGGGATGGCCAGGGACTCAATCCATCCTCACACTGCATTTCCTTGCCTTCCTGTGCTGCTGGTAGCAGCAAACACAGAAATGTGATTGTGCCAGCCAGGACACCTCCGTCTGCTGGGAGGAGCTGGGAGAGGATTTCATGTTAGTGCCAATTTTGGAGCGGGGAGGAGGCTCAGGAGGACAAATGATCTCCCAGGAAATGCCCGAGGCTGGCTCCTGCTCCAGCTCTCTTGGAATGCCACAGGGGTAAATCAGGAATGATGGCAACACATCCCCATCCCTCCCTCTGGTTTGAATTCCCTTGGGATGTGAGACCCTGTGCTGGGGGTGTCAGGCACAGCAGCGTTCCCGTCCCTCCTTGGCACGGTTCAGGTCAAGAATTTGGTGTTGAGAGACAACAGCACAGGCCAAGCCACGTTCTGAGAGTCAGGAGAAGGCGGTCACAGCCTGGCAGAGGTGGATCCGTGGCCAATGTCCTGCTGGTTGGTTTACAGGCTCGCAGGAGCACGGAACTGCCTGGGCTGGGAGAGATCCTGATGCTCAGTTCCACCATGGGCACCTCCCACCACCTCAGGTTGCTCCAAGCTGCCCTTGGACCCTTCCAGGGATGGTATTCCAACCTGTGCTGGGTGCAGGGATGGGAGGGGAAGGGAAGCCCTTGGCTGGATGCACAATCCCGCTCCGGAGCCGACCCCGAGCCCAGTAATGGGAGCTCACAAAGGACCTTTGTTCTGCCTGGGATATTCTGCCTTTCTCTGTGCCCTCAGCTCTCCCTCAGCTCCTGGTGAGCTCAGGGCAGCTCTGAGCAAGGCATCCCAATGCCAGCCATTATTCCAGCAGCTCAGAACACTGGGCACTTATTCCCTAACCTGGGAGAAGCGTCCAGCGTTCAGCTGCACCAACAATGGGGCCACTGCGGGCCAGTTTGGCCACCCCAGGGCTGGGGGAGCTCAGGGCTCCCATTGTCCCTGCCCTGCCGGGGTGGTGTCAGCGCTTCCCTGGCACGGTCAGCGTGCCCAGGGCAGGAGCAGCCTGGGTTCTGTGGGTTCTGCGGGTTCGGGGATCCCGGGATCCAGGGGTTCACAGCCTCTGCATCCCCTGCACCGCTGGCTCGCCCCAGAAGGGCCGGCAGTGGGAAATCAGCAAAACCCTGAGCAGGGAGGTACCCCCTCGGGCACAGAGCGCTCCTCCCGACCCTCTGAGTTCCTGGGACCGAATTTAAAGTCCCTGGGGGTACTTTAAAGCACCTGGGGGCTCGGGGCACTGCGACAGCAGCGCTGCCCCAGGGCTGTGACAGAGCAAAGAGCCGTGCTGGGATTGCACCTCCTGGGAGTGTCCAATATTCAGCTTTTCCCTCCCCTTTTCCACGCCTTTCCCCTGCCATCCTTTCACGGCCCACCCTGAGCGCCTCGAAGCCCCGAGGAGCTGCTGGGATATCGCCACAATTCCTGAGGAGGAACAGCACAAACCTGTGCCACATTTTGGGAGAAGATTCCTGGGAATAAGAGCCCAAATCCCATCTCATCCCTCCCCCAGGAGCATTCCCAGAGGATGAACCTGTGCGAGGCTCTCACCCACACCTCACTCTCGGGGTTTGTCGGGTCTGCTGCCCTACTAAAGTTGTTTTCTTTCTGTCTTTTCCTTTTCTTTTTTTTCCCCCTTTTTTAATTAGACTTTCCTTCCTTCCCCAGCCCACACAGAGCTCCCAGAGCTGCAGGCTCGTCTGCAAGATAAGAATTCGTGGAAAACCAGGATTCACTTTCCCTGCAGTGATCAGGAGAGGTTTTCCACCCTCAGTTGAACAGAAAACACCGGAATTTTCCTCCTGTGACCCAAGGCCTCTTCCTGGGACAGTAGAATGAGGCTGAAGGGAAGTTTGGGTGCAAAATGAGGATAAAGGGGGAAGGAATCCCTCGAGCTGGGTTTGACCCGGGGGTGTGGCAGGGACAGCAGAGCACAGCGAGCCCCTTCCCAAAAAGATATTTAAAGAACCAGGAACGACATCCTGGACACCCGAGAGTCCCCGTGGAATTCCAGAAATGCACACGGAGCAGGAGGGGGGACAAAGACCAGAGCACAAATGGTGGGGAGGACAACGGGGAGGCAGATCCTCGGGAAAAGCCTTAGCAGAGGGATCTCAAAGGCTCTCGACAGGATTACATTTCCCAAGGGAAAAAAAAAAAAAGAAGCAAAAAAAGCACGGAGCAGTTGGAATCTAAACAAAACCCCACGTTTCAGCAGAGCAGCAGCACCGCGAGCACTCGGAGCAATTAAGAGCTTGGCTCTTTGCCATGGATTTTCGAGGAGACTGGAAATGTTTTGCCTTGCTCTGCCCTGACAAAAAGGGCTTGGAAAAAAACCCTGAAGTCTCAGCCTGTTCTGCTCCACAGCCTGGAGACACCTGGATTTCCACGTCCCGGCAGCGGGAGGAAGAGCTTCCCGCGGGATTAGCGCTCCCTCCTCTCCCAGCAGGATCCCAGCTCTGCTCCAGCAGCTCCTGAAGCAGCCCCAAACCACCCTGGGGCAGATTTTTCCTGCGGAGCAGGGATGGAATGGAAGGGGAAGGTGCTCCTGACCTCCTGTCCCCGCTCCAGTCCCACGGCCTGGGCAAAGCTCTGGAGCAGCAGTGCCACGGTTTGGCATTAAAGGCACAAACCCCCCTGGGCTGAAGGGTTTGAAATCTGCTTTATTTAAAGCCCTGCCAGGGTCACGTGCTGGGGAGGGAGGGAGCAAACCCTGCCAGGCTCCTGCCCCGCCAAGGATTGCGCTAAGCCGGGATTTAGCCTTAAACCAGTCCTGCAGCATCCTTGGAGGGCCCTGGGCACGTGGGGGGACATTCCCCCCGGGTGGGAGGGAAAAGCAGCTGCAGGGAGGGCAGCGAGGAGGATCCCTGGGGAGCCAGAGGGTTTCCAAGCGCTGCAGGAGCCGCGACCGGTGATTATTTTGGGAGCCCTCTCTCCTAGGAAGGGAAATCCTGCAGCACCTTTCATCCCGAGCCTTCCTCATCCCGACGATCTCAGAGCCCCAGCCAGAGAGATGTGGGGTCTGCGGGATCCGTGGGATCCACAGGATATGGGGGGTCTGTGGGATCAGTGGGATCCACAGGATCTGTGGGATCGATGGGAGCCACAGGATCTGTGGGGTCTGTGAGGTCTGTGGGATCTGCGGGATCAGCAGGATCCACAGCACCTGCGGGATCCACGGGATCTGTGAGGTCTGTGGGATCCACAGGATCTGTGGGGCCTGCAGGATCCGTGGGATCCACGGGATCTGTGGGGATCTGTGAGGTCTGTGGGATCCACAGGATCTGTGGGATCCATGGGATCCACAGGATCTGTGGGGTCTGTGAGGTCTGTGGGATCTGCGGGATCAGCAGGATCCACAGGACCTGCGGGATCCACGGGATCTGTGAGGTCTGTGGGATCCACGGGATCCTCCTGGCCTGGCTCTGCTTCCCAGACGAGGGGAGGGATCACCCCAGTCCTTGCTCCAGCTGGGCTTGGGAATCCCTGTCCCGCTGAGGCTGACAAAGCCTCCTGAGCACGAGGTGGCCGCCAGGGATGCGGGGATGATAAAANGGATCAGCAGGATCCACAGGACCTGCGGGATCCACGGGATCTGTGAGGTCTGTGGGATCCACGGGATCCTCCTGGCCTGGCTCTGCTTCCCAGACGAGGGGAGGGATCACCCCAGTCCTTGCTCCAGCTGGGCTTGGGAATCCCTGTCCCGCTGAGGCTGACAAAGCCTCCTGAGCACGAGGTGGCCGCCAGGGATGCGGGGATGATAAAAGCACCGCCAAGGAATCCCCGCCATGCCAAATTCCAGACTTTGGGACACGCTCCGGGGATGGACCCGCTCCTCCTTTGCTCCCCTCCAGCACAGGGGTGCAGCAGGAGTGCCCAGGGATGTGATGACACAAATTCCTTCCAGGAATCCTCCATCCCTCGGCCGTCCTTGCGCGCCCCTCCCTGAAATCCGCCCCGAACCCATCCCCAGCCCCGACATTTCCCTGCCAATCCCTGAGCACAGGCAATTGATGCCTCTTTTTTTTTTGTTGGTTTTTTTTTTGCCTCTTTTTTCTTCTCCATATTCTCTGTATTCTTCACACGCTCATCTATTTGTGGCTCTGCAGCCTTTTCTATTAGTGGCTAATTCTGGCAGTAATTTTCCATAGCCTTTCCCTAAGCAAAGAAACAAAACCAATTCCAAAACTCCAAACCTGAGAAAAGACAAGACCCCCCATGGTATCTTAATTCTCCCAGGCTACCCAAGTTTCAAAGTACATTTTCATGGACAAAATACCACTGATACCAAAAAAGACTCAAAAAACCCAAACAAATAATATATGTAATTATAATTATATGTATATATATGATATCTATTCAGTAATAAATCATATATCTTATATATATTNATAATAATAATAAAAATATATAAATTGAATAGTAATAAGAAATAATAAAATAAATAAATAAATAATAACATAAATAAATAAAGACTTTTTAATTTTTTGATTTTTTTTTTCTCCAAAGATTTTTTTCACTTCACTCCAAACCCAGCTGCCCTCTGGGCTTTGAAAGCCTGGCTGGGGGAGGCCCCCGGGTGTCCTTGACAATCCAGACTGGTTCCCGCACAAGCCTTGGAGAGATAACAGAGCCCGGGCGAGATAGGCGGAGGGAAAGAGCAGAGCCAGAGGGATCTCCTCCAGGAGAACTTCAGGCCCTGACAGCACCAGAGAGACCCAAAAGAGGCGCCAGACACCGAAAAGAACCAAAATAAATTCAAATACTGCGCTCTCCTCCCGCTCCGAATGAAAACGGGGAGGAATTTCCGAGGAGGGGAGGGAGAGCCGCGCTGAAAGAAGCGATGGCAGCGAGCTGGGCGCTGCGAGCGCGTCCAATCCTCCCCTCCTGCCTCCCGGCTGATAAGGACGCGCTGCAGATAACGCAGGATCCCAGCCCTGGGATGAGGGATCTGCTCTCCCAGCTGGGATCTGGCCCAGCACTGGGAGGCTGGCTGGGCCTGCCGTGCCATGATAGCGCAATTAATTAACAATTAATCGTTAATCGGGGGGATTGGGGGGGATTAAGCGCTTCAACAGCACGCGTGCTGCTAATGGTAATTTATAAAAATGCTCCTTCCCCTCCAGGATGCTCTGGGGTGATTCCTGGAATCAAAATGCTCCAACGGGGCCTTTCTGGGCACTTTTCTGAGGAAATGGCTCTGCCCATCCTGGGGAGCTGGAATTTGGGGAATCCTGAACATCCCAGCCAGGCTTGGCAGGCACAGGGATGGGGCAGGGACAGGATGGGACGAGGACAGGGACAGGACAGTGTTAGAACCGAACTGCAGGGTGAAAGTTGTCTGGTTATTGTGTTAAAAGTAAAAATAATTCAGCTGGCAATTATTGGTTGGTTAAGTTTACTCCTAAAAGCCCTCAGAGTTAGAAGCTGTCATCGTCATTTCTACCCAGAAGCCGAGGTGCTGAGAGCTCACTCCCTTGAGGCACTGATAAGAAGAATAAACACCTGAGACCGAACACCAAAAACCATCTCCTGTGTTTGGATCCTTGCCCTGAAGCAGCTGAAACTCCCACAGGACAGGGCTGGGACAGGGCCAGGGATGGGGACAGGGCCAGGGCTGGGCCAGCCCCTGCTGCTCCTGCCCTTCCCAGGCCCTTCCCAGCTCGGGCGGGCTGTGCAGGGAGGCTGGAGGGGGCCTTGGGTGATCTCTTCAATTCCAGCTGCACTTGGGGCACACCGAGACTCTCTCCCTGCGTTTTAATTTGGACACAGAGCAGCCCCTGGGCGTAGCCAAAGCCCCCAGCTCTGCCTCCTCCTCCTCCTTCTCCTTTGAGACCTCCCAAAGATCCCTCTGGATCTACATTTGCTTCAGCACAGGCTTGGACCACAACCCGCCAACCTAAAAGGTTTTCCACCCAATAATTCCAGTCACAGACGGCGTAAATCCCAGCTCCAGGTGATGTTCCGTGCTGGAATGCAGGGAAAAAAAACCCCAAAGTGGTGAATTGATATTCCTGTGTGTGTTCCTGAGTGCAGAATTGAGGCTCCCGCTCGCAAAACTTGTCAGATTTAGTGACTAAAAAAAGCCACGGCTCGGAGAGTGGGAAGTGCTGGGAGCAACAGGAGAGAGGGAAAAGCTGGGGGGTGTTTTGAGGATAAATCCCCCCCTGGGATCAAGAATCCCAACCCCTGAGTGACCAGCACATTAACGCTGCCCGAATAATTAAATAGAAAATAAACCATTAGAATCAAAATGGAAGAAGAGCAGAAATAAATGGAACGCTGGGAATGTTTCCCTGCTTCCCAAAAAAAGGCACATTTTGATTTCTTCGGAGGTTTCGGTGTTTACAGTCGGCTTCAGCAGCCTCTCCCTTTAAATGCAGCGATTCAAGGCAAAAATCACCACAAAAACCTGGTCAAAGCCAGTGCCCTGCCCCACTCCAGCTGGCAAAATTTGAGTTGTTTTAAAGGAAATGGCTGAGGGTTTCAGGGACTGGGGAAGAAAGAGACGGAGAGGGTTTCATGGAGAGGGTTCCATAATAAAAACAGTGAAAGGGTGCCCAAAATGGGGAATTAAATTCATAAAACCCAGAGCACAGAGAGACAGCAGCTGTTTGATTCAGGTCAACACATCCTGGAGAGAGTTTTAGGCCTCAGGTTTGAGACCCAGAGCTGCCAGTAATGGGATTTTCCCAACGCCAGGAATAAACTCCGTGCCTCAGTTTCCCAGCTGATCGATGAGGACGACAGGGGCGGTGCAAGGGTGGAACATCAATAAAGTTAATAAGGGAAAAATATTTAAAAATCAAAACCAAACAAAAGAATGACCTGAAAAGGCCGTTAATGGGAGCATCTCCATTAGGGGTGTCCTGCCCACAGGAGCTCTCCCTCCCCAGGCACTCAGGAAAGGGCAGCGATTCCAGCCCCACCCCGCCCTGGTTCCCCCTCTCTGCGTCCCAGCAGCAGCTCGGGGGATCCAGGTGTCCCCGCAGAGGTGACAGGGGGGAACAGGGAGTTCTGACAGCTCTGGAGAGGGAATTTCCCGCTCAGCTGATGATTTTTGTTGACGCAAAACGCATCCCTGCAGGGATGGAGGGGTCAGGGTGAGAAATGAGGTCTAAACCCACACAGGGAGAGAAAAGGGAGCCGAGATCCCCGAAATGTCCCACCTGAGCTGCTCCTGGGCCCCAAAAAGCAGCAATCCTTGCACACGGCAGCTCCAGCTGGAGCTCTGAACACTCCCCAAGTTATTCCTGTCCCCAGCAGCCGGGGGCCGGCAGAAAACAGGAGGAAAAGCCCCAGGCAAAGGCAGAACTGCTGGTGCTCGCTGGAGCGAGTGCCCCAGAGCCTGGAGCATCCTTCCTCTTCCCGAGAGGCGTTCCCGCAGGTCCTGCCTCCAGCTGGGGCTGCTCTCTGTCCTCCGAGCGGGAAGGAACCGCAGTGGGATCTCCAGCAGGGATCAGCCCAGCGGGCAGGAAGGGATGCGGGCAATTCCCGCGGGGGGAGCCGTGAAAATCCGGCCGTGCCTTGGAGCTGATCCCTACAACAGCAGGAGCAGAGGGAACGCAGCTCTGGGGTTGCAAGGAGCTGCGTGGAAGGAGGGAGGGAGGGATGCGAAGGACGAGCAGACAGATGAGAGGTGGCAGCAGTGGCAGCGGCGCAGATGAACCCCAGCCCTCTGCCAGGGCTTCCCGCGCTGCTCCGTGCCTGGAAAATAACCCCGCAGCAGTTTCTCTTCCAGCCAGACGAGAGAGAGAGAGAGAGGAGCCAGAGATTGGGAGCGACTGAGCAAACAAGCAGCAGATGAGCAGCGCTGGCTGCGGGCAAAACGCTGCCTTGGAAAGGAAAGAGCGCTGGGTCGGGAGAGCGGGAGCGGGAGGAGAGGGCAAAAGATGCTCGGGCTGATTTGCAGAGCGACTCTGCAAAGTTAATTGTTCACCAGATTGGGATCTGGGCCACATCCATCAACAGGCTGCTTCCTGCCATCAGGTTTCCCCTGGACAAACAGCAGGAGCCAGTGGATTCAGAGGAGAGCAAACCCAGCAGGGCAAAGCTCTGCCTGGACAGGGTTCGCTGCCAGGCCCTTCTCAAACACAGCCCTCTCGTCGCCCTCCTGCCTGCAGAGGCAAACCCAGCCCGGCAGAGCTGAGCTTTAGGGGCGTCAGCACATGAATTACACAGAGCTGAACTCGCTCCAGGCCTGGGATCTCCTCTGAGCTCAGCCAAGCCCCCCCTGTCCTGCTGCCTGAAGAAGCTGCCTCAATTTCCCTGAGGATGGACGGAGAATCTGGGAGGCTCCTACTGAGCATGAGCCCTTTTGGAAACTCTTACTCTTCTTGGACATGGCTCCAAACACACAGATCCCAGCTTTTCTGGAGATTCTCAGCCCTCCCGGCCCAAACCTCAGCTCTGCAGAAGCCAGAGGAATGTCCCAGGGTTTACAGAGATTGACCAAACATTCATTTCTCTCCAGAAGGCCAGACCAAGGGGACGATGGTCTCAGTAGAAACTGCAATGTGCCTATTTTAATGGACACCCAGGGTTCTGCCTGACCAGGCAGTGGGAAGGGGTGAACGGAGGGATCCTCATGGATGGGGGAGATCAAAACTCAGCTGTGCTCCCTGGAGCACCCTGAGCCGTTTTCCCTCTGCATTTTACCCTGCGCTGTCATCTGTCTGCTCCGGCTCCAGTGCCAGCGAGGGAAGGCAAAACCTGTCCCCTGCGGCACCCTCTGTACCCCAGGCTGTCCTCCAGGGACAAGTGACACTGCCAAGGAACGCACGCAGGAGGCAGCAGCTCAAGATTTAAAGCAGCTCGTCTGGAAGCCAACAAAAATCATCCGAGTGCACTCCAGCCACCTGTAACTACGAGCGTGTGACACCATGGCTGCCCTCTGTCACCCTGTCACCGGCGCAGCCTCTCTGAAGGGCCCTTTCAGGGCTCCACAAAGAGCTGCCTCGGTGCACAAAGGGGCCTTGGCGGCGTGGAGATGAGGATTTCAGGGCTTCCCATCCCCGCCAGCTTCCCAAAGCCCTGCGGAGCTCCGGGAGCAAAGCCCCGAGCACAAAGCAAGGTCAGGAGTTAACAGATGGGGGAACTCGGACGTGGGGACATGGCGGTGACGTGGCCAAGGCCAGGCAGAATCCGTGGCAAGGCCATGGATGGGGGGGGAGATCTCCAGAGGCCTGATTAGCTGGAATTTTTTTTCTCTCTTTCTCTCTGTCCCAGCAGCATGAGAGAGGAGGAACTCCCAGGATCGCTGGCGCGGTTGTTCCACTCCTCATTTATCAACTGCTCCCATTTGGACGTGGTACCAATATTTTCCAGCACGAGTGAGTAAGCCTGGGAACTTGGGAACAAATCTGCGAGCCCTGCCTGGAGCATGGACACCAAAACTTGCTCAGAAATCTTCTGGCGTGACAGAGAGCCTGAAAATCAGCAAACTCTGATCTGGGTGCCTCACACACTGAGGAAGTTCCAGGGATGGGGTGAGCCAGGGGCCATCCTATTCCTGCCTCTGCCTCCCGGGACTCTCAGACATCACCTCCCACCTTTTTCTAGGGAGGAGAGGACGTCCCCCAGCACAAATGCTCTGAGCTCTCTGTGCCTCCTGCGTGTGCCTGCTGACACCGTGTCCATTACCTAGTGGCCAGACTCCTGAAGGGAATCTCTTCAGGATATGGGAACTGCTTTTCCCGCCCTCTCCCCTGACCCGCAGGCGCTGTCACAGCCTCGTGAGGCTGGCAAACAGGACTCTGCTTGCATTCACCACATCTCAGCCCCACGTGTTGGTACATCCCAGATCCACACCCCAAATCTGCCCCACACCACCGAGAAGGGAATTAATTAACGCTGGGCCCTGTCTGACGGCTCCTGCCCTCTCACAAACCTCATCCAGCGGCTCCAACTTTCTGCCTGATGTTTGTTCAAAGCTTTTTCCCCCCCCTTCGGGCACCTTCTCCAAGCCCGTCACAATCGCACCGCTCGCTCCCTTGATGCACAGCACAAAACCCAGCGCCAGCAGCCCCAGGCCTGACCCTGATTCTTCCCTCCTCCCAAAGCTGATGCCACCATTGTGCCAACACGCTCAGCCCAGGTTGTTTTCACAGGGAGATGAGGCTGTTAAAGCTTTTCAGGCTGGCCTGGCACACCGGGCAGCTCTCCAAGGGCCGTTTGGGGACACGGAGGGGGACAGGTTGTGGGGCACACCCCCGGGAGCTTGTCACAGCAACAGGCAGCGCTGGAGAGACGCAGCTGATTGTGACAGCCGCCAAAAACTGCAGCGCCAGGGGAATGACGAGCCGCCAGCCCCGGGGCAGGGCTCCCCCCCCGAGCCACCGGACGGACCCCGGGTGTCGCCCCCGGGCACTCCCACAGCGCGAGGGTCCCCCCAGACCCCTCACAGCGGCACCTATCACAATCCAGCACCGGGGCCGACCCGGGCTCCCTAAAACAGGTTTAGGACCGAACGCACAGGCAGGAATCTCCTTTACCGGGGAGCACCGCGCTACGAACGCGGACCGAGCTGAGCCCTCCGTCCGTCCCTCCCTCCCTCCCCGCGGCTCCAGCTCTCCCTCCCCTCGCACTTTCCGCCCC
>VWZN01011299.1:105025-115932 GCA_013396955.1 Regulus satrapa
GGTTTTTTCAGCCTCTCTCGGGGTTGTGGATTTAGCGGCGGCTCCACCACACGTTCCAGCTCTTTGTTGTCTTTATATTTAGTCAAACGTTTTGGGTTCGCCAAAAATAGAGCAGCCGTGGAAATAAATCAGGCTGACTGGAGGTGCCAACATTGTCTGCCTGAAAGTAATTAATTTCTTATATCCTCGGCTATATTAATCCTCGCCTTCCCTCCACACACCGCCCTGTCTGTCAGCAGAGTTTTTGTAATTAGTGCCGAAATCTGGGGGATGTGCAGGAGGCTTAAGGTGGTGGGGAAGGGCAGGGGGAAACCCGGGCAGGGAAGGCACCAAATCCATCTGCACAGCGTGTGGAGAGTGGGAATGAGGAGGGCACCGCCGGGCCGGCAGGAGGAGGGAAGGGAACACAAATTCTGTGGGGAAAATCCTACTGGAGGAAGCATTTAGGGTCTTCTTTCCAGACGTGGACATTCCACAAAAAGAACGTCCAGGAGACACAGATTTGGGCTTCCTCAGTTCTGCTGCTGCCAGAACTCCTTTTCCTCCTTTTCTTTACAACTGTGGGAGTCTTGCTGGACTTGCTGACTCTCATTTCTTGTCTTAGAGCCACCAGGCTGGCCGGGAGACACCTCCAGGAGTGGGGAAGTGCTTCCCAGATGGCACAGCAGGCGCGTCAAATGCAATCCCCCGTGGAGGGAAGGGATGTTCTAGAAGGTCCCATCTCCTCTGGGAGCTTGAGCCTGTCCCAGGGCCACATCCCTGAGGCCCCCGGTGATACCTGAGTGTCCTGGGAGTGGGGTAAAGCCTCCAGCAGCAGCTCCTCAGTGGGAGCAGGAATTGAACCAGCGGGCTCTGAATGGGAACGGCCCTCTTTGGGGGTTCCAAATGGAGGCCCAGGGACGCAGTGGTGGCCCTGCAGCAGGGGTGAGACGCCATCCTTGGCGACACAGGGGGAGCAGCTCGTTTGTCACCTGCATCTGATGGGGATTTGCACCCTTGGCTCTGCAGGGCTCTGGGAGAGGAGCCCAGGGGTGATGTGATGTGCAGGGTGTGACACCCAGGTTGTGTGTGACACCCAGGCCGTGTGTGACACCCAGACTGTAACACCCAGGCCATGTGTGACACCCAGGCCGTGTGTGACACCCAGGCTGTGACACCCAGGCCACGTGTGACACCCAGGCCATATGTTACACCCAGGCCATGAGTGACACNCGTGTGTGACACCCAGGCCGTGTGTGACACCCAGGCCGTGTGTGACACCCAGGCTGTGACGCTCTGGCTGTGTGTGACACCCAGACTGTGACCCCCAGGCCACGTGTAACACCCAGGCCATATGTGACACCCAGGCCATGAGTGACACCCAGGCCATGTGTGACGCCCAGGCCGTGTGTGACACCAGGCCATGTGTGACACCAGGCTGTGTGTGACACCCAGGCTGCTCCTGGCTCCTCGTGCCCTCCTCTACCCCCTCAGTGTGTGCTCCTGTTCCTGCTCTCAGCTCCCGGGGTGCCCAGGCCGCTCCCTGCCTGCTGCCACCTGCACACACGGCCACGTTTGGTGGCTTTTATCCCGCACGCCAGGCTCTGGCACGGCTCTTTGATGTTCTCCCCTTTTTGGAGGGGAGTTGTCACCCTGCGGGAGATGTCTCAAGCGTTTCTGTGTCACCCCCAGCTCCCTGCAGCTCCAGCTGCTGCCACTCCTCCCGTGCCACAGCTCCCAGACCGACCACCTGGCGCTGTAAATCCAGTTGGAAACCGAAAGGGAAAGAGATTCCCAGAAAAAGCTCCGGGAAATTAAGGTGAAGGTCCCAGAGTGGAGCTTCGGAGAAAGAACGTGCAAAGGGCAGGAATGTGACAGAGCCGTGAGCTCGGGGGCTGTGTCACGCCAGCTGCTCGCCGGCGCAGAACATTCCTCACAAACACAAATTACAGCCATAAGCACGCCAGGGATCGCTGCGAGAGCCTGACACGGGGATCTGGAGGAGGATGTGCACAGGGAAAATCCCCAGCTGCGTGTTCGGAGTGGAGAGGAGGGGAGGGATTGGGGTGTGATGGATGATCCCAGCGTGGGGGGTAACGGGGCTGGTAATGGGGCTGGGGCCGTTCCAGCCCGAAGCAAAGTGTCCAAAGTGTCCCTTTGACACCTCTCCGTGCTCCGAGGTCGCCGGGGTTGAGCTCGGCGCCCACCTGAGACGCCTCTGTGGTGCCCGCCGTGAATTGGCACAGCAGAGCCTCGGGGCATTTTCCACACATGCCAGCGGAATGGCTGAGCACAGGGCAGACAGAACTGCTGGGCTCTCACTGAGGCTTTTCTAGAATTACTCTGCGTTCTGCCGCTGTTTTTCCTGGGTTCTTTTGTGATCACAGACCCTCAGGGAGATGAGGGGGTGAAGATGGGCTGGTTGTAGTCGGGAGTGCTCCTAAAAAATGGGTCTGGCAGGGAAACTTCAAGACTTTGTGTCATGATCACCTCAGCTCGTGCTGGGGGAGACTTTGCCCAGCAAATCCTCCTCCTCCTCCCGGTGTATTCCACTCTGGGAATGGTCACACAGTTCCTGCTCTGTCCCCTGCCTGGGGCAGCCAGAGGAATCAGCCCATGGCTGCGCTCCCTTTTGATATAAATTGAATTTTTTAGGGATTCAACCCTCCTCCTTCGCGTGGAGAGGCCCTGCTGGGGACAGAGGGGACAGAGGGGACAGCGCCCGGGGCAGCAGGGCCAAACCTGCCTGCGGAGCAGAGCAGAGCAGCTCGGGCTGAGCAGAGGTGACAGCAGCGCCCAAATGTGTCACAGCAGGAGGGGCCAGCCCTGCTACAGCCACGCCAAGCATCCTTTGGTGGAAAACCACCGAGTTTTTGGTGGGAAAACACCTAATTTTGGCTGTCGGCTGCCGGCCCCCGTGGAATGCCTGTCCCCAGAGTGGGGGACTCATGCCACAGCACACACACGGAGGCAGGGAGGATCAAACACAGCCAGCAGTGACACACCAGGCCCAGTAAGAACAACCAGGCAAGGGAGATCCGAGCTCCAGACCCAGCTGTAGCCAGCAGGCAGCACCGTGTCCCTGGGGAGAGCTCCAGAGCTGCGATCTGCAGCCCAGCAGAGCCCCGGCAGTGGCCAGTAAATGCAGAAAGCCGATTAAACCTGACAGCTCAGACTGAGGACGTGGAGAAACGGCGACAGGAACGCGCCCGACTCCCGCGGGAAGCGCAGGTCAGCTCCGGGGGGGGGTTCCCATCCACCTGTTTTCCTGCTGCAGGTGTCTGGCTGGGGATGCAGAGCCGTGCCGAGCCGTGCCGAGCCCGTCTCCCCCAGCGCTGGGCTCACATGGCCTCGCATGTGTGCAGCTCCCGAGGAGAGCCGGCGGCTCCGGGGCTCTGCAGGGAACATTTCACAGTCACTGCATCCCTTCCCCGCTGCCCTGCCACTCGATAGGAGCGTGGGCAGCGAGTCATGGAAAGAAAAATGTGTTCGATGCCTCCTCCTCCTCCTTCTCCTCATCCTGCTGCTGCTGCTGCTGCTGCCCTGGCCTGGGCGCTCCCCCGAAGCACACGCAGGCATGTGGAAATCATTGCCTGGAGAGCAGCGCTGCCTTTCAGCAGCAGTCCCAGCGCTGGGGTGATTTAGCTGGCTGCTAAATCGAGGAAAACTGGGAAATGGGGCCATGCTCCAGTGCCCAGGCTGGCACTGCAGCGGGAGCTGCTGGCTGGAGAGGGCAAACGAGGGGCAAAAGAGGGTGCTCAGGAGGGGTGGCACAGCCTGACTGAACAATGACCTGGTGGGCTCCCACACTCGGGAAATGTCGACCATAAAATGGTTTGGTTGGTGTCGCAGCCCCGGGCACGGGGAATTTCAGCTTTCTGTGCTGCCAGGCACTGACCCCCAGGAGAAAGCTGAGTTTGAGCCGAGGGGGTGGAGAGGGCTCCAAAAATTGAGTGATGGGACTGGGATTGTGGGGGTGGAGTTTGGATAGAAGGACATGATCACAGGCTGGAAAACTCAAGAGTTTAAGGTTTGGGATACAGTAATAAATATAAAGCAAGATGGAGGTTTTAGGGTGTTGGCCTTGTTCTTCTTTTTCACCTTCTCCTTCTTCTTGGGGTTGGGTGATGTTGTGGGATTGGGTGGGAAAGTCCGCAATGCAGACCATGGGTGGTCGGTTAGTGGGTTAAAAGTAAAAATAAGGTATGTGGCATTAGTTAATTGGATAGTTTATTCTTAAAAGGCCTTGTAGAGAGAGACCTTGGGCTCCATTTTCAGTTTGTTAGCCTGGTGTGCTGAAGAACTCAGGCTTTGTGAGACTCTAATATAGATAAGAACTAATAAACATCTGAGTCGGAACAAGAATTGGCATCTTGCTCATTAATCCCAACCCTGAAAGGAGCAAAGATAATTTACAGGTTGGAAAGAACCTTCTCATCTGAAATTCCACCTCCCACCATCCCAGGCTGCTCCAAGCTCTGTCCAGCCTGGCCTTGGACACTTCCAGGGATCCAGGGGCAGCCGCAGCTGCTCTGGGTAATCCCTGCCAGATTTTTTCCATCTATCCAACCTAAATTTCCCCTCTTTCAGTCTGAACCCATTGCCCCTCGTACTGTCCCTCCCCAAACGGGCAGGAGAGGGGGAATATCGCTATTCCCGTTTTCCGAGCGGGGGAATTGAGGAGCAGGAGAAACGGGGGTGAGCTCAGGTGTGCCTGTGCTGAGGGAGCTCTCAGGGTCTCCCTGCGAATCTCCAGGCCCAGATGGCTGCAGGCTGCTCTTGTTCCACGCTGGAATTGGCTCTCTGGGAACCCCAAACTGCCCTGAAACCGCTGGGAATTGCTGAATGGATGTTCTCGGTGCTGTGGGACACAAAATCCCCGTCCCCGAGGTGCCCGGCGCTGCTGACCATGGCAACCACCAGGCCGGCTGCAAACCACTGAATCCAGCAGCATCTCCTCGGAATTTTGCCCATGGAGCATCACCATAACAACAGCTCCACCAATCCACACCAGAGATCCGGGCCCTTAGCAACCAGGAGCTGCCAAATTGCAAAACAAAGTAAAAAAAAAAAAACAAAAAAACCCAACAAACAAACAAACAAAAAAAGCCCAACAGCAAAAATATCTGCACAAAGTCTTTTCTCTCTGGATGTGCAGAGCTGCAGCGGGCAAAGCCAGGAGCGGAGCACCACGGACCCCCAGGGTTCTGCCCCAGAAGGTGCCAAAGCCTCCCTTGCCCTGCTCGTGGTGCCACTGGCGGTCTGGCCTCTGTTTTTGGCGTTTCAGTGCGGGGTTCCTCCCCCACAGAGGGAAACTCAGCGCACACAGAAGGGATGGGAGCTCTGACTGCCCCCCAAACCCGCGGGCACTGTGGGTTTCAGCAGCTCTTTCCCAGGGGTTAAACCACCTCAGCCCTTTCAGAAGAGCCAGGGGTTGCTGCAGCGAGCGGACCTTGCCCCCTGCCAGCCCGCTGGAGGCGCGGGGAGGAGATAAGCTGCTGTTTTCAGGGCACGATCCATCTCTCCCACTGAGTCCCTGCCAAGCTTCCCCTGCCCAGGCGGGTCACGGGGTGAGCTGCAGGCTGAACGCTCCCCATGGGGCAGAGCGCCCGGGGCTCCCTGGTGGGAGCACCGAGGGTAAAGCCCTGCAGGGAAAACGAGCAAACCCAGCAGGTCTTCCTCCCGGCCAGGGAAAACCAAACAGGCCGGGAAAGGGCCTGGGTGCTTTCCTGCTGGCACAAACTGGGAGCCCCTGCTTGGGCTGGGAGCAGCAAACAGCCAGGGCTGGAGAGCAGAGCACAAACCGGCAGGGTTTGGGGGGTTGTGACCAAATCTGTCATCTGGGGATTTCCAGCCCAAGCCAGCAAGGCTCTGTTAGCAGGAGGCAGCCCTGTGGAGGAGGAGGAGGGTGATGGGGACTGCTCCGAGGCTCTGGCCGTGGAAGGGTGGGTGGCTGGAGCAGGAGGAGCTGTGGCAGAGGCTGGCACCGCGCAGCGGGAACAGCTTGGGTGACACCAGGGACTCCCTCACTGCTGGCTGGCACAGCCTGGGGATGCTCAGCCAGCATTTGCTGCTTGACTCACAGCTTGCTCAGCTATTTCCAGCCCAAACGAGGAATCCAGCTCCGGCTCCGGCTTCCCAAAACATCGGAGCAGGCATAAACTTCAGCGGGCGTTAGAGGGATGATGGATGTGAGAACGTTTCCTAAAAAACAGAGCCAAGGACGGGCTTGGGCCGCAGGGCTGGGCACGGGAAGGGAGGAGCACTGAGGAAAAACCCAAGGGAGGGCAGGAACGGCAGGGACGGATCCGAACCAGCCGCTGGGATGAGCTGGGAGCGGGGGGGGCGCTGTCCCAGCCGAGCTGTGGTGTCTGCGAGCTCCCGCAGCACCCACGGGGCTGTCGAGGCTGCTGGAGCCGCTGCTGCCCGCCCCACGCCTCCCAGCCTGTCTGCCATCCCCCGGCTCTGCCGGGATAATTGGGGAATCGCAGCAGATGGCGGCGGAGTTGGCTGGGAAGAGGGAAAACCTCTCCCGCAGCTGCCGCTCGCTGCGTGCGCTGGGCCCTTCCCTGCGGGAGTGGCAGCTCTGGGACAGCGAGAGCGGCCCCAAAACCCTCCCAGCCGGGGGCTGGGGGCTGGGGGAGGCCACGGAGAGGCGCCGGGTGACCCACGGTGCGCTCAAAGCAGCCGTGGCACCGCGGTCCCTCCTCCCCGAGCTCCTGGTGGTTTGTGCGNTCCCCTCCCCCCAAAAAATAAAACAAACCCCACAAACAAAACCGGCTGGAGCGGGCAGGGAGGACAAGGACCTTGCCCCCTCCTTCCCCGCGAGCAAACACAGCGTGACGGTGGCAAAGGGCACAGAAATTCCTGGAGGAAGGAGCTGGCACAGCCTGGCAGGGCTGGCAGCAGCCCAGGGAAAAGCCTCGGCATCCCAGGGACAGCGCAAGGCCCAGGTGAGGGGAAATGAGCTCCCAGGGGGCCCAGAATTTGTTTTAATTGATGCTGAGGCGCCTGGCCGGAGCTCCAGAGGAGCCTCTTCCTTGCTGAAAGAAGCACCCATTGCTCCACTAACGCTGGGATTTCCCGGCCTTTAATGGCAGGGTGAGTCTCCCTCAGCAGCCTGACACCTCCTTTCGTCCCAGAGAAACCTTCCCAGCGACTCCTCCTGGCTGGAAGAGGCTCGGGGCTCCTCCCGAGGGATGCTGAGTGCTCTGGACAGGCCCAGCACCATCTCAGCCTGATCCTGCCCTGTGCTCCTGCTGCTTCCAGTCAGGAATAAAGTCCATAAAACCACTCAAATGGAGAGGAAAATACCCGTTTTTCTTTTTTTTAACCCAGCCTTTCCTCGCTGCTCCTCAGCAGCCCCTTGGGTATCACCAATTTATTTTTAGCTGTTTCCTCACCAAACCCAGGCAGGGGGAGGTGAATGTCAGGGCGTTCCTGCATTCCCAGCTGGGCCTGCACATTGCTCCTGTCACACCCAGGGCTGCTGGACCCGCGGGCAGCCGGGGCTGCGGCACAGCCAGCCGAGGAATCCAGTCCTGCCTGGAAGCTGGTGATGTTTTAACCCCCTCTCCAAACACCTGGCAGAGGGGTTGTCTCTCGCAGGGGTGCAGCCCCCATTTGCTGCCTCTGTAGATCCTTTCCCCCCGTTTTTAAACATTTTTAACCCCTCCACACCCACAGCCAACAGGGAGATGTCCAATTCAGATGTCACAGGCAGAGAAGAGGGGAAGGGACAGGGACTGTGACCCCAGAGCACTGCCCAGGGCCTTTCACACAGGTGAAGCTTGGTTCCATTTCACTGCTGCAAACTCCTTTGTCCTCTCCGTGCCTCCCTCACAAAATATTCCAGGGAAATGTGTTTTTGCAGGAGAGCAGAGCAGCCTGATGGCCCCAAGGAGTGACATTTCCAGGCTCTCTGTCCCCACCCTGCTTTGTGCCAGGGCCCAGGAGGCCGTGGCTGAGCTCTGTCCTCTCCGTGAGCTCAGCTCGGGGCTGGACGGAGCCTGGAGCTCCTGATCCCTGCCCAGATGGGGCCGGAATGATCAGGGATAATCGGCCGTGACTCAACAGCCCCAGCGTGAGGGACGAGGGCTGAGTGTGTCACTGTGCCGAGGACAAAACCTGCCCTGGCTGTGGCACTGAGCCCGCAGGGGAGCCCAGGTGAGCCCAAACGGGCCCAGGTGAGCCCAGGAACAGCCCCAGGTTGGTCCTGCCAGGGTCACGAGGAGCCCCTGGATACCTGTGCTGGCCCCCCTGTGACACCTGTGTCCCCGTGTCCCTGTGTCCCAGCATGCAGGAATTCTGTCCAGAGGAGGGAAAAGAGGGATCCAGTCGTGTGCAGGCGTGGTGGGAAGGGGGAGGGATCGAGTGGATACTGGGAGAAAGTTCAGAGTTCTTCCCCCAGAGGGTTTTGGGGCACTGCCCAGGCTCCCCAGGGAATGGGAACAACCCCAGAACTCCGGGAAGATTTGGGATGCCCAGGGTGGGATCCGGGAGTCCTGTGCAGGGCCAGGAGCTCAGGATGTGACTCCCTCAGGATGTCCCGTGGTTTTATGATCCCGCCAGGATATCGGGGATCCAGAAGTGACAAATGACACCAGGCAGCCCCTGCCCCTGTGCTCCTTCCTGTGCTCTGAGGAGCAGGACACGGGGACACAGGACAGATGGACACAGGACAGATGGACACAGGGGCACAGGCCATTTTCCCCTGGATTCCGGGCAGTTCACCTCACGGAGAGTCGCAGCAGCCTTTCCCTGGGGAAGGAGCTTTTCCCCCGTGTCCCTCCTGGATCCCTCCCCAGCTCTTCTCTCCACCCACGGCCACCCCTCCGCTCCCCGCCTGCCCCGTGCCCTGCTCCGGGTGCGCTCCGCTCATCCCCGGCGGCAGATTTTGGGAAATGCTTCCACCTCGCGGCCCTCTGCAGAAACGCCTGCCTGGGAGAGGCTGGGAGAAATCCCAGCCAGGCTGGAGCGCGGCCGTGCCACCCTCTCCGCTCGCCCAGGGGTGCCCGGTGCACGGCCAGAACTGCTGGGAAAGGCTCTTCTGCTCCACCGGGGGACATTCCCGATCTCCAGGAATGCAGGAAGACACCATCGGCTCCCACGCAGCTCTGGTGGGACGCTGAGGTCTCATGGAATCCCAGAATCCCGGACGGTTTGGGATGCTGAAGCCCATCCAGGCCGTGGCAGGGACACCTTCCACTGTCCCGGGCTGCTGCCAGCCCTGTCCAGCCTGGCCTGGGACACTGCCAGGATGGAGCAGCCACACAAAACTAACAGAGGGAATTCCCTGGTGGAATCTGCCGTCCCAAGGATCCCCTCTGTGACCAAGCAGGAGGGAATTGCTGGGCACGACTCGGCTTTATTTTGTCTCACAAACCAATCACATTTTTTAGCATTTTTTGTTGGATTTTTTTGCCACTGTTGGAAACCAAAGCCCACGGAGATGCCAAAGCCATTTGCCAGGCTCCTTTCCCACAGAAACCCACCGGGATTTTCCCCCCGATGTGGGGGGCAGGAGCAGAGCGCCCTGAGGGTGCTGCAGTGGGGTCACCCTCACATGAGCTGAGGTGACACCCCCGGTGTCACAGCCACCCCAGAGTCCTTGCAGGGGACCCTCGGGCCCGGTCCGTGCTCCCACCAGCTTGGGGAGGGTGTGGAGTGAGGGGAACCCCCGTGAGGAATCGGGAATGAGCAGCCCTGCGAGCACGGTTTGGGGTGTCGGGAACGGCGGTGCCCCGGGAATCCTTGGAGTCACGCAGGGAACAGTCTGAGCTGTGCACTCATTTCCCGTGGGGGGGGAAAGGACCTCGAATTCCCTGGGAAAAGTGGGTTTGGCTGCTGTGGAAACTTTCCAGTGAAACTGGGCAGCTCCGCTCGTGTTCGCAGGGAGGGGCAGCCCCCGTGGAAAACCTGGGCCAAACATTTCATGCCGTACACCACCGTTCAGGGCTTGAGAAGAGGGATAGCCAGGCTCCTTTCCGCGGGATCTCAGCTGCCACGGCCTGGGGAGAGGCAGCTTTGAAGGCAGGCAGGGCTCAGCTCCCGCTCTACTGGCCGGGGCTCAAGCCCAGCGCTCCCCGTTAATGAGCAGGAAGCCGGGAGCGCTGGGGCGGGCAGGGCTTTGTTCAGCCCATACGGACACTTGGCACGCCAGGACCTACCGGGGCTTCATCAGAGGCCTGCTGGAGCGCCGTGAGGGACCGGCCGCCCGCCGCACGAGCCGCCGTGCCCAGGAAATTAAAAGTCGGGCACCATATGCTGCGCGGCGCCGGGAGAGAGCGGAGCGCCGTCCGCATCTGCCCGGGGCAGGTGCGCAGCGAGCTGCGGGGGGATCAGGGGACTCCTTCCCCGAGTTATCCCGGGATCAAGGGGCTCCTTCCCTGAGTTATCCCCCCAGATAAAGGGGCTCCTTCCCCAAGTTATCCCGGGATCAAGGGACTCCTTCCCCGAGTTATCCCAGGATAAAGAGACTCCTTCCCCGAGTTATCCCCCCGGGATCAAGGGACTCCTTCCCCGAGTTATCCCGGGATCAAGGGGCTCCTTCCCCGAGTTATCCCGGGATCAAGGGACTCCTTCCCCGAGTTATCCCCCCGGGATAAAGGGGCTCCTTCCCTGAGTTATCCTGGGATAAAGGGGCTCCTTCCCTGAGTTATCCCAGGATAAAGGGGCTCCTTCCCTGAGTTATACCCCTGAGATCAAGGGACTCCTTCCCTGAGTTATCCCGGGATAAAGGGACTCCTNGGGATTCCTTCCAGACCCCGGGATAACGCGAGTCCTTTTCCTGGAGTTCATCCCCCCCAAATAACGCCCCTCCTTCCCCAAGGCCATTCCCCCTCAATAACGCGACTCCTTCCCAGCATTTCTCCCCTTCCCAGGATTTCTCCCCTTCAACCCCTGCCCCTCCCTTCTCCCGGCTCATC
>VWZN01011299.1:120140-134167 GCA_013396955.1 Regulus satrapa
CCCCGCCTCCCGCACCTTCTGCCGCGCTGAATCGGGGCCAGCGAGTCTGTTGAGCTGCTCGCCCATCCCCGAGCCGGGAAACGCGAACAGCAGCGAGCTCCGGGGGAGGGGGGGAACCCTCAGCGCTCGCTTCCCCTCGGCTGCTCATTTCAAACCTTCTTTCAAGCAGAAATTACTCACATTAATCAGGAGCGGGAAGGCGTTCGCAGCCCTGCAGATTTGGCAGCGCGGAATCAAATTCCATGGGTAGCGGCGGCAGGAGGCGAGCCCGGCTCCATCACCCGACCGAGCCACTGCCCCGGGGGGGAAAGCGGAGCCCGCAGCTCCCCGGAATTCATCTCCCCTTCACTAAAATGCCGGGACATCTCCGGGACAAAGGGAGGGAAACGCCCGGCCGTGTCCGGACAGGGACACGGCACCGCCAGCATCGGGGTCCCCGGAGCCCCGGTGCAGCTGCTGGGACAGCGGAGAGGAGCAGAACTGGGGCAGATCGCCCACTGGAAGCTGACGGGAAGGAGGGGTGGGGGTGCTGTCCCGAATTGGGGTTTTCACCCCACGGAAGTCGATCCAGGCGCAGGGTTGGGGTATTTGAGCTATTTGCTGATATCTGGTCACCCCAAACCCTGCAACAGCCGTGGAATCCCGCACTGGTTTGGGTTGGAAGGGCCCTTAAAGCCCTTCCAGTCCCACCTCCCACTGTCCCAGGCTGCTCCAAGCCCTGTCCAACCCGGCCTTGGGCACTCCCAGGGCTCCAGCGGCGACCACAGCTGCTCTGCCACCATCACGGGGGACAACCCCCTCCCAAAATCCCTCCCAAACCTCCCCTCTGTCAGGGGAACCCCTCTCCTGCTCCTCAGAGCTGTCCCACCCCCTGCCAGCGCTCTCAGAGGTGCCGTGGGAGCACCTGGGCGAGGCAGGGAGCGCGGCCCGGCCGGGGCTGTGGGGCAGCAGCAGCTGCTGGCACCGCTGGCACGGCACGGCTGAGAGGGCCAGGGGGGGCTCTGGGGGGGTCCTGGCTTGCCACAGAGCCGGGCGCAGCTGCTGCAGCTGCTGCAGCTCTCCCTGCCGTAATTGCGCTGCTGCCGCCGCTGCCTCTCCGAGGCGGTTGCTCCTTTATTGGTTTATTTTTAGTTGCGCGGCCGCGCCGGGAGCGAGATGGATGGGGCTTGTCTCGCCTGCTGGGAGACTTTTGGTGCGGCGGGAGCCCGGGCAGGAGGTGTGGAAATGGCCGTGGAGGAGCTTCCCAGGGCGGGGGGGGCATCGGCAGAGCCCGGCTCCTGCCCCAGGGTGGGCACGGGGGGGTCGTGCCAGGCCTGAGGTCAGCCCGAGGGCCGTGGGCTGCTCACCCCAACGAGGGACCCGCAGTTGTTGCTTCCGGCAACTCCTGGTAAAACCCGAAGGCCCGAAATCCAAATTCCACGTCCAAAGATGTGATCAGGGACTCTTCCACGTCCAAAGATGTGATCAGGGACTCTTCCACGTCCAAAGATGTGATCAGGGACTCGTGTGCCCCGAGGGTCTCCCATTCCAGGCTCCATCCTCTCACCGAGCCCATCTTCAGCCGCTGAAGGGAAGGGCTGATCCCTGCAGCTTCCCTGGGGGCACCTTGCTCTGATTTGAGCTGGCTTTGCCATCCCAGCAGGGTTTTGTGATTGGGCCAAGAAGCCTTTCCCAGGTTCATTTTGCTCCCTGAGCGACCCTTTCCTGTGGGATTTTATGGCAGGAGATTTCTCCTGTTGCCTGCAGATTTCGTGGCAAAGGGAAACCCCTGGGGAGCCAGATGAGGAAAAGCCTGAACTGCTTTAAAAACCCAAGTGTGTGGCAATCTCCGAGCATCTCTGTGTCCCCTCCCAGGCCCCAAACTGGTGCCTGGCATGTCCTGGTGGGAGCTGTGGGCAGCCAGGCCGAGGGAATATTGATGGCTTTTCCAGCAGAACCTGACAGAGCCTATTCCGGGCGTGTAATGAAGACTGATGATGCCGTCCTCTCGTGCCGGTGCTGTGGGGAAAAGGGAAATTATTCGCTGCATCCTGGAGGGAGACTCCACTTGGCTCGCCTCATCCCCGCCGCTCCCGCTGGTTTTCCCTTCTTCCCTTCTTTGCCTCCCCGGCTCCCAGAGCTCCATCGCCACAAGGATCAGGGGCTGCTCCAGACCACAGGGGGTGAAGATTTCATCGCCGGGATGAGCTGGAAGAGGACTTGTTATGGATGGAATTTGGTTTTTTTACCCGGCGTGGAAAGCTCTCCCAATCTAGAGCAAGCCATAAAAATGAGTTTAAACGGGTCGGGGTTGAAAGGATAAATAAGCAACCTTGCCTATTATCAGGTTTTTATTTCTCTTGTGGGTTTTGCCCTTTAGGGTTGGTGTTTTCTGGCTTTTCTCGGCAAACAGAACGGGGGGGAAATGCTGAAGTGTTCTTAGGTCAGAGCTGCAAATCCTCCAGGATCACAAGGCTGGGGGAAGAAAGAGGAGAAACCCAACCAAGAGGTGTGAGATCCCAAGGAATTTCAAAGGAACCATCCCTTTTACACCTCCGGGAATCTGAGGAGCCTCAGATCCAAATCTCCTCGGCATTCCAGGGATCCTCTGGATTCCAGGCATCCTCCAGCAGCTCTCGCACTTCCAGCCGAGCTCCATCCCGGGAGAACACCCAGCAAACTTGTTTCAAAATCCCGTTTTGACACTCGGAGCCCGCTAGGGCTGTTTTGGGAAGGGATCTCTGCGCTTCCCACCAATATCCCGAGCTCCATCCAGACAATTTCTTGGAAGGGGACAAATCAATTCTTGTCGAACCGAGGGGGAAATCCTCCTGCAAAGCCCGCTCCGACGTTCACAGCACAGCAATTACTCCTTTTCCTCGGCTCAGGGAACGAATTTCATCAGTAATTCAACACCACCGTGAGAGGAGAGCCGGGCAAAGCCCCGGGGAGGCGAGGAAATCGCAGCGCTCCCTAATTCTGAATTCAACACTCCAAAAATAAATCGCCACAGGCACCTGCCTGCCCCCCGCGGGGCGCAGAACCACAACAGGGGAACCTTGGGGTGGGCTGGGGGACATTTTTGGCGTGGGGTGATTTTGGGGAAGAGCTTTGGGAGCATCCCCTGGGCTGCCGGGAGCGCGTCCCAGCCTTTTCCTGCTGCTCGCTGCCGAGTTCAGCTGCAAACATCTGGCGAAGTTGGGCGCCAGGGGCGAGGGGCAGTCGCTGCTCGTGGCAGGCCGGGCTGACAGCTCCTGTGAGATCAGCGCCGCCAGCGTCATTCCTCGCTGAAAGCTCCCTCACAAAGGCAAGGAATGGAAGCAAATCTTACATGACACATTTATTTTTGTCGTCTATTTATTAGCTCAGAGCAAAAGTCCTGCTGCGCTGCATTGTGGGGGATTATGCAAATGAGGGACATCAAGACAATTTAAAAAAAAAAAAAAGAAAAAAAAGCAAAAAGAAAAAAAGCAAAACAAAAAAACCCAAGTGGGCACAATGTCAGAGCGGAGCAGATGCTGGGAGCCCTCCCTGACCGCTCCTGGCCCTCCTGCTCCGGCGATCCCGTGCCCGGATCCAACGCTGTGCCCCCATCCCAGCGCTCCGAGCAGCTCATTAGGCCCACCAGTTAATGAGCTGCCAGCTCATCAGGAGAACTCATCCTGATTTAGGGGAAGGACGCGCAGGACGGACCCCGCTCCATCCTCACCCCCAATTAACGGCTGGATTTGGATTTTCGGAGCGGTTTAGAGGGCAGGGAGCTGGGAGCATCCTGACCCCGTGCGGGGAGCTCCGGTGTGCCCGGGGCAGGGCTGTCCTGGCCCGGGGGAGGTCACGCCGCGGCGAGGAGGATCCGGCTGCAGAGCCCGGCTCAATCCCCGCTGAATCCCCCCTTGTTCCACCGACAGCCCCGGATTTGGGAGGCCTGAGGTGGAGGGATAGCAACGAGCCGCCGAAAGGAACCACAACAACAACAACAACAAAAAGGTCCCAAATCCGACTCGTGTTTGCTCTGCCAAGCCCCGGAGGACTCGGGATGTGCGGTTGGATTTAATCCTGGCTGAACCCCCGCTGGTGCTTGAGGCACCGAGAGCTGCCCGGCAGCTCCTGGACGTGGGAAAACGCCGTTCTCCCAAAAAGAACCCCGTGGAAGAGCGCGGGCAGGGAGGGAAAGGCGCAGGGAAAGGCGCTTCCATCCTCACCCCGCTAATTACACTCATTAGGGGAGCAACGCTGCCTCCGATCCCGAGCTAGCCCAGCTATTTTTAATTCCACTGCCTGCTCCAAGCGCGCACCGGAGACCTCGGGTGGGCTTTTTTTTTTTTTTTNGCCCCGGGACCCGGGGTGGGTTTTTTTTTTTTTTTTTTTTTTTTTTTCCCCTCCTTTCCAGGAAAAGGGGATTTCTCCTCCCAGGTCAGAGGCTCTTTTGTGTCTGCTCGGCTGCGAGACGGGGCCGGAGACAAAGCAGGAAGGGGGAAAGCGGGAGAGAGGCGAGCCAGGAGAGCCGGGAAGAGCCGGGAAGAGCTGGGAAGAGCCGGGAAGAGGCGGCATCGCTGCCCGGGGCGGGGGGACAGCGGGGACCCTGCCCTGGGTACCGCATCCACCGTGCGGGGAAGGAGGAAGCGCCGGGGATGCGCGGCTCGGGATGCAGAGCCGGGAGATAATTTATGCACCAGCTCGGCTCGGGGTTGCGGGCNCTGCAGGAGTTGCGTGCGTGAGGGCGAGCGGGGGCTCCGGGGGAGCGCTCGGCCCGCGGTGGGATCGGCTCCCGCATTCCCCCTTTCCCCCCCAACCCGCTCCCGGCGGCCTCACCTGGGCACCATCCCCGGGGATGCCAGCCCCGAGCAGCCCCAAGCGATCCGAGCCTCGGTCCGCGCTGAAAACGTGGGAATAAGTCGGGTTTAATTCTCTCGGCGGTGTTGTGGCTGTGGCTTGCCGTGGCTCGGTTCTTGTGGAGGTAGCTGGTGAGCTTGGGAGGAAAAAAAAAAAAAATGAAATTGGCTTTGTGTTGGGTGAAGACAATCATGGACTGGCCGAAATTCATCCCCGGGTGAATATCTGTGAGGCGTGCGGGTGTGTATTCATGTTCTATTCCCGTTATTTATGTTGACAGAGAATTACATGCAACACATGTTAACGGAGTGAGCGGTTAATTACACGTGAGCTCGTTAGCGGCTGCGTGCCGGGGTTGGAATGGGTGCTCCTGCAGACGAATTTAAGTTGGTTTTTTGGATTTTTTTGGGGNCCTCCGTTCGGCTCCGAGCAGCGCCCGGCGCCTCCTGAAGTTGCTTTGCAGGATCCAACCTCTCCTCTCCCCAAAAAGAGAGAGAGAGAAAAAAAAATATCGCTGGAGTCCCGCGGGTGAGGCTGCGGGAGGAGAGAGGAGGGGGAAAGAAAAGCAGGAGGAGGAAAAAAAAAAAAAAAAAAAAAAAGGGGGGGTNTTTTTGGGGTTTTTTTTGTCTCCGGAGGGGCGGCAGGACCGGGCTCCGCGTGTGTGCGGACACTTCGGCATTGTTTGCGGTGGGGATGGACCCCACGGAGCCTCCGCCTGGTGCAGAGGTTCGGGCTCCCCGAGGGCGGCTCTGGAGCTGCTGGATCCTGCCTGGATCTGCCCCGGATCCTGGAGGGATGCGGGAGGAAGGAGCATCCATTCTTTCCTCCGGCTGCAAACTTGCAGCTCCGAGCGGGGAGAGGGCGAGAGGGGGAGAGGGAGAGGGAGGCTCTCGGTGTCCTCTCCGATGAGGTAATCCCGAAGAGAGATAAGGGAAGCGGTGCGTGTCTCAACCTGAGCGGTGATGTCAGCCAGGGCCAAGCAGATTAAGGACTGGCAGCGAGAGGAATTGCCGCGATCTCGGCGTCACCTGATGCCCGCTGCTCCTTCAGGTGTGTTGTGGTACCGAGGGGGACCCTGCGGGGATTTGGGGGCTGCTTTGGGGGCTCTGTGTGCGCTGCGGGGCTCTCACGCCGCCAGAGCCCCTCGGGAAAAATCAGAATTTTATTTTTTCTTTCCCTGCCGGAACCTTCAGCGGCACCGAGGGGAGGGGAGGGCGAGCCCAGCGGGCTGGGAGCGCCCCGAGGGGCCCCCGAAAATGTCCCCTCCTGATTTCTGTGTGTCCCCAGGGGGCGGTGGCAGAGCCGCGGGGAGAGCAGGCTCGGGTTTGGGACACCCTTGGGTGGATTCGTGCTCGGGCTGAGAGGAGCCACGAGGCTGCAGAACGGGACGGATGGGGGACAACGGGAAAAACGCTGGGAATGACGGGGAATAACGGGGAGCAGCGAGGAATAATGGGGAATGGCGGGGAATAACGGGGAGCAATGGGAAATAACGGGGAACATCAGGGGAAAAACTGAGAAAGATTGGGAACAACAGGGAATAATGGGAACAACGAGTAATAACAGGGAGTTACAGGGAATAACTGGGCTGGCAGAGCACAAATATCCCACAGCTGCCTCCCCTCGGGCCTGGCTCCCAGCTCGCCCCCAGTGCTCCAGCGGGCTCTAGGAGGGCCCTGCTCCCTCTCCAGGTGCTGCCTCTCCTTCCAGCCCCGCGGTTCCTGCACACATCTCCTGTCCCAGGGATGGTCCAAGAGCTGGGGTCAGCCCAAGCTGGGCTGTCAGGTGCTTCCCTGCGCCCAGCAGGACCCCGAGACCCCAAACCCGGGGCAAACTTGGCCCCTCAGCCCCCAGACAGGGACCCCCAAATGTTGGGGAGCACTTGGGAGGAGCTGAGTGAGGCTTAACCTCCCTCTGGCCCTTCAGCTGCACAGGATCCTCCTTTTCCCATGGGAAATGTTCCTATAAAGCCAAAAAGCCCAAGAATCATGACCTGGAGAAAGAGCTAAAGGCCGGGGAGTGACATTGTTGCAATGACAAATATTCTCTAAATCCCCAATAACTTCCCCCCGTAACTGTGCCGAGGACTCGACCCCGCTGGGCGATGTGGGAGAAGGTTTGGTCTCTTTTCTCCCCAGGTTTGTGCCCAGAGCGATGTCCCTGGAGTTACTGGGGTCACCTGAGATGGGCTTGAGCCCACGGAAGGCTCTTCCCCAGGGAGCTGATGGTCATTCTCCCTTCACCTTTCACCCCTGGACAAAGCATCCCCACAGCCCCAAGGGGTTCTTTCCTCACCTTCCCCATCTAATTCCTCATCTCTTGGTTCCCTCTGCTCTGGTCACTCCTGGCCGGCCCCTCCAGCCCATCTCTCTCTGGTCCCAGCCAGGGTTCCTGGAGTTCTGAGGGGAGCAGGGACCTCCCCACTGGGGTCCAGCTCCTGCACTGCCTGGGGGGCTCAGCTGCAGCTCCTGGCCTGCCAGGGCTGGACCATCAACCCCTGACCCTGATGGAGCCAGGCCATGACCCCTGACCCTGATGGAGCCAGGCCATGACCCCTGACCCCTGCCAGGGCCACCACTCACCCATGATCCCTGCTAGAGCCAGATCACTGAGCCTGATCCAGATCCAGACCATCAATCCCCCATCCCTGAGAGATCCAGACCATCAATCCCCAATCCTTCCCCATCCAGACCATCAGTCCCCAATCCCTGCCCGATCCACACCATCCCTCACCATCCCTGTGGCTGCTCCAGCAAATCAAGACAAATTCCCCCCGGCTCCTGCAGCGTCTCCTGCCTCGCAGCCCAGACTTAATTACAGCTGGGGCGGCGGGAGCTGCAATATCTGTGACCAGGAATGTGCTGCGAGGCCCGGGAGGATCTTGTTAGTGAGGGCCTTACCTGGATTCCCGAGCTGCTGCTGCCCTGTCCTAATGGGCTGCATGGAAAAATTGATGGCGAGTGAGCAGGAGCAGATCTGGGTCATTATCTCGTGCCCACCGTCCTTTCACCTGGAAATAAATCCAGAGGAATCAGCACTCTGCAAAGGGAAGTGAGGCTGAGCAGAGGGATTTGGGATTCGGGATTTGAGCCGTGACCTGGCATGCACAAATCATGATTTTGGGGTCCTGGGGCACCCCCAAGGGTCGCCTCCTTGCTCAGGATGGATTTGTTGCTTTGCAGAGCACCGAAGGGTCAAACAGAAATGAATTTATCCTGGATTTCTCCAGCAAGATGAGAAACGGAAGCGTTTAGAGCTGGAGGGTATTTTTTTTCCTCGGTACAAAGAAAAACCTTTTCACCTAGAATCAGTCCTGTGGGGAAGGGGGAAGGAGGGCTGGAAGTGGCGTGCTGCTCCGGATGGAAAAGTGGGAAGGAGAGGTTGCAGCTCCACCCAGGCTGGTTTTGTGCCTGAGGCTGAGCGGGACAAACGAACTGGAGATGCAAAATATCCCTCGTGGCTCAAACTTGTGCTGGGAGAACATTTCTGCCACCTCAGGCACCCGTGGAAAAGCCACTCCTGTGGGACTGCCCGGGGTGGGGACAGCGCTGTCCCCTCCCTTCCCAGCCCCACTTTTCATCCCCAAATTCCTGACTTGGGGAAAGCCCGGAATTCCCACTGGGAAAGGAAAACACCTCCTGGGCTGCCAGGGAGCAAAGCCTGCGCTCCTGGAGAGGGGTGGGCAGCAGCATCCCGAGGGGAATGAAGTGCAAAAGCAGCCAGGGAGGAAAGATTTCCTTTCCCTCCTCCAAACAAAACCGTGCTCTGGAAGGAGCCTGAGGCTGTGCGTGCACCTGGAAAATCAGGAGAGGTTTGGCCCTTCCCAAAGTGGATTTTTCCGTGGCTGGGTGGCGGGGAAGGGAGCTGGGCTCGGCCGTGGCTGAGAGCAGGGATTGATGGAGCACATTTCCCTGGAGTGCTGCCACAGAGGTGCTGGGGACCCTGCGGGCTCCGCAGGGGAGCAGAGGGGGCTCTGGGGGGGTTCCTCAGCTTCCCCCCTGTTACTCCTGGAAGATTTATTGGGAATTCTGCAAAGATTTGGGTTCCGTTCAAGCGGGTCTCGGCAGAAAATCAGGTGGTGGTGGAAAAAGGCGATTAAAATCCAGAAATAACCCCGGAATCACCCCGTCCACGGGACGGACAAGTGACAGACAGCCAGTGCAGCACAAATGTTCCGGAGCCTCCCTTTTTCCACGGGAGATGTTCCCGTGAAGCCAAAAAGTCCGGGCATAATGACTTGGAGAACGAGGGCAAGGCTGGGAAATGACATTGTTACAATGACAAATATTCTCTAAATCCCCGATTCATGATCCCGGGCGCCTCGGAAATGTGATTAGGAGATCTAATCTGCCTGGGCTGGAGCCACTTGTCAAGGCAGCTTGAAAATGGATCGTTGCCCAAACTCTGGCTTGAGCTGCTCCCCAAGATCCGAGGGCTGAAGTTTAAAAGTGCGCCAGGAGTTGGGGCCTGATGGGGCAGGAGCCAGTGCGGGGCTGGGGAGGGGGAGCTGCAGCTGGCGCCCCGAACCAGAGGCTGATCCCACCCCCGTGGGATGCCCCTGGTGTGGATCTCTGTGGGACACGAGGTGTTGCAGGCTCTGCTCTGGGGCGCCCGTCCGTCTGTCCGTCCGTCTGTCCGTCCGTCCTGCCCATCCCTCCTCTCGGGGGGATTTGATTTGTGTCCATCTCTCCTCCAGACGGGACCTGCCCTGGGCTCGTCCCCACACCCGGGACACGGGCAGGGAGCTGGGAAAAGCAGGAATGAGCCTCGGGAAGGGCGCTGGGAGCCCTCGGCTCCCTGGAGGGTCCTCCTGAGCTCTGATTCTGGGTGCCCTCGATTTGGGAGCTGCCATGTGGGCACCCCAGGGCCCTCCCTGCCCCAGAGGCAATTCCCACTCGGGAATCACGAGGGAGCACCCAGGGATTTCTGCCAGAGAGAGCGAGCGAGGTTTCCAAAGGCACTCGAGGGCTTTTGGGAAACTGGGATGGGAAAGTGAATGGATCCTGGGCAGGTCGTCAGAGCGTCCCAAATTCCCCTCGGGACTGCGAACACCAGGATGAGCCCCCGGTGGCCCCCAGGGAGTGAGGCAGGGACCTGCTGAAGGCAGCAAAGCACTTTTCAAAGCATCGATCCGAGAGTCTCCAAGGTGCGTTCGCTGCCTCCGCCCGGGATTTCCAGGCGCATCCCGCCGGGAATGTGGGTCCCGGCTTTGTGCTGTTCAAGCGTCGGCATTTTCGGGGCAGCGCGGCCGGCTGGAGGGCCCTGAGGGTTTTGTGAGAGTCGCCGAGCTCCCCCTGCGCCGTCGCCACCTCCCAACCTGCCCAAACCTCCCCCAAAGCAGCGCCTGGGACGAGGAGCACGGGGGAGGCTTTGAGCGTATCCAAGATACAGCGGATTTGGGCACCCTGTCAAATGTTCTCATTGTCTGACCCTTGTCCAGACGCCAGTAAAACCCTTTGGGAAATTCCCCCTCCACCCAGCTCACCGGCTTTAATTACAGGAGAGGAATGCGAGGCGCAGAGCGCGGCTCCTCCCGCCCCTGCGCCCGGCCGAGCCCCCCCAAAGTTTGGGGTCTGCGCGCACCCGGGGGTCCGGGGAAAGGCAGGAGCGGGCCCAGCGCTGGGTGCCCGATGCCGCCGGGACATTTTCCGTCCACCCCCCCGTGCCGCAGCAGCAGGACATGAGTAATCTCCATCCCACCGGGGGAGGCAGATCAAAGGCAGCGGAGGAGATACAAGAGGTTTCTGCTTCACAGACCAGAGCGGCTGCAGTTCAATAGCGCCTTTGTTACCGGCCCTGCGGAGCCAGGGATGGAGAAATACCTGACCCCGCTCCCTCCCGCTCCCCTCNCCCCGGGGCTTGGCGAGGAGAGGACGGGGAGGGCGATGCCACCGGTGCCACGCCGGGCCTGTCCCCGCTGGCAGCGGGCCCTTCCCGTGGAGAGCGTGCCACGCTGCCAAAGGTGAGCTCAGCGCGCTCGGCCGGCGGCTCCGGGCAGTCCTGGGGTCCCTGCGGCGTGGACAGGGCACGGTGGCACCGGGATGGACACGTGTCCTCGTGCTGCCGTGCTGGGGACAGCAGGCTGTGCCCCGCCAGGTGCCAGCTCCGTGGGAAGGCCTTGGGTGCCACGGGGCCGCGGCCCAAAGAGCCACGAAGGACAAACGGACGGATTTGTCCCTCTCCACGGTGGGACTGGGGCTGATCCGTAGGGATTGGGGGTGGCTGGGTGTTGGAACCCCCATCTGGGGGTCCTGGCGTGACCCAAAAGATCTTCCCAGTGCGGCAGCTGCTCCCAAGGATGGAATTTTTGGGAGCAAGGGATGCTCCGGGACAGCCCCGTGTTCTGGGATACCAGGAGGGGACCATGGCCATGCCACAGGTGGGGCACACAGTGGCCCTTTCCCCTCCCCACTCCACGGGAGATAAAAGAGGGGAAACTTTGGGAAAGTGCCAGCTCAGAGCTGCCCTGCGCTCCAGGAGTTCTCTTTGTAGGTCAAAGTCGTGTTCTTTGCTACTGCAAAGCGCAGCAGAATCCCTCCCTGCCTCCCATCCTGGCGGCTTTGAGAACCTGGATTTCCCAGGGATCCTGGGGAGGACGGGACTCTCCCACCCTGACCTCATCAGCTCCTGGCAATTAACAGCCGCTGACGAAGGGGCCGTGTCCTGGCAGGGCCAGGGAGCCAAAGCTTTCCCAGGGACAACCTGGCCAGCCCCGGTGCCACCCAAGGAGCTTCCCCAGGTGCGGAGAGGCTTCTCCTGAACAATCAGGGCCCTGTCCAGCTCTGCTGCCACCCTGAAATGCGCCACCCCGTCCCGAGCACCTCTTTTGGTGGGCACAGGGATGGGAACTCCCCCGAAAAAGGCCCGGGGGGAGGGAGGGAAGCGGCTGCGGGGGAAGCGAGCGGGAGGAGGGTTGGCAGCCAGACCTTTCTTTGGGCCTTTGTCTGAGCCCACAAAGGCGGCTCTGTTGGGTGAACCTGGCCGAGCATCCGCCGCCCCTGCCGCCAGGTGAGCTGCGGGGCCAGCGGGGCCAGCGCGGGGCTCCTGCTCAGCCTCCCCGGGCAAGTCCCCTGGTAGCCCTAAAAGTCAGATTTTTCAAACCAGCTGCGGGGCAGGGGGTGAGGCTGCACCCCGAGGTGAGTGCTTCTCCCTAAAATTGCGATTTTTATCCCGCGGCCTCCGGCAGCTCCTCCTCGGATCTGCAGGTGGGAATTTGTGCAGCTCCATTTGCAGGCGGAGCGGCCGCCGGGGTTACAGCTCCGGCTTTGTCGGGATTCTGGCGAGCGGCACAGAGGAAAAAGATGCCAGGTGCCGACAGGGATGAGGTGGGGCCGCGGCCAGGACCCCGGCAGAGGGGAAATCAACCATTCCGTGGCTGCTCCCCGGGCACGCTGCAATTAATTCCGGCCGTGGCAGCGCGGGCTCTTCAGCTGCCCCTGCAATCCCAGCTCCGCACAGCAGCCAGGGCGCGGGGTCAGCTCCCTGCCGAGAGACGGAACATTCCAGGCTGGGATCGCTCCTCCTGGCCGCGGGATCACCCAGGAGAAGGCACCCCGTGGTGCTGAGGGGAACTTGGGGTGGGCGTTTGGGGATGGGACTCACCCTGGGTTTGTGGCAGAACCCAGGCTGGTTTTGGGCTTGGAACCCAGGCTGGTTTTGGGGCTGGAAACCACCCTGGGTTTGGGGCTGGAAACCACCCTGGGTTTGGGGCTGGAAACCACCCTGGGTTTGGGGTTGGAACCCAGCCTGGGTTTGTGGCAGACCCAGCCTGGTTTTGGGGTTGGGACCCTCCCTGGTTCTGAAGGAATGCACCCTGGTTTCGGGGTGGGAATCCACCTTGATTTTGGGATGAGAACCCAGCCTGGTTTTAGTGTGGGAACCCACCTTGATTTTGGGGGGTAACCCAGCCTGGTTTTGGGGTTGTGTTCCCAGCCTGGTTTTGGGGTTGTGCTCCCAGCCTGGTTTTGGGGTTGGAACCCAGCCTGGTTTAGGGGTTGTGCTCCCAGCCTGGTTTTGGGGTTGTGTTCCCAGCCTGGTTTAGGGGTTGTGCTCCCAGCTGGTCGCCGGGAGGGAGCACAGCTTAGCCCAAAAGTCGTTTTCTGCCCCGTTCTCCCCTCCCTTTCCCCTCCCCTTTCCCCAGCGCCTGCTGCTTACCCTGGCTAAGCCCTCTGCTGTGGTCTATGGCTTTTTATTCCTATGTGATTGCTTTCCCGAACTCATGTAGGGCGAAAAGCCATGGGCTACACAGGGGAGGGACTCCACCTTCCAGGCACCTCCGCGCCGACCCCCCGAGCCCCCCGGGAGCCGCCCGCATTGATTCGGGCTCCAACAACGAGTGAAAGGGGGCACTGAAGCCTGGCAGGGCCTGACCACAGGGCTGGGGAGACAAAAGGCGCCCCGGGGGTGGCGGGGCCGTCCCCGTTGGGAGCGGCTTTGCCTGGGCGTTTTGGAGCTTTTCCCGGTTCAAAGCATCCCCACCTGCATCCCCCGGAACAAAAGAGCCAGGAGGAGGCCAAGGGCATTTCCAGGGGCGTTTGCGAGGGGCGCAGGTGCTGCCCAGGCGATGGCAGCCGCCCTGAGAAGGGCGTTCGGGGGAGTTTGGGCTGCTCCAGCCCCGTGTCCCGGCGCAGAGCCGGGGCCAGCCGGGTTGTGCCGGGCAGGGCCGTCCCCGCAGATCCCAGCAGGTCGCGGCCTGGCCGGTGTCACGAGGATGGGGAGGGCAGGTGGTGGCCAGGAACGGGGGACGGGTTTAGCTACAGGGCAGGGCTCGGCAAACAGGGCTTTAAAAATGTGCAAAGGCAAAGTCTGCTTGGTCTGCGGGGTGGGAGAGGAGAGGGGCTGCAGATCCCACTGCCACGGACCCCATTCCTGCTGATCCCACATCCCATTCCCTCAGATCCCATCCCTCAGATCCCATCCCTCAGACCCCATTCCTGCAGATCCCACCCCACAGACGCCATCCCACCAATCCCATTCCCTCAAATCCTACCCTACAGACCCCATTCCTGCTGATCCCAGACCCCCTTCCCTCAGATCCCATCCCTCAGATCCCATTCCTGCTGATCCCAGACCCCCTTCCCTCAGATCCCATCCCCCCAATCCCATTCCCTCAGATCCCATCCCTCAGATCCCATTCCTGCTGATCCCACATGCCATTTCCTCAGATCCCACCCCTCAGATCCCATTCCTGCTGATCCCACATGCCATTTCCTCAG
>VWZN01011299.1:152067-165045 GCA_013396955.1 Regulus satrapa
CCCTTTCCCTTGGGACACGGGGGACGGGAAGAAGCTTTTTCACGAAGTTTCCCCGATGGATTTCTCTGTCCCACTGAGGAGCGGCTGGCTGTGTTTGACCTGCTCCTGGGACCTTTATCCATTAAAAAACCGCTCTGTTTTCCTTCTTTATCCACCAAAAAAAAAAAAAAAAATTATCTGTTCCCCTTCCTTATCCACAAAACCAAATCCCTCTGGATTTCACCCTTCGGCAGATGGGATTGTCGGGAGCCCAGCTCCTGATGGGGACGGGAATTTTGGGGCTGTGAGGATCCCCCTGGGTCTGTCCCATTCCCAAACGGGAGGAGGTTTGGGCTCCAGCCCGCTCATGGGGTGACCCTTGGAATTTCGACCCTGGAGCAGCAAAACTCCCAAATCCTGGAGAGAAGAGAGATGGGAAGGGAAGGGCAGGGAAAGGACCTGCCGAGCTCTGACATCTCCCCCAGTTCATCCATGAATCCCTTGGATTCACCTGGCTCTGATAAATCCCAGATTAATGCTGGTCCATAAATGCCCCAAAATGAGGGGTGGGTTTTCCTTGGAGGGAACACCCAGGGAGAGGCGCTGCCTCCCCTCTCCTGCCTCTGCCCATCCACGCTCCAAATCCACCGCGAAAAGAGCCTGGAGGGCTCCTGAGATCAAGGCATTTTATCCTGCGGGGATGAGGACTGGCGGAAAACTATTTCCCTTCCTTTGGATTTCCAACGCCAATTAGTCTGGGATGATGAGGAGGCAATTCCTGAGCCTGGGAGGGCAAGGTCAACTCCCCCGCCGAATTCCAGGTGATTCTGGAGAGCCCGGAGGCGAAGGCGTGGAATTCAGGAATTCAGCGGGTGAGCCTGACCTTGATTTCCTTTAAATAGCACGGGAGGGAAGAGGAGCAGATTCCTTGTGTGCCAAGGCAGCTGAATTCAGGCAGAGCTTTGAATTCCAGCCGAATTCCCGGCTCTTGGCTCCTCTGTTCCCAGGGATGACCTGCCCGCAGAAATCCTCATCCCTCTCCAAGCGCTCTCTGCGTGCCAGGGTGTCGAAATGGAATTTTTTGGCCATTTCAGGCCATTTTTTCCTGAGCTTGGGACGGAGAAATTGCCTGGCCCCAGCCAGGTTCTGCTGCTGGCAGGCGCTGGAGCGGCTCTGGATGTGTCTCGTCCCAGCACTTTGGATTTGAAGGAATAGAGGTCAGGAATGTCTGGAGGCAAATCCATCGAGCTCCTGGAAACAGGAGCTGGCTCTGCTTTGCTAATTAGCCAGGCTGAATTTATCCATGAAATTTCACCTGGGAAGGAAATAAATCATTCGTGGGAGCAGAATCCCAGCGCTGCCAGAACTGCCCGGGCACAAATCCCAGAGCTCCTGGGATCTGGGCTGGTGCTCGCCCATTTTTTTCCTGGGATTTTGGGAGGCTGGGAAGCGTGGCTTGGTGTGCTGCTGCTGCTGTTTTTTCTCGTGGCTCTGTGTTTCTTTGTCCCGCGGCCCCGTGGAGCTGGGAATTGCAGGGGGAATTGCAGCAGGAATTGTGGATGGGCCCACGCCAGGTCCTGGCAGCCCAGGGAGGATTTCTCAGTTTATTTATTAGCCCCATTCCTCACACAATAAATGGTGTTTAGTGTGTTCCTGAGCGTTTATTTGGGAAGACAAATAAAAATAAACAGCCCTGCTCGGACTAATTGGATTTTATGGTGGCTCGGGGCTGGATGGGAAGGGATTTTCCTGGATCTCAATCTGGTTGTGAGGCCTTTTTCAGGGATGCTTTTAATTTTCTTTATGGAATCATAGAATCCCGGGATGATTTGGGTTGGAAGGACCTTAAAATCCTCGCCTTGGAAAACTCCCACTATCCCGGGATATTCCAGGCCAGGCCTTGGACACTTCCAGGATCATGTCCTGTCATCCTCCTCTGATTTCCACTTCCAGAGGAGCTGTGGGAGCAAACGGGACCATGGAAATCGCCCTTTGGGATGGCTCTGGGGTTGGCTGGGATGGCAGGAATTCTGTGTTCAGCAGGAATTCTGTGCTCAGCAGGAACATGGATTCAGGGATCGGGGACATGGATTTAGGGATACGGACACGGATTTGTGGTTCAGGGACATGGATTCAGTGATCAGGGACATGGATTCGGGGTCCAGGGATGTGGATTTGAGGATCAGGGACGTGGATTTGGGGTTCAGGGATGTGGATTTGGGGTCCAGGGACGTGGATTTGGGGTCCAGGGACGTGGATTTGGGGTCCATGGATGTGGATTTGAGGATCAGGGATGTTGATTTGGGGATCAGGGATGTTGATTTGGGGATCAGGGATGTGGATTTGAGGATCAGGGACGTGGATTTGGGGTTCAGGGACAAGGATCTGGGAACTGTGCCCTGCTCCAGCCCCGCTCTGCTCCTTGGGTGGCTCGGTGCGCCCTCAGCATCCCCGGGGAGCAGCCTCGGGAGGCTGTGCAGGGCGGGGAGAGGGAGCGCTGCTGCCCCAGCCCGCCTGCGCCAGGAACGAGCCTTTTTTGGGGTTGTTTTGGCCGGGCTGGCCCTGCCCTCCAGCGCCTCTCCCAAAAGTCAGAGCCGGCAGCTCCGCCGGGAGCTCAGCGGGGACAAAGGGGACAAAGGGAATAAAGGGAATTCTGCCTTCGGCTGCCCCAAGGTGGAGATGCTCGGAACCGCCGGCGCCGCTTTTGTCGCTCTCCCTTCGCCCTCTCTCCCTAATTAAGCTCATCTGCAATCGCGCCTAATGAGGCTCGGAGAGAGGAGCCCGAGCGTTCCCCCCCTCTCCCCCGGGACCCCCGGGGATGGCTGAGGGGCTGCGGAAGAGCAGGAGGAGGAACCCAGCGGGCCCGAGAAGGAGAAGATCCCCAGCAGCCGGCAGGAGAGCAGAGCCTGCTGTGAATGTCACCCGCGGGCGGCGAGGCTCGGCAAGCAGCACAACAAACTGACTCCAACCTTCTCGCCTGCTTTTGGGGGGTTCCACCACACCCCTTTTTTATTTTTTTCCCCCCTCACCTCTTTTTTTGTTGTTTTATTTTTAGGCTCCGTCTCCGCGTGAGCTGCTGAGGCGGCTCTGGAGCCGCAGGATTGATGGGGAGGCGCTGAAAGGTACGGGCGGCGCTGGCCCGGCGGTGCCACAGGGGACAGGCGGCAGCGGGAGGGCAGCGCTGCGTTCAGGGGGGACAATTTGGGGATTGGAGCGAGTCCGGGGAAGGGAGCAGAGCTGGGGAAGGGTTTGGAGGGTCCTGTGGGGGCTGGGAAGGGTTTGGAGGGTCCTGAGGGGGCTGGGAAGGGGTTGGGAGGGAGCTGGGAAGGGGCTCAGCCTGGAGCAAAGGAGGCTCAGGGGGGATTTCTGCCTCTGCACAACTCCCTGACAGGAGGGGACAGCCGGGGGGATTTGGGATCTGATCCCAGAGCAGAGGGAACGGCCTCAGGCTGGGCCAGGGGGGCTCAGGAATTTCAGAAACAGGAATTCCCCCATGGAAAGGGTTGGCCGGGGCTGCCCAGAGAGGTTTGGAGCGCCCACCCAAGGAATTCCTGGACGTGACGACACTCAGCGATCGGGCCTCGCTTGCCTTTCCCACCCTCAGCGATTCCGGAACTCTCTCTCCCAGCACAACCACCCCCCCCTCCCCTTTCCCGACGGCCGCCATGGAGCTGCCCAGCACCAAAGACTTCCAGTGGAAATCCCTGGCGCCGCTGCCGAGCCGCAGGGTGTACTCCACGCTGGTGGAGGCGGGCGGGCAGGTCTTCGCCGTGGGCGGCTGCGACGACAACGGCGTCGCCGTCGACTCCTTCGAGGTCTACTCGCCCGAGGCCGACCAGTGGGCCTCGCTGCCCCCCATGCCCACGGCCAGGGCCGGCGTGGCCGTGGCCGTGCTGGGCAAGAGGATCATGGTGATCGGCGGCGTGGGCGCCGACCAGCTGCCGCTGAAGGTGGTGGAGATGTACAACACGGACGAGGGGCGCTGGAGGAAGCGCAGCTCGCTCCGCGAGGCGGCCATGGGCATCTCGGTGACGGCCAAAGGCGAGGAGAGGCCCCTGGGAGTTTGGGGATCTGGTTGATAAATTGGTGAGTAAAGGTTGGGCTCGATGAGCTTGGGGGGTTTTCCCAACTCTGATTCTGTGCTCGGGCACAAAACATCTCTGGGGGATGGTCAGGGGCATCTCGGTGACGGCCAAAGGTGAGGAGGCACCTGCCAGGGCTTGTGGGATTGGGAATCTGATTGATAAATCGGTGATTAAAGGTTGGGCTTGATGAGCTTGGGGGGTTTCTGGCACGCTGGCTCTGTGCTTGGGCACAAAACATCTCTGGGGGATGGTCATGGGCATCTTGGTGACGGCCAAAGGTGAGGAGGCACCTGCCAGGGCTTGTGGGATTGGGAATCTGATTGATAAATCGGTGATTAAAGGTTGGGCTTGATGAGCTTGGGGGGTTTTCCCAAATTTCATTTTGTGCTCAGGCGCAAAATCTCTCCAGGAAATGGCCACGGGCATCTTGGTGATAGCCAAAGGTGAGGAGGGGCCCTGGGGGTTGAGGATCTGGTTGATAAATTGGTGATTAAAATTTGGGGTTTTAGTGTTTGGGATTTTTTCCTGAGTTTGATTCTGTGCTTGGGCACAAAACCTCTCCCGGTGACGGTCATGGGCATCTTGGTGATGGCCAAAGGCGAGGAGGAGCCTGGGGTTGGGGATTTGCTTGATAAATTGGTGATTAAAAGTTGGGCTTGATGAGCCTGGGGATTTTTCCCGAGTTTGATTCTGTGCTTGGGCACAAAACCTCTCCCGGTGACGGTCATGGGCATCTTGGTGATGGCCAAAGGTGAGGAGGGGCCCTGGGGGTTGAGGATCTGGTTGATAAATTGGTGATTAAAATTTGGAGTTTAAGTGTTTGGGATTTTTTCCCGAGTTTGATTCTGTGCTTGGGCACAAAACCTCTCCAGGAAATGGTCTTGGGCATCTCAGTGACGGTCAAAGGCAAGGAGTGGCCCGGGTTTGGGAATCTGGTTGATAAATTAGTGATTAAAAGTTGAGTTTTATAGAGTTTGGGGGTTTTTCCCAGCTCTGATTCTGTGCTCAGGCACAAAGTCTCTCCGGGCGACCGTCCAGGGTTGCTTTGTTCATCTCCAAAACACCTTCAGTGCTTCCAGAAGTTGTTCCAGAAGTTGGGCCTCGTGCGTTTGTCACCTCCCACCCTCCTGAGATGCTCCACAGGAGGGTGGAAGCGCAGACAGAGCCACCCCTGGGTTTGTCACCAGCCCTGGAGCCTCAGGGCTGGGGCTCTGCTGCTCCCTGGGGGTGTTTTGGACAGCTCCGGCTCCAGGGGCTCAGATCCAATTTCTTGTGCATTCACAGCAGATTCTGGCTCTCGGGAGGATTTTACCACAAGGAGGGGAGGGATTTTTGTGGGAGGGGGATCTCTGCTGCTTTCCCACCGCCGTTTTGTGGGGTTGCTTTTTGCAGGGGGAGGATGGATTTCTGGTGCTTCCCTAGAATAATTCTGCGGGGTTTTTTTTGGGGGGGTTTTCTGCCCTGTCCAGATTCCAGGGTGTACGCAGCGGGCGGGATGGGCTCGGACCTGCGGCCCCACAACTTCCTGCAGCACTACGACGTGCTCAAGGACATCTGGGTGTCCCTGGCTGCCATGCCCACCCCCCGCTATGCTGCCACCTCCGTCCTGAGGGGCACCAAGATCTACGTGCTGGGTAAGGACCTCCTTGGCCTCCTCCTTCTCTCTCCCCCTCCTTTCTTCTCCGTCCTTTCTCCTCCTCCTTCATATTCTCCTTCCCTTTTCTTCCTTTCTCTTTCTTTTTCTTCCTTCTCCCTCCTTCTCTTTCTTTTTTGTTCCTTTTCCTTCCCTTTTCTTCCTTCTCCTTCATTTTTCCTCCTTTTGCATCCTTTCTCTTCCTTCTCCTTCTTTTTTATTCCTTCTCCTCTTCCTCATCCTCCATGCCTGACATATGGGGTAATTCAGACCCCTGGCACTGGGAAAATTTGGATCCAAGCACTGGGATAATTGATTGGGATCCAAGCATTGGGGTAATTAATTGGGATCCCTGGCAGTGGGATAATTGGGATTCTGGCACTGGGATGATTAATTGGGATCCCTGGCAGTGGGAGCAGCAGCTGCTCCAGCTCTCAGGAGCTCGGCAGCCAGGCCAGGGCTCGCTGGATCTGACTCATGGGAATTCCTCTCATCTTCCCGAGCCCGATCCCGGCTCTGCTCTGTCTGGATTAAACCCGTGCCAGCACCAGGGCGAGAGGTTGGAAAATTCAGCGTTTTCCTGTCATGAAACAGAGAAAAGGAGTGCAGGGACAGGTGAAAAATCACTCAGAGGGTAGGAGAGCTGAGGCTGCTCCATCCCTGGGCCGCGATTCCCTCTCGTTTTCCAGGGGGGAGGCAATCCAAGTACGCCGTCAACGCCTTCGAGGTCTTTGACACGGACACGCGCTCGTGGGCCAAGTTCCCCAGCATTCCCAACAAAAGAGCCTTCTCCAGCTTCGTGCCCACGGAGGAGAAGCTCTTCAGCCTCGGGGGGCTGCGCCAGGGCCGGCTCTACCGGCAGCCCAAGTTCATGAGGACCGTGGATGTGTTCGACCTGGAGCAGGGTGGGAGCCAGCCCCGTCCAGAGCGGGTCTGGGGATACACGGGGCTGGGATTGGGGTTTGGGGACACACAGAGTGGGGTTTGGGGTTTGGGGACACACAGAGCAGGGTTTGGGGACACACAGAGTGGGGTTTGGGGTCTGGGGACACACGGGGCTGGGANGGGGACACACAGGGCTGGGTTTGGGGACACACAGAGCAGGGTTTGGGGTTTGGGGACACACAGAGCGGGGTTTGGGATCTGGGGGCACACAGGGCTGGGTTTGGGGACACACAGGGCTGGGTTTGGGGTTTGGAAACACAGGGCAGGATTTGGGGACACACAGGGCAGGGTTTGGGGCTCTGCTATGCTTGCAGAGCACAGAGCTGCCATCTGCTGCTGCCTTGAGCTCAGCTTAGAGGACGATTCCCAGTCAGGATTGGGGAGTGGAATGGGAAAACCTCGATCCTGAGGCAGCTGGATCCAACAGCGTGCTGGGGACAAACCCGACCCATCCCATGGGGTTTAACACCCTGAGGGGCAGTGGCCAAACTGCCCTTCCCCGAGCCAGGGGCTCAGAGAGGCGGATGCTTTTCCAGGAGTGGGTGATCCCCCAAAACCCAGCGTGTCCTGTCCTTCCCAGGTGGGTGGATGAAGATGGAGCGCTCCTGCTACCTGAAGAAAAGGCGAGCGGACTTCGTGGCCGGCTACCTGCGAGGCAGAGTCGTCGTGGCTGGGGGCCTGGGTGAGGCTCTGGAACTCCCCACATTTTAAAAAATGCGGGAATCATCATCCCAGAAAAGGGAGAAATCCCGGTCCTGGCTGGTGGGAGGGAGCAGGGAAAACAAACCCCACGAGGGGACAGAGCGGCCAAGAGATGCTCGATGGTGCTTCCCAGACCACCCAGCGCCTCCTTTTGTGCTTGCAGGGAATCAGCCGACGGTGCTGGAGTCGGCAGAGGCTTTCCACCCGGAGAAGAACAGGTGGGAGAGCCTCCCCCCCATGCCCACGCCGCGCTGTGCCTGCTCCAGCATCACGCTGCGGGACTGCCTGCTGGCCGTGGGCGGCGTCAGCCAGGGGCTCAGCACGGCCGTGGAGGCCCTGTGCATCTCGGACTGCTGATGGAGCCCGCCTGGAGAACAATCCCACCTGGAGAACGATCCCACCTGGAGAACGATCCCACCTGGAGAGCGATCCCACCTGGAGCAGGGGCCTGTGCATCTCGGACTGCTGATGGAGCCCACCTGGAGAGCAATCCCACCTGGAGAACGATCCCACCTGGAGAATGATCCCACCTGGAGAACGATCCCACCTGGAGCAGGGCCCTGTGCATCTTGGACTGCTGATGGAGCCCACCTGGAGGAGGGTCCCACCTGGAGCAGGGCCCTGCCCCTCGCTGTCCCCAGCAGCGGCGTTGGGGACGGGGCTGGCAGTTCCCAGGAGCACCATCCGGCTGCTGTGGGAGCCTGGCAGCTCCTCCAGAGCCACATCCAGGGATTCTGGTGCCTCCCTGCCTGGCGCTGCTGCTGTGCCCCCGTGAGGAACCCCCACACCGGCTAGGGGGCCCCTCTTGTCGCTGTCACCTCTCCGTGGGGACACCCAGCTGCAGGAGCTGCTCTCCACACCTCCCACCCATGGGAAGGACTCCGGGGATCTCTGTGTGCGAATTGTGGCCATTCCAGGCACAGGTGGTGGCTTGGGAGGCGCTGGGACTCTCCGGAGGGGTCAGTGGTGGCTCAGAGGGGACAGTGGTGGTGCCCCCCTCGACCCTGCGATCTGCGAGTGCTTCCCTGCAGATTTCCTCCCAAAGGAAGCTCCGACCCTGCAGCCGGATCCGGGATCGTTCTCTGCCTTCTTTGCAAGACTTTTCCTGCGATCCCACGGCGCCTCCTTGGGATTCGGGCTGGAGCTCCGGAAGGATGAGTTCCCAAGGGGCTGCTCTGGTCCCCGGTGCTGGCACAGGGCTGGCACAGGGCTGGCACAGCCGCTGCCTCTGCTGCCTGGCAGGTGGAGGCGGCCTCAACCTGAGCTTTTCCAGCGTTTTTCAGCTGCTTCCGTGACTGGGAATCTTCACTGGGCAAAAGGAGCAGTCCAGGTCACTCACCCCGGGACGGGTGGTGGCTTTGGTGACACCGAAGCGACCCCGGGCGCTGCCCCCTCTGGGGTTCCGCCCTTCCCTGGGATGCTCCTGCTGGGGAATGGGATCCCGCAGGACACAACCTCCCGGCTTTTGTCACGGCACGGCCCTGCCCGCCCTCCAGGCGACCGGGATGTGACCCGAGCCGGGGTTGGGCTGGGCCCGGCGCTCCCGGCTGCGCCTGCCCGCAGTTCTGGCGCTTTTTGGGTGCTTTGTTTCGGGCTGAGCTGTGCTGGGCGAGCCGCGGGTCTCTTCCCGGAGCTGCGAACAGCAGATGGCATCCCTGGGCCAAGCTGCGGCTGCAGCAGCGGCCCCGCACCCTCCCGCTGCCCTGGCCGGGCCGTGCCGCACCGGGGCACCTCTGAAATCCCCTCCCAGGTGGCGCAAGGTCCAACAAATAACTCGGATGCGTCTCCTCCGGGATTTCATTCCCGTGGGAACACATCCCCGTGGAGCCCAAACCCCTCCCAGGAGCTGGGACAGAGCTGGATTTGTGTCCAAAGAGTCCCTGATGGCCAGACGGGAAATGTCCCCGGGGCTGGGTCCCGCTGCAGCTCCCAGATTCACTCTCTCTGCAGCGAATCCCTCGGGATGAGAGCGAGCTCCTTTCCCGGGATAAATGTTTGTCACGAAGCAGGTCCCGCTGTCCCTGGGGGCTGCAGGAAGCCCTGGGCAGCCCCCGGGCCCCCTCACCCTCCGCGCCCGCTCCGCTCCCTGCTCGCCTTTGTCCCAGCCCAGCCGAGCCCTCCGAGTTTTCCAGCGACAAAAAAGATCCCGGAGCGGCCCCGGCCGTGTCCTCGCCTGAACTCCCCACGCTCGGAGTTTCTGAGAGGCTTTTCAGCCCCGGTGGCTGCTCCGACACAGAGGCCGAGAGCTGAGCTGGCCCTGCTGCCAACAAATCCTCGTTTGTCGTGGCCGAGCGGACTCTGTGCGCACAAACAGGAAAATTCCTCAAGGAACAACCTCCACGGGGTCCCGTGGCGGAGCAGGAATGATTCCTGCACCTTGCCCGGGCCCAGGACACGCGGCTGGGCTGGCCCTGGCTGCCGGGGACAGGGACAATATTTGTGGGGCTGTGTTTTGGGGTCAGCTGTGCCCTTTGTGCTGGGTGACAGCTCCCGAAAGGAGCCCGCTGTTCCAGCCGCAGGCAGGAATCGCGCTCCGGAGAGCTGGGAATTGTCCTTTGGGAAGCGCCCCTGTCACCGCCGCGCTCCTCCCGGGGCGTCCCCAGCCCTGTGGGGTCGCCAGCGGCGGAGTCACCCCCAGCTGCTCCCATTCCCTGGAGCGGGGCGGATGCGGAGTCACCATCCTGAGACACAGACGCTTCCTGCTCACAGAATAAAAGTTCCAGCTTGGGATTGGGTTTCTTTTGTTGTTGGGGTTTTTGGGGTTTTTTTTTTTGGTTTTTTTTTTGAGGGGAATTTTGCTCATTTTTGCCTCTAAACGCCTCGGGGTTTCTGCAGCCCCACGTGCTGTGACCCTCCCCAGAGCCCCGGAGGGTGTCAGGGACACCTGAGGGGTGGATTTGGGGTAAAGGGAGCCTTGAAGGAGTGGTTTGATAGAAAAATTTGGGTGGATGGATGGATGGATGGATGGACGGACGGACGGATGGAACCCCCAGCTGCCCTCCTGGGGTCTGGGGTGGCCTCTGCTGCTCTCATCATCTCTGAAAGGCCACAAATGACTTTTCCAAAGGCTCCCATGATGAGTTTCCCTTCTCCCGCTGATGGATGGGGAGGATCAGAGCCCTCGCGGCTTCCCCCGGGATTTTTCAGAAGGAAAATGGATTTCACACCTGCCGGAGCATCCCCGGCAGCAGGTGAGGAATTCTGGCGCTGCACGAGCGGAGCCAGCATTCAACTTTTTGTTGTCTCTGGCATTTTAATGACTCTGGGAGCTCTTCCTTTCCCGGTGGGAGGTCTCCCCTGCTGCAAGAAAAAAATCTCTTCTGTGGTGTTCATTCCTTTCCCAATCATCAAACGGAGCCTGTGGCCACCGAATCCCGCGGTAGAGCCGCAGGTTTTGGCCAGGGTGGGGAAGTTTTCAGCGCGGGGATAAGTCTGTAGGATTAATATTGATGTAATAAATTAATTAATAGAAATTTTGCAAGCAGACAGAGCTCCGGCTGTGACCAAGCACCAGGCTGAGCTCGGGACAGGTTTCCCTGACGTGGAGCCGAATTCCTGGCTGGATTTCAGGTTGGTTTTAGTGGACACGCTCTGGGGCAGCGGGACCAGCCCGGTTTGGGCTTTCCAATTCTGGGACTTTGAAGCTGGCAGGGGAATTTCGGTGGATTTCCCCAGTGGACCAAGCCGTGGGCGCTGCCGCAATCCGGGATCCTTATCAGGGAACCCCAGCGGGCTCCGCTCCGCGTCCCTGAGCATTTCCATGAAAATGGGAAAGGCTTCCTGAGCCGGCCTGGAACAAACACCCCTCAGCCTCCCTCCCACGGCGCGGAGAGAGAGGAATTGATGCGGTGCCAGCAGAAAGAGAAGGCTCCACGGTGGGGGAAAGCCTGGGGAAAAGCATCCCGAGAAATCCCCGGGGACACCAAACGCGCGCCCGGAGCTCGGGGCGGACTCGGGCACTTTGGGGACGGGAGAGCTGAGCCGGGAGCGATGCCAGGGCTGGGACAGCTCCGGGGGACAGCGACAGCGACAGCGACACTTTCCCCTCGGCCGGTGCGAGCCTTTGTTGGCCGCAGCCAGCGAGGTTTGTTTGAGCCTTCCGTGCCCGGCTCCGCCGCAGCCCCCGGGCCGTGCCCGCACAGGATCCTGTTTGCTTTGACTCTGGAATTGCGGCGGTTTCAGCTCCTCTCCGCCCTGTTCATCTTCCCCGTGGCGCGTGGAAGCGGCTCCTGTTGCTGCTCGGTGAATAATTCATTACCACCCTTCGCTATCGCCGCTCTTTATCACGATTCGTTATCACGATTCGTTATCGCTCCTGCCGCAGCCCAGGATGGTCTTCGGATGTGCCGGGCTGGTTTTAAAAGGAGGAGAGAGATTTATCCCTGGTGTGCTGAGCTCGGGGAGAGGCTGCAGGTGGGAAGGAGCAGCCTGGAGCTGCCCAACCCTGTGGGGAGCGGAGGTGCCACGTGGCCACTGGCCATGAAAATCAGTGGCAGCGTCTTAATTGTGTCCAAATGACATTAAATGCGTGTGGGACAGGGCCGGGACAGCCGTGGGGGGCGGTTTGTGTCCGTGCTTTGTGGTTTCACCGCTGAGGGACATCTGTCCTCAAAAGGTCACTCCGTGCCCTCACCCTGCCGACAAAACCAGCCAGAGGACAGTGCCACCCCCGCGGGTCTCTCCTGACGTGGAAACGCAGCCTGGAGGTGCTGAGAGCGCAGTGTCACCTCTGTGTCACCCCCGCAGGCCTTCGGGGACCCCCTGCTCTGCCAGACCCGCTCGGGGGCGGCGGGGAGCGGAGGGAAAATCCGGCCCTGGCTGAGTAATCCCGCCGGAGTTATCTCCCTGTGCCATCGATCCACGCTGTCCTCACACCCCCCCGGAGCCGGGCGAGCGCCGGCGTTTGGGCTCTTCTGGGGAAGAATCGCATTCTTTTAATATCTCCAAAGGGAGATTTACCGCAGGGAGACCACCCGGGGAGCAGGTGAGGGCGGCAGGGCCTCGAGGAGCCTCAGCAGCCGTTCGGCCCCCCCGGCTGCGGGCCTGGAGAACATTCCCGTTCCTCCCTGCCAGGCTGCGTGTCCAGGAGGGCGGCCCTGGGCAGGCTGCACTCACCCAGGCCTCTCCTCGCCCTGATTTTGCCCTAAATGCTGATTTTTCCCCCCGGGTTTAGGTGCTTTGGGACTCCTTGCGGCAAATCCCGCCTGGCTGTGCGTGTCCTCTGCCCCTGGTGGGAGACGTCCTGGAATTGGCTCCACGTTATGGAGCTGTAGAATGGATGGGGTGGGAAGGACCCTTGGCCACCACCGTGCCGTGGGCAGGCACCCCCCGGTGCCCCAGGCTGCTCCGAGCCCTGTCCAGCCTGGCCCGGGACATTTCCTGGGGCAGCCACAGCTGTGCCAGAGCCTGAGCCCCTCACAGGAGGAATTTCGCCCCAAGATCCCGTCCGGCCCTTCCCTCTGGCACTGTGGAGCCATCCCCCCTTGTCCTGGCGCTCCAGGCTCTTCTCCGGAGCCCCTCTGCCCCTCGCTGAGCGTCTCTCCCCGCACCATCCCCTGGAAAATCCCCGTCTCCCTCCCGCCTGGAAACACCTGCCCTCCCTCACGCCCCAAATTTTCGGGTGTCCCCAGCCGG
>VWZN01011300.1:10072-22038 GCA_013396955.1 Regulus satrapa
TAAAATAGGACAAAAAAAGTTGATAGAAACTATATAAACTATTTAATTCTTCAAAATAAGATATTCTTGTAAGGATTTGTAGACAGGTAATGGCACTGACCTTTAGTCTTATTTTGATAAAGAAAATTTCTCGCCTCATAGCAAATTAAATAACTTAGCAGGGTTTTATTATTTTCTGCTGCATTATTAAAGGTTTGTTCTGAGTAGAATACTCATTCACTTATATTTTTGTTGTTTTTAATGTAGTAAAAGGAAAATGAAAAATAGACCATATTCAGAGTAGTTGGTTTTACAAAAGCAAGCATTTTTGTGCCATATGTTCATGATTTTACTATTCCATGTGCAAATTATTTCTGATGCAAGTGGGTCTTTTTGTTCATCAATACAAGGAAAGTTGAATTACTAATTGAAGAAACATTGATTATTAATTGGAAGACCTGGAAAAATAAATATGTTGAATTAGTTCCCAAGGAGAGTAATTTTTAGATAGATATAAATTTCATATTTTGTTTAACTTCAAATACAGATAAATATTATGTTAACAAAAGGTAATAAATGCAACAAACAACATACTATTAATCTTTATTATTTTCAAAAGCTAAAAAAATCACATCAAACAAAATGTTAACAGTTATTGAGGAAATATTTTGATAATATTTTTGTTTCTTTCAAAAAAACATTAAATTTCAACACTGCAAAAAAAATTTAAAGAAAGAACCCTACATAAAATCTATCTAGACTCTGATAATAAGATTTTTGTCACCAATAATATCAAAAGGCATAATCCAGTTCAAGTACACAAAATTATTATGAGTTAATGAATTGGAAGAGAGTGGCATGAAATATAAGACAGAATATGAACTTACATCTGACTTCTTTAGTAAGACTGTTCTTCCACATTTCCCCATCTGCAGAGAAGGTATAGTGATATTGATCATCATTTTAAAGTGCCCCTCAATGTGCAGATCAAATACACTGCACTAGGTTTGGGGGTGTCCCTTTGGGGTCAAACACCAATGACTATAGGAACACGGGATCCCAGTGATGTCATTAATGTTAATTTGTAGAATAATTATTAGAATAAGCATAGGACCCCATTAGAATCTGACTCATTGTAACACTGAACAACAAATTGCATAAACATACTGCTTTCCTATGATTGCTGCAAATGTTATTTTAGCAGGAATATATAAAATGTTCTTTAAAGATTTGAAAGAAGACCCCATTGAAATTCCTCTCAAGACATCAATGGGAGTTTTCTCCCATCTTATCTGTTACATCTTCATGAGGACATTTAAATAAAATGCCTGACTAGAATAACAAATTTATCTGAATATACTGACATTTCATAAATGTGACCTGTGCTAAAATCAAGGCAGTGGTCAGAGAACTGAGATGACTTTAGAAATTATCTATTATAATTGCCTTTCTTCTATAAATAAAGAGGCAGAAGATGTATTTTAAAACTATTCCTAATTAGCACAAGTTAAATATCAACTCTTTTAAGCTTGCTGACATTAAACAAAAATTATGTTTGCTCTTCTTCTGCTGTAAATGAAAAATAAAATCATTTGCTGTGATCCCGTAAAGAAGATGAAGTGTAGGAAAAACCTAACAGATCTGTAGGAGAACTAGAAAATACAAAAAATGCACTAAACTCCTGATAGTTATGGAAAGGAAACAGATATTTAGAGTAACAGATGACTAACCAGCTACACTTCTCTTGGAAAATCATTCTAATGGCTTTCCAGACCACAGTCAATAAACCAGAAAAAAGAAAGATGATACTGAGCAAATGCTTGGAGCTTAATTAAAGTAAGTCATGAAGAATGAAGAAAAGCTGCTCTTTTCACAAAAATAAAACTGTGCCAGGTTTTGAGTGGATGACTCGAAAGTCTGAGATGCTGATACTACAATTACAAACAGCTAATCAGTTGCTGCCATCTACAGAGCTGATCTCACAGCTCCACATTGATGAGGAAGTTTTGTGTACTTAGTGTCACAGGAGTACACTGCAGGTCAGATCTTCCTCTAATATCACAGGCAATCTTAACACAGACTTTAACAAATGCAGAAATGTGCCAAATTTATGACCTATTAGTTTGGCCCTGCACCAGAGAGTTAACTAGGTGTATTATTATTATTTCTGTGCCAGAGACCATTGACGAAAAAGTACTTTTCAAATTTATATAATATTTTTTAATTTGATAGAGGACTAGCTGAAGATGAAAGACCTTTTATTCTTCCTTCCCCACACAGTTTTTCTCCATTTTTAAAACTATGTTTTAAAAATACTCTACAAATCATGTTTACAAATAACATGTTCTAAAATTATCCTCACATGCACATTGAAATTGGCTTGAAATTTTCAGAGCCTGAAAGAACAGCTCTGCTGATCAGGTGTTTGTGTCAATAGTAGTAACAATAACATCAACACCAATATTACAGTTTTCTACCACACACAAGAATGCACTAAGATCAAAATTTACATTTTCAGTGTTTTAAGCAAAAATTTTTGGGGAGGGAAAAATAAAAGTATCTGTCTTACAGATAGTACAAAAAAAAATTGGACAATAAAATGAAGGATCAAAGGCAGAGACAGCATAATCATTTTCCTCTTCTCAAAGAGGTGTATTCCAGTTTTTGTTAATGTGATTTCTAAAAATATGAAATGCCTGCAACATATTTCCCCAGAAGCCTGTATTTAAATTAAATACGTGGCACAGAAATGTAACAATATTTGGAGAGGATCTGTTGAGTTACAGCTATACCTCACAATTGATTTTTTTCTCAGAATTGGAGGTGCAGAATTCCTTTTCTGTATCTTTGATCTCTGACTACAAAAAGTTTGAGATATATACAATAAAACAAAGTAAATATTTGATTAGAATACTGGACCTGATGATGTTGGAATGTACTATGTGAATTTAAGCTGCAGAGCAAAGCACTTTTGTATTTCCGCCTCTAGCCAAGAAAATGCACTTCAGACCAACAGAGGGACAGAAGCAATTGGCAGTTCTTCCAGGGGCTACTGGACTACACAGAGGCCCCTGACAGCACAGCAGAGCCCCACTCAGCACTGAACTGAGTGGTGGAAGAGACAAAGGGATGGAGGGCTTAGTTTCCCTTGATGTGCAGTTGTAACTGTGCTTCACAGAATACCTTGTGATGGAAGTGACCTTAAAGATCACTTTGTTCCTATCCCACTGCCCCAGACAAGGGCACTTACCACTTGACTAGGCTGCTCAGAGCCTCATCAAGCCTAGCCTTGAACACTTCCATGAGTAGCCACTTCCAGGAATATTTGCAGAACCAAACCCTGCAGCAATATAATTTCTTGCCAAGACTGGACGATATTTGCACACTAAACAAAAAACATCATGAAACATACCTGTACCAGCACCACCTAGTGATGTCTGCCAAATCATTGGTTCTTTGATATTCAGAACTCAGAAGAAAACTCCCCAGCTGTATGCACACTTGTACCAGTATGCCCATGAACACCACTCAATGGTCTTTGAGATGTCTTTGGCTAATTTTTATACATTACAAGCTTGCATGTTTTCAATTAAGATCTTTTTTCAGAATACAGCAAAAATATCTGAGCTTACTGAAAGATATGCGGTTGATCAGTACAACCTGAAGTGGTGTAGCACCATATTATCTCAACACTTCAAAGGTGTTGGCTGTGAACCTCAGAGGATTTTGCCTAAAAACCAGTTGTTGAAACATTTATTCACAAGTAATTAATTAGTGAAAACCTGATGATGAGATTGAAAGATATCTCAAGTTTATGAAGACCTTGAACATTCACACTTACAATAAACTTTTGGACTTTGATTCATCTAATTTTTTGTTAAAAGAGCCATTGTTTTATTATCTGGAGCTATCTTTATTTTTATACAACACTGATATTACATGCGAAGAATACAGGCTACAATAAAAATAAAATAAATATTTTAAAACATTTTATCATAAAAAACAAAGGCACTATATTCTACATTTCAGAAGGTCCAACAGGCATGATGCCAACAGAAAAAGTAACCTGGGTAAGTCAGAGCTTGTACAGCAAAGCAAATATTGCAAGCAAAATTCTTCTGAATACTTAGTGTTATATATTCATGATTCCCCCATCTAGCTAAGGAGTCATGAAGAGCAAGGATGTATCCCACTGATCATCCCACCCAGGTTTGTTCTCTTGTGGAATACAGGTTCTCTTCATTCAAAGAAATGAGCAGGAAAGGAGGCAAATATTGGAGTTACTATTTTTGTCTCCTATAGTAGTGAGCTCTATTATTACTACTGTTGTTATCATCACTGTTGTTATTCAGATGGGAAGAAGTGAATTTCACTTTTGTACCTTTGTCAATGTGGCATTTCTCCCCAGGTACCTACAAAATTAGGAAGGCAAAGTATCACTACATGCCTAAATATTTGCTGTGCTTCTAGGCACTTCTGAAGACATGAGAGTGGGATAAAATGGGCAAGGCCAGGCTGGATGAGGCTCTTACCAGCCTGGTCTAGGAGAATGTGTCTCTGTGCACGGCATGAAGGGATGGGAATTGGATTGTTTTTAAGGTCTCTTCCAACCCAAACCATGCTAGGATTGTATCTCTGCACCAGGGAGAAGAGACTTGGCAAAGTATGGCACTAAATACCTACATAAAGTCTTTTAAAACAACAAAAGAGGACAATCCTTTGGGATGTTTAACTTTTTAACTCATTTTTTCTTTAAAAGTAACTTGAAACCAGATGGTATCATAAAGCTTAAAGAAGCTCCATTAAGAACCAGCAAAGATGCTATTAGTATGCTAATGGCCAGATGTTTTCTTAAAGAAGAGATAAAAGATGTAAAAGGTGTCCGGAAAATAAATAGATCCTTTGTTTTTTAATGTAGAATCCTACATAGAAATGACCAATAGGATAAAGCAATTCAGCAAAGGAAGAAGTTTAAAAAATCTTTTTAGAAGCCTTGGCAACATTGACTGGGGAATTTTTAAAAGTTCCTGTTGAAAATTTCTCTCTAATAGCCTTAGATAAACCAGAGTCCCTGAGTAAAGAAGAGATATTAGCTAGATAATGACTTTTCACTATATAGCTATAATCAGAAATTACACTAAAAAAACCTTTTCAAGAAAGATAAAATGCCACAATAACTTACATAAGTTTAATCAGTAGAAAACAAATCTGGTCACAAATATCTTAAACCAGCTACTTAATTTGTGAATTATGTAACAAATAGGGCTTTTTAAAAATAAGTTCTTTAAGACATAGACATAGGCATTTATTTTAGTTTAGATATGTCAGAAAGTAAGAATTGCCTCCATATCTCAAGTCCTGAAATACTGCCTACTGCCTTTTCCTTTGTTTGTTTTTAATTATTTTTATTCCAGCCTGAAGTTGAGAAAAATCTTTCTACTACACAAGAGTCTCCTATCTATGAGGTGGTAACTGTATCTAACTGAAAATACTCAGAGGATGTGTAGGCCAAAGCCCATAGATTATTACATTGCATGAAATGTAATAATGTACGAAAAGTGAGGGGTTTTTTCGTTCTTAATAAGCAAGAAAGTTCTTGTTACCAAGTATATTTTTCCATGAAGCTGCCTGGCTTTGATTATTTGATAAAGAGGGACAGAAGTCTATGTGTTTTATGCTGTGCAGGTTGAAAATTCCAAACTAAAATATTTTATGTGCTTTGGAGAGCCTTAAGGAAGGTTTCTTTAAGACAGACAAGGGAAACAACGTTGGTTGAATACATAGTCATACTGCACTGCCACCCTTACTCTGCTTCTGGCCTACAGAAAGATTTCAGTAAGCATCTATGGTTCAAGTTAGCTTTCTGGAAGCTAAAGATAATGACACCAATTTCTTCTAGGAGTAATCTGAGATTCACATGTGGAAAACCCTGTATGAAAAGTGGTTTTAATAGATAGATGCAATTGCTCAAATTAAGCTTGTCAATTAGATGTGAATACATCGATTTTTCAGTTCAGCAAATAAATGGCTTTAATGTGAGTGTGCTTGTGGTGTGGCATTAACAGAAGGGAAAAAATTAAAGGAAGGATCTGAGCTTCACTAATTGTGGAGTTTAATGACTTGGTGTACTTTGGATGAGATTATGTTTGTGGGCCTTAGAGGACAAGAAAGGACATAGCCATATGGCTTGGGAAGAGAAAGAGGTTTAGCTGTGGTTTACCTGTTTTGTAGTGTGCAGTTTCTCTTCGAAGCAAAATAGGGAATAACAAAATTTTCCAGTCAAATTTTCATATGAGTTACACATATCTGAAGCCTGAAAATTAATCTTACCTCTTCAAAAGAGGTCAGGTAACTAAAATTTTGTAGAAATGCAGACAGTTAGAAAAGAGAAATTGAAACTTGTTCACAGGATGAAAGAGATACAGTTTAGAAAAAGCCATGTGGTGAATGTTGAAGTCTTATGATAAATTTATGTATGTGGGTCTATTAGGAAAATGTCAATCTGATATTAGTTTCTGCATCCCAGTTAAAGACTTCTAATTAACCAGATAATTGGACCAGATTAAAAACATCTGAGAGTGCTGATGTAGCTTACCAATATCATCTCAAAAAGTACAAAAAGAAGGATCTAGGAAACTCTAAGTCTCACTTTAGTCTCTGGGAAGGTTGTGAAGCAAAACTTCGTGAAATCTGCAACCAGGCCTTTGAAGAACAGTAAAATGACTGCAGTCACAATGGACAGACCAAAGGCAGCAAGTTGTGCCTGCCACAGTGAAACTGCAGTGAGACAAGATTTTGCAGGTGATATGATGTTGCCCACAGCATGGGCCAAGATGGCACTGAGATTGTTATGAGAACAGCAGGAGGTTCTTCATAACAGCCACTGATGTTTACAAAGGTTAGCCAATCTGATGCTAGTACAGGACTCTGCCTTTTCAATATGCTCTGGATGTTTTGGACAGATGGACATTGCTGTCTGTCTTGCCTTACCTGCATGTATGCTGCTGCTTTCTCTGCTCCTGCATGTAGATATTAATAAATCATCATATTTAGCCTTCTGATTCATGGAGTGTATGTAACTATATTGCCCCAATCAGGGGCCAAATTCTGTTACAATGTGAGACCAGTGGATATCATTTATCTTGATTGTTACATGGTTTTAATCAGATTTTCCATACTGATATTTCATTCAGAAGTCTAAATCCAGGCAATATACTAAATGTGTTGACTACAAAGTGTGTAGCTAAATGACTGGACTGTCAGGTACAGTGAAATCCTATTGGTAGCCAGTTAGGAATGGCATTTCCCTTTGATCAGTACTGCTTTGAAGTATTTTCCCATAAGTAATGAGTTGGAGTTTGACATGAATGTGCACAAACCAAATTCAAACTGAGGAGGAATGAGCAACTTGCTGGGCAGAGACCAGGGCTGTTTTTTAGAGGGATCTCAACATGCTGGAGAAATAGACTGCTATGAAGTGCACTAATTTTACCCACACATAAACTATATGATGGAGAATAAGACCATGTAAAACAAAGTCTGTTAGCTGGCTTACTGGAAAGCAGTTTTGCAGAACACGAGATGGAGGTTCTCATATTGAACAAGTTGAACACAAGCTGGCAGCCTGTCTCTGCAGCAATGGGGGTTTAGCCAACTACTGGTTTAATATCATAGCTAGTACATTGAGGGAAATTGTTATTTCTTCTCTTTGGCCCATGTATGGACACATGACAAGTAATGTGTCTGGATTTGGACACAGCAAAGTCACTGACAAGCTGGCGGGAATCCAGAGAAACATCAACAAAGATGGCTGGGGACAAGAGCACATGATGTGTGAGGGGATACTAAGGGAATTAGATTCATTATGACCAGAGAGGAGGAGGCTGAAGGGGTTTTCTAGCCTGAGCACTCCTCCTCAGTTGGATGCAAGCATTTAGCTTCTATTTTATTGATACAGTCATCCAGAACCATCTGGACACAATACCGTGCCAGGTGTTCCAGGAAAACCCTGCTGGATCAGGGAGGTTTGGCCAGATGACCCTACTGTGGTCCTTTCCAACCTTAACTGTTCTGTGATTCTGTGATTTGTAGATAGGCCCAGACATATTCTTGGATTTCTCTTTGAACTGAACCCAAGCTCTAAACATTTTGCTCTCTGCAAAAACCAAGTAAGACTTTCCTTAGATCCTATCTGAATAGTCCCTTAACTCCACTGATTCTTTAACACTTGTAAGCATTTCACTCCAACTTCCATTTTCTTTTCCATTCGCAGCCACATTAAGTCTGTCATTTGTGCCATAATCTTGACTTTCTTTTGTTTTCCTGTGGACATCATGATCTACTTAGTACATTATTTTTCAAAAAATGTGTTTTACTTTTCTCTTCTGCTGCCCTGAAAATTTCCAGTCACTGGAATTCAAAGAAAAACTCTGATTCCATCATTATGGGAATTATGAGTATGCAAGCATTTACCCAAAGTTCGGATGTTTGATTTTTTTAATTAATTTTAACAGAAAGAAGATTAGAAAAGTTACTCAAAAAAACAAACAAAAAAACCCCATAAAAACAAACAATTGGGAATTGGAGCTGCAGTTATATAGCTAAACTTGCCATATTTTCCCATTCCTGGGAGTCTTAAGTCTGCAAGCCTAAAATGGTAATTATTCTTAAATCCTGCTGCAAGGTTCAGTGTTGAAGAGGTCTAGTGGAAATCTGCCATATTTTCTGAACCCCAAGAAGATTAAGAGCTGCGAGGCTAAAACAAAACTATATACTCAATTCATCCTGAGAATTCAGCATCATGGGGACCAGCTGAAGAGTGCTTCAGTGTGAATTTCCTTCCCACCTAGAATTTGAGAATGATAAATTTATGCTGAAAGAAAGTTCATCCTCAAAAAAAAAGCTACCAATAAAGAAATCACAGGAGGGGGAAGCTTAATAATATCTAGATGGTTTCAAGTTATTTGTCAATAAAGTAGAAAAATGGTGAGAATTGAGAAAACAGATTTCCTCTTTCACTTTCCTTAGTATAAATTGCAAATGGCAAAATTGATGACTAGTAAAAGTGAGAACAAATTTGGCGCAAGGGCAACTAGAAACTCATTCCAAAACTCTTTTTCAGTCTACCTGAAGATGCAAATCTCTCCTCTACAGTGAAGAATTCGATTGCACATTCCACACTGGGAACCTCACCCAAAACCCATTCTGCAGGGAAAATGTTCCAGCAAAAATACTTTTTAGTTCAGAAGACCTTTTTTTTTTAATTTGTGGAACTACCATTGGCTTCAAATTCTCATGTGGAAATGAGGAGTAAAATATAACTAAATGGAAATACAATGTAATCAGTAAATAGCTTTTCTTCAACTTATTTTATTATTAAAATGTAAACTATTTTTAATGTTTGCTGCCTTTATAAAAACACTTATTACCACAAAGATACATTATAGGTTAGTACCTATAGACTACCTAGAGGTAAGTATGTACGTCAGTGTTCAGTAAGTGCATTTCTTATTAAATAGTTATTCCATATATTTTTAATAATGTTAGTCAGATTGGTTTGAATAGAGAGAAGAAATAAAATATTCAGGTTGAAAACACTTCTATCAGTACCTGAAGCAAAAATTGCTGTAGACTGCTAGAAAGGAACTTCAGTCCAAACTGCTTATCATTTTACTGATTATTTTTAATGATAATTTAGCATTTTCAGTCCTGTGCTATGGCATTTGAAGACGTGCGGTACTTGCATGGAGAAAAGAGCACCCAGCTAGTTACTTTGAATTAAAACACCCATTCAACAAGGAAGCATGTAAAAGCATTTGGCTAAATTAGCAAGTACTGCAGTGTACCTACAACATGAGGAAAGATAGATCCTGACCTACAAAGCATTTCAATCAACAGAGGTCTTTCTAGCAACTTAATCCACTTTATATATATCTAGTGGTCCATTAAGTCTGTATCAGTGTAACAATGAGTCATCTCACATCTAAATTTTCCTTGGTTTTAACAGGACTTAAGCATATGTATAAACTTAAGCAAAACCTTAAATGGTTTCAATATAAGGAAGTTGAATTGTGGACCTTTAATGACGGGAGAAGCTTACAGATTAGTATGAACACAAGTTCTGCATGGAAAATGAATTCTCGCATAATATGGACATCTTAAATACTGACATCAAGTGATATAAAACAAATCCCAGTTTGGAAGGAGCTCTCACTGTGTTCTGTCTTCTTGTGTTTACTTTTTATTGATTAAAAGTTCTTGTGGAAAGAAGATCTGATTCCCACTGATTCTCAGACTCCTGCCTAGTCCAGGTGCACTGTGATATCCTACTGCTGTCTATTCACTACAACCATATTTTTAAACTTATTTTAGCAGACCTACTATGCTGTACTTATTGACAAACTGAACCATTGATTGTGATGCCAGTGCTTGTTATCTTTGGTAATGAATAGTTTCAACTGAAACCCCACACATAAATAAATAATATTTAATACAATCACTTCAATATATCAATGGGTTATTAAAAAAAAATAAACGCCATTTGCCTGTTGTTTGATGCTCTTTAAGGAGTTAATGAATATTTTAAGCCTTTCAGAGTGCATTAAGAGAAAAAAGTGTTTCAAACCTTCTCTTTGTTGTTAATAAACAAAGAAATGACACTGCATTATTTGCACTTCCCTTGTGTTTCTTTGCTTTCTGGGCCGTCTGTTGCAATGAAGGCTCCAAGCACTTTTTCTGAGATGAGCAGAATGACTACCAAGACTCATCAGTAGATTAATGTTGAAGCCAAGATGACACAGAGCTTACACTGTTCCAGAAGATTTTGATAGCATTACATGAGTCTGATCTTTTGTGCAATGCAGAGGAAACTTTATCATAAACATTGTCTTATTCAGTTCAAGAGTATGGAAAAGTCTTAAAGAGCAGCTGTAATCTCCACCTGAAACCCAGTGTTTTATGGAAAGATTGTACCTTGGATATTGTAAGAAATAAGTTTATTTATGATTTCAGTTATCTAAGTAACAATGAAACTAAAACATGTCTCCACTACCTAAAATACATCTCCATATTTCATTTGTAATTAAACAGAACAATTATCAAAATTATTTGTCTGTATTTTAGAAGGCAGTCCAGCAACAACATTACACTGTATAAGTAGACACAAAGATTTCTATTTTCTCTTTCCTGGTTTTGAGATATGAACATTTGAAGTAGGTTGTGTTGGTCAGGCTGGCAAGTGAAATTTTTTTCTAACTTTTAGGAGCAGGGAAGAACAGAGCAAACACAATACTGAATTCAGTATCTAAGGGTTACTTTTGTCTATCTCCACCCTTGTGCTTCAAAATACCAAGGCAAATTAACTGTCACACAATCTTGTGGAGTTAGTGCTTGAAATGAAGGATATAAAAGATAGAAACCTCACCTCAAATAAATCTGTTTAACTTCACTGATTTCAGATTGACTAAGCTAATTTATAATAGGTGCAGCTCTGCTCTAGAGATATAGCCAAAGGTAAACAAAGATAAACACAGCCTTCTCACTGGAACTCAGTCACATTGAAGTTCTTCTACTTATCTACCCATCCATTCTAAACAGAAGATTTTCCTCACTTTTTTCACTATATATTCATACCACTTTTTCCTGCAGATAAATAATCACATTTATGGTATCAAATTTGCAATACAATTTTATTAGAAAGAAACCTATATAATGCAGAACAAGATTGAACCTAATGAATTGATTGCTTTATCAAAAGTTCAGTCATAAGTGAATGCATTCAAAGGATGCCATAGTTTTTATTTATTTGGTAGTATATGATATTTTAGCAGAGAAGTAATGTGATGGGATATCACACCTAAAGAATGGCTTCAAAGCTGAGGGTCAGACCTGTGGATGCAGTTCTATGACACCACTGCAGTTACCATTGAGTCATTTCAATGTATTGTTGGGCTGGCATATTAGGAAAGGGAAAAAAAATTTTTAAAAAA
>VWZN01011300.1:22809-36967 GCA_013396955.1 Regulus satrapa
GATCCAATAAGGTGAAGCAGAAAATGAGGAAAATCCTGGATTTTGCTCTGCACTGATTTAATTGTGCATTTTTCATTTAATTGGGGTGGGATAAGATGTGATATCAGGTATAGAAATCAAACCTTTAAGACAGAATCAAATCTGGTCAGTCTTACTGCAACATTTTACTATAATGAAGATATTAAGAACTTTATGAGAGAGGATTTGTGGTGGTTTTTTTTTCCTTTTTTCCCCCATTTATTTATTTTCCATATGCAGGAGCTAGATANAATTTATTTATTTTCCATATGCAGGAACTAGATAATTGTGAACAAATATTCTATAAAGTGTAGATGATAAAGGTCACTATCTGACCAATCAGTCTTGTCTCCTTACTTGAATGTTCACTCCCCGCTCATCTTACAATCACAGAGCATGTGAATTGCTATTGGAAAAGTTTATTATTGTGGAAGGTAATCAAACTATAACTCTGCAAGCTATTTGCTAAAATTCCTGCATAGAAAAAAGGACTCAGGTGATGACTCAGTTACTCTGACTGCCACAAAACAGGCCAAATCTTTGTATTTTGGATTATATATCTGATTATTCCATGGGTATTTAAAAACCTGAACCTACTGATTCTAAAACTGCAAAATTTATTTAATTTTTTATGAAAAATCTTAGTGAGAAATTTTGTCTCATTCTTATTTAATTTATATGCAATTTTAAAAGTCTTTGTTCCTGCTGAACACCATTACAGCTTATTTCAAATAAAAATGCCCTTGACTGGAACATTAGATTTTTACTTATACTAGGTTAAAATTGGTGTGCTCCTTCTGCTAAAATCCTCATTTACAAAGAAAAAAAAAAGCAATCTACTTTTCATTCTCCTAAGTTCAATTATATTTCTAAGAGTTTTATTTGCTTCACTGAAAGTACAGGTGATTCAGGAAGAGATGCATCTGCAAAAGTTCAAAGATCAGAGTCTCTGTTTTAGATGGGTCAAGCTTTTCTTCCAGAACACACAGTTGGGCTCTGTAACCATTTACTGGAGGTCTTCTACACAATGAATGTGTAACTGTTAACAGAACTAAAAACACAGAAAGGAGGTAAGTTTATTATGAGATTAGGTAATAGAATACAGACATTCACTGTTGGAAAATAGTGCTGCAAGAATACATTAAAAAATTATGGGCTGAAGAGCCATCTTTTTTGCTAAATTATGACTGAGTTCTGATTTCAAGGTTTGTATAAGCATTAGTGTGTACCAGTACCTGTATAACCCTACTCTGTGCATCCCTGCAATTGGTGCAGGACAATCATCGGTTCTATTCCAGCAACAGCAGTCTAGACAGGGAGAAGAGCCTTGGAGTCTTAGAACAATATTCTTTCAGCTCAGGCTGTTTCTAGTTGGGGTGATTTTCACAGTTCACAAAGATATCCCACAGGTCACAAGCCTTCAGGGACCCAATTCCTTTAAGAAACTGAGTAAGGTTTCAATCTAAAATGCTGTCACACACATGAAGGATCTTCTTAATTTCACCTTCAAAAACACTTCAGCTCAAGTTCAGACCAGGTTGGAGGAGAAGAAATAATCTTATATTTTTGTTTTGACTTCATTTGCCCTCGCTGACTCTGTCCTGACAATATAATCAGGCTTTCAGCAAGGTCTCAGTTCCATTTCACTGGAGAAGTCAAGGGCTGAAAACAAAGACCAGACTAACTTTTCCCCTTTTGATATCTATTCTATATCTGTGCCATAACACAACAACTTGTGAAGAAGACTTCCAACTTTTTGGAAGAAGAAGAAGATATACCCCCCTTATTTTCATCTTTCTATGAAAAAACTATCTTATTTTCCTGTTACAGAGTACCAAATTATCTTCAGAGTAGGATAAGACAAACTTTTGGAAACTACTTTCCTAACAGCACTTCTGATCTCACAGTCTGTGTAAACATATATTATTCTGAAAATAATGTATGTGATATTAAAGTACTGTATAAATTATAACATGGAATAGGTAGGCCATGATTTGAGGGGGCTAATCAGCTACATATCCATCATGGAACACAGCATAATAGTCAGTTATAAAAGTGAGTTGGGAAGAGAGGAAAGGGAAAATCTTCCAGCTTTAGTAGTCTTTAAACAAAGACAAAAATGTCTATTTTTGTCTTTGTTCAAAAATCTTTCAGACCTGTAAAAATAGTCATCTACCATTCTAGTCATTAGTGAGATAAAACATCATCACTGAAACTTATGTCCAGCTTCCTTTCCTCTAGACATTTATGTCTTCACAACATAGTAAGTAAATAGATTGTAAATAGATTAAACTGAGTTATGTTAAATTAAATAAAATAAATCTAAGTTTATTTGATAGGCTTTATCAGCACTGGAGGTGACACTCACAGACCTGTTCACATCCCATGTTCAGCCATGTAATAAAATGATTTTATGTAAGTACTGCCTAATTTTTAAAAGGAGATATGAAACATTTTATTAAATATATATTTTTAAATGAACACTGGTATTCTGGAAACATATTTAGCAAGGCAAATCCTGAAGGTTCACTTTCTTCTAGACCCTCAGCATTTCATGATGTAGTTATCTTACTTTGAGGAATCAGGCAGGAAAAGACAGGCTGACTAGGGACTACTTAATAGTTATGGCAATGCATGCAGATGATTATGGCAACATCTGAGTGGTCAGTGAATAGAACTTTCTTACCTGATCACTTTTCTTTTATCTCTTCCACACTGCAGGACTGCTTAGGTTGTAGCTACAAATTACACACACAGATCATAAAGAGCTGCAAGAGCACAGCAAATATCAGGTGCCTTGCAACCTCAGTTTCAGGTCTGCAATTATTTCCCAAAAAAAAGCCTCCAGAAACATCCTGAGTTCTAACCCTTAATGAAAAATTACTTAACATTAATAAAAGAATCAAAGGGGATGTAATGAGAAGAGAATGAGTATGTCAGGAAGCCTTAAAATTGTACTGGCAGGTGACCTTCTTCTCAGATGTGTATTTTTGCAGAGTGAAGCCACCCTGCATATCATGACTAATTCTTTAGGCTTTTAATTCCTTGTTTTCATGTGTAGCCGTACCACAAAAATTTATTAATGCTCAACCATGTGCTCAGGAACACTTTAGATATTCTGAAAGCGTGACAATTACATATTCAGCTAACATGAAAATGCATTTGACAGCCATATTCTTCTGTTTGACCCCTTTCTGCAATTTAAACCCTCCTGGATTTTCAGCTGGATTTCCTAGCTGGTAAGAATTGAGGAAGCCAATTGAAAGAAAAGGGGCAAAAACTAAAATTCAGGCTTGGTAATAGAGGTAAAAATCATAATTATTTTTTTCTCATCATAAGATAATATTGAAATTATTTTTGATTTTTAATTTTTACCCAAGTAAAAAGTAGGATGTAAGAGCACTAGCATTATATGGATTCTTTGCTGTTACAGCAACTTTGGTGTAAGCCTTTGGTAAAGAGCTTGAAGAAGCAACAGTAATCATGGTACACTTGGAAGGTGCTGTGGTGTTTATTTCTTTCTGGATGAAGAGCTGCAATAGCATTTTGCACCACTAAAATTGTTTAGTTAGACTCTAAATTGTGGAAAGCAATTTCTGAAGGGAATTAATTGCCTCTCTAAGAGCTTTAATGATTTTTTTTCTTCTTTTCCATTTCAGAAATACTTTCACCATCTATACTGATCTATATTGAAGTCATTCTTACTTTTTTAAAATCAGACAATGACAGGTCACTAAAATTTTGCTTATACAGTAGGATAAACTTACTGCAATAGTTCAAATTCCTGTTTAAAGGATGCCTCTCTCTGCAAGCAGGAGAGGAATCAAGGCAGGAGGTGGGGGGAGAAATCCAACCCTGCCAATATGGTTGAAGGAATGTATCTTCCTGAAGAGAAAGGACAGGATGATCAGCATAGCTTTTGCTATGAGAGGAATCCATGAACAATTCATTAGCTGTGTACTGTGTGTTGATGGATATCTCAAATTCTTATATCCTTAGATATATCCTTAGACTAAAAATACTAGGGTGTGCTTTTTTGGATCAATTGGAATCACAGCTCGGACCAGCTTTATTTTAGCAGAAACTTCTGTCTCATGCTTGAAAGAGTGTAATGATAAACACTCCTTCCATTTAGCACAGTTCTTGGCAAGTTCACAGCAATCCTCAAGGTCTTTTTTTAAATTATCCGAGCTGTAGCTAACATTTCCCAAGGAACCAAACTGGAAAAAACACCTGACAAGATAACAAAAGCACAGACAAATTAAAGTTCATATTTGATTCCATAGTCATTTTTATTACAGTAATGCAGAAGCTCTGTACCAGTTTTGATACCGAAATAACAAGAAAAAGAACTAATGTAGATATAGCAGTAGTTATGCTAAGGCTTAGGAAGCTGCTGTTCACAAGCAGGCCCTGAGAAACAAGCCTGGGAATGTACTAAGAACCACAAACTANTGACTTTGGACATGAGTCCTCAGAGACCCCAGGGCCCTCAATAAAGCACCGCACTAAACAACCTAGTTGTTTCGTGTTTCTTCGTCGGGCAACAGTTTTAGGTATTATGTCTTTCTTGTGAAAGGTATTGTTCAAATATATGTCCTGTTCCTGAATGCATTAGAGATTTACTCCAAAAAATCCATGGTGGATGCAGGCAGAAGGACATTTTTAAAGAAAATTATTCAGTCTCTGTTAGAGCAAATAGTGTCCTCCAAATGCCATTGGTATGACTACAAAATAGTCAGTGATTTTGTTGATATGCAATCAACTAAAGCCCTTTACAGAAAATTCAACATAAAAAAATAGTTAGATCCATGGTGCCGCTCCCCCAAAAATGATAGAAACCATAAATGCTATTTTCCTTTTATTCTTTAAAGAACCAATAAATTAAAGGTGAGAAAGAGCATTATGGGAAAAAAATTATACATCAATTCAAACTTAAACAGCAAATTAGATCAATAGGAATAAGTCTATGAAGGTATCTCTGCAAGGACAAGTCCACTGTCCACCACTGTCTACAGATTGTAGTTAAAAGCATTCAAACCTTTTGCAAGAAAATCTATGGGCTATATGTAAATTTCACCATATTCTTAATGACCTGACTAGTTGATTTGTTATAATTGTTGTCAAATGTTCAACTCAATACAAAACCCTATATCCAGGTGTAATTGATTTTAATAAATCCCTTACTACTGCACCTATGTGACTTTTCTTGTCAGGGTGCATTGAAAGGGAAGTAGACCCATGGTTGCCTCCCCTAACTCTGAGTTCAGCATGATGCTTGAGAAAATTCAGCAAATCAGGCATCTACTGGTGTCTTTTTTGAGCAAGTAAATTTTTGGTGCTTCCCACTCTTTCTGTACTTAATAAGCTATCACCTTTGGTCCGCCATGATCTTATCATTAAACCATCTACACACAATGATTCTATCTATTTTTTGAAAATACTCTTCTTCCTCCCACTGTCATTATTTCATTATTTTCTTAGTTTGCTTCCTATTTTGTCCAGTGATCCTTTTCTTCTTCTGAATAGACACATGCAGGGGTTTGCAATCTGATAAATTTGGTCATTCACTTTGGTCTATTGCTGGAGTTGCATCCATGCATTCTCTCAGACATTGTCAGGTTGCAGGCCCTGCAGTTGCATCAGCTAATTCATTCATTTTACTAATTTCTGTAGTGCTCTTAGCATGAGCTGGACATGACAGTGATTTATTTATGTATTTAAGTTACCTATTTCTTTTCCATGTAATACTTTCTTTCCTGATGATGTGAAAAATCCTTATTCTTTCCATAACATTTCAACTGGATGACATATTCCAAGGCCCTACAGCCCAAAAATTGTCTGCTAAAAATCAAAAGTGGGGTAGGTTCAAAAGGTATATTTACAAGACCTGGGAGTGAAGAATTAAATTCTAATGGAAAATTCTTTAAAATTTAACTTAGCAGAACAATTCTGGCTTTATAGCATATTTTTTCCCTAGACTTTTCATATATAATTTTGCAATTTGTTCCCTACAGTTAAATATGTATCCAGAACATCAACATACTTAATACACTAACTAAATAAAAACCTCTTAATATTAATCTACAAAGAGGAAGAACTTGTATTCATCAATATAGTTATGTTGAAAAAGAGAGATACAAACCAATACTCAGCTTACTTTTTAAGAGACCCAAACATAGCTGCTGGGATGTGTAAGATATTCCTACATTTCTACCATCATCAACAGAGCTATCAGAACAGTCTTGGAATCTAGAGAGCTGAACAGCAACAAATATATGATTGTACTTCTTAATCTATAGGCATTTTAGATAACGTAGAATATATAGTCAGCCAAAATACTTTAGAGTGTTCAGGATGCTCCAACAGCCTGGCAAACATAGTGTTGACTTCTTGAAGACCCATGTTCCTTCTGATGTGGCAGCTGGATAGTAGATAAGAAGTCAGAGAGTATCTGTAGTGCAACTAGGCACCTGTATTTAGACAACTGAATTCTACTCTGGATTTGTCCTTTTGGAAGACAGATTACTCTTAAATCTCTGCTGCTTGAATTAGCAGATAGGAGTCTGATTATGAGTTGAATGACACATCTGAAGTGTTTGCTGGGATGGAATCAGAAGCCCTCAAAGTCAAAGAGCAGGCTAATGAAAAAAGCCTCCCTTGATTTTCTTCTCCTTATGTTTCTTTCCACCTTCAGCAGGAGAAGGGTGTCCATTTAACAAATTCAAATTTCCAGAGTTACAAGCAAAGCTATAGAATCAGTTCAGGAGAATTATTTCATCACAATTACATGCTGTGCAGCCATTTATGAAAGTGTAAAGTCAGCTTAAAGGAGGGAAATTGATATGTCACCATCTATTGATAGAGGTTCTAATAGAAAGCAAAGGACAAAAGTCAGATTTATGTGAATGCTACTGTTATCCTTCCAGCTAAAAAGTGAAACTGCTCTACTTCTTTTTACTGAAAAAATACTCGCATACCATATGTAATAGAGAAAAATACAGTTTAGTAATGACTAAGAAAAAATAAGAAAATTTCAGAAAAAAGTATGTGGATTATTCAATTCCTGCAATTTGGAAATTGACAGGACAATACATAAAACTGATAATTTCTAAGTATCTCAGTCAATCAAAGCAATTAGAATCCAGATTATATCTTTTTTTAAATTTATCCACTGATGCATTGATTTGCCTGTGCCTCCCAACAGATTTTCACTTTGTCTTTTTGGTTCCTTTGTCTTCTTTTGTCACCTTAAAGAGCATATTCCTTTTTAAGCATCCCAGTGAAGCCAGGAGGAATAAATGGCAATGTTAATGGTATACACAACATCACTTTCTCTACAATAAATGTGTATGGAATTAGTGTACAATTCCTTTTAGCACAGGACCCTGAAAACATTTTTCTCCAGAGAGCTGAAACTCACCCCAGTATGGAACAGCAGAAAAAGGTGTGGAAGTCACTTCAGTTACTATTTCATAACACTCACCATCTCTGTAAGTTTTGAATACCAAGCAAATATTTTTTTCTATTTGAAGGATGAAGCATGAACAACAGCTATTAAAACTTCAGCACATTTGTCCATTAATTTAATGTAAAGCTGCCTTGAGGAAAATGTGTAATCTAGTTCTCTCCCATCCAATGTTATGGAAAGAAAAACTATAATGTTATTCTAAGCAGATGTTTGCCTAAATCATCCTTTAAATGATGCAGATTTTGCTACTTTTATTGACATTCCTTAGCTGGTCCACCAGAAATGTTTTCCTAATGCCCAACTGAAATCGCTCTTGCTGAATATTAATCCTGTTCTTGTCTTGGATAACAGAAAGGGAATAGAGTTATTAAACACAAAAATTTCAATATAAAGCTTGAAAGAACTGTAAATGTTTTGGAACCCAGAAAACAATTTACTAATTTCTATTTTGCATTTTATCTAAAAATGTTTGTCATGTCTGCCTGCAGTTGCTCTTTTCCTGAATTAAATTCCATATCTTTCCATATTTCCTCATTTTTCAAGGTGTCTGATCATGTTCTGTACTCCGGTGAGATGGCATACATCTTTTTTGAAGCTGAAGCGTTTTAAGCTCCAAGGGCGTAGCATTATCAAGTAGAGCAGAAGAAATAATTATGTGTATCTAAGCATAGGTACACTCTTACTTAATACAATGCATGTCAATTATTTCAAATTGAGGTACACTGTAGAAGAAGACACCTTTCTCTAAAATTGCTGTTTAAACAGTGGTCCTCTTCTTTATTCTATTCCACTAAGAATCTTTACAATAAAGCATGCAATTCTCCTTGTAAATTCTTACAAAATAAATACATTTATTCTGTTTTATGTTAACCACATTGTAGAAAAAGCTGAAGTGAAAAACGTCCCTCAGAAACCAGATGACATTCTAGCCCACTTTTACGCATTTACCCTTAGTAGTTAAATATCTGCCCTGTTACTCAACTGCTCTGAATATTCAGATTCATTCTATGTATAAGTCTTGATTTGTCATAGCTGCTTGATCTGAGGCAGTCATTATCTGCTTGCAGTCCATCAGCAACTGACACAAAGTATGACAAAACTGTTCAATAAAATCCAAAAAAGTAATTATTCCATGGGCAGGCAATAAATATTCTTAACAGCTATTAGATTTATTTGGAACAAGGAATAAAACATAAAGTCAGTTTCAAAAAAATTTAGCTACTGTAATTAACACTTGTCCTTCACATAAATCTGATACAGACATACTAGTCATACGCTGGAATTTATATAGGTAAAAATAATGCAACTCATAATCACAAAAAAAGTGAGATTTGTAAAAGTTTTGCATAACTGCTACTGGATATGTGGCATCCATTTTTTCAGAATCATTTCAAATGTCCTTTTAAAAGCCAACCAAAGGTTGCCTTGATATGTCCATTTAATTAGAAGCTAAAAAATGTGAGCCTTATGCTGTTGTCAGGAGCATATTGCATGCAGGGATTGAAATACTTTTGATTGGCTCCTCAATGTGTAGCTGCACTTCAAGCAACAATTCTGGAGCACAGATAATTGGTGCCCTGCAGCTTTCTGCACTGAAAATCAATTGAATTTCCATTATGTTTCAATTGTCTTGCAGTGGGAAACCTACAGGGTTTCGTTGGCTGGTGGTTTTTTTATTATTATCCTCCACACTAGAGAATAAAAGTTTTTAATGCTTTTTCCTAGGTAAACTACTAGCAACACAAGAGAGTAATCAATTCAAACAATCTGCTCTGCATGAAACTCCCTTCCCAAAAGGGCAAGTAATCTTCTATATTATACAGATTTTCTCATACTTCCAAGCCTTGCCTCAGTCACCAAGGTCTGCAGATATTTTTGCAAGGCATGCTTCATGAAATGAAAATTAAATCTGCAAGCTGTAGATTGAGATGCAGAAATGCAAACAGAGCTCTGGGTGAGAGCCCAAGAGAAGAGGCCATGAGCTGCCAACCTTTGGGATAATAAAAGGCATGAAGATTGGTGCCAGCCGGGGGAAGGTACACTGAGAGACACAGCAAGAGAGGGCATCTGCTTACCTTTTGGATAGCAAAGGAGATGAAGATTAATGACTCCAGAAAGATGGATGAGCAATGGAAAGGGAGGGCAGGAGCAGAGGACTGAGGAAGAAGAGTGAAACGCGGTAGACTGGGAGGGACCTTTGCTGGGCGTCCCTCCTCGGAGGCACCAGCTCCAGCTGTTTCTGGGTTACTGCACCATGAATAAATTTCTTTATGGAGAGAGACATCAGAGACCCTGCCATGGGAAATCTGGGGTTGAGCTGGCCAGGAAACCAGTGAGAGTGTGAGTGAGGAGTGTGGGGGACTCAAGCAGGAACCCATGGGGTCACTGGAGCCAGTGCTATGAGGGGGTTTCAGTCCCAGCAGGGACAGTCCCTGGCACTGGCAGCACAACTGGCACAGTCTGTGGATGGTCAGGCCAGGAAGTTTCCCTAACAAAATAACAGAACCAGCTTCTAGATTACTCCTTTGTGTAGCTAAAACATGTGCCATATTGTAGGACAATGTACCAAATGTAGGACAGACTGAAGTAAGGGTTTGTTATCACCACTTTGTATTTTATTTACAGCAACTGCTTTCATCATATTAGCTTGCACAAGACATGACATCCATATTGTCTTCAACTCAAAATAGCCAGTGCTGAGGAAAATCCTTACAGTCATCCAAAGGCATCAAACACAGCTTTACCATGATAAAGTATACATCCATGGTCTTTCCTACTTTACTGACAGTCTTCAGAAACAAAGCACAGTGATATTTAACTGAGTAGCCAGAGCAAACATGGGTGGCATTTGGGAAATAAAGGAGTAAAGAAAAAAATTGTGCTTCATTAGATCAGATCAATTAAAGAGAATGTGCTTAAAATGGAGGACTGTGTTATTAACAGCAGCCTCCCATACCTTATTCTGATATTGTTATGTGACTTCAGAAAAGTCAGGGGAAAGACAAGCATTATTTTAAGCCCTCATCAGGCAATAGAATAAAAGATTTCTGGAGAGAGAAAAAATAGTGAATGATCTTGAAACCAAAGTTCCAACAAGTGGTCTACTACCACTTTATAGTATAAACAGACATAATCTGTGGTTCTGAAAAATAAACATTTTCAAGTTATATTTTGAATTTATTCTTCCTCTCTAATGCTGAAGAGTTAGACCAAACACTTGCTTCCATAAACTTCTTATGTCTGCCAAATTCCTAATTTAATTGTCAAAGTATAACCAATGACATACTAATGGATGCTACATTAATATAGCTATAGAAACAACATTACATTAATTAAAACTTTGTAAATGCAGTAATTAAGATATTAAGGCAGCTGCCTTTCCTGTCCCTTAGCTTCATTCAGAAGTCTCTCAGCACTACTTATTTTGGAATCGGCAGCTGTGTGGATGCAGGAAAAGCCATCTGTTGGTATTTTTTAAATGTTAAATGAGAAAGGTTCCAAACAATTGCTCCTAATACTTTAAATTTATTTATTTTTTAAAATTGTTTCTGATTTTGGCAAATTATGTCATTAGCTCTTAAAAATGAATGCATCTTTGGCTTCCTATCCAACTGATACACTCAACCAACATAGAATCAGAACAATACCTTATGCCTTTCCTGCATAGGTAAAGCACTTCAAAGTTTTATTCCTTGGTCATATTTGGAAAGCTGTATTATCCAGAAGAGATACAATTGTCTACAAAAGGTTTACAAAGTCATTCTGTAGGTACTTGTTCTTCTTCAGTATCAAATCAAGGGATTTTTTTCCCCTCACATTTGAAATTTCCATGGGTGCAAGAGATCATTTTTATACCAGTTTATGTGACCCTTCTTTCTCTTCTGCAATCTTAATATCTTCTAAAGTAGGCTGCCCTTCACCTATAGGAAACTCAGAAAACTACCAAAACTCCTCTATAATAAACTATATGCTCTCATATTCTAATTTTTTACTTATCTCAATGGACTTTGAATCCTGCTTGTCAGCATAGGCAATTTACCTCCCTTCCCCCCAATCTAGCATTCCTACTCTGTTAATTTAATCTCACAATATGAAGCCATTTCTTGTGAATAACATTTCTCCCTCTTTGATGCTTACATCCTCCAAACAATCTGTTGCTCTTATCAGACCTGAAGGAATAATGAATTCAGTGAATTACACATTTTTTCCCTATGTCAGCAAGCAGATGGTATAATTCTCAAACTCATTCATCATTCGAAATTATATCGGAAGCGCTTTCAGTTTTGTTGTGTGGGAGCTACATGAATGACAGACATGCTGCACATCCACATTACCATCTAAGTTAACTCCACGGTTTACTCCCATGTCCCAGTTCCCAAGTCACCAGCATTACAAAAACATTCATTCTCTCCTAAAATCTTTGGTAGTGTAAACACTGGGATAGTTTATTTAAAGGATGATTTGCAGCATTCAATAAGAATAAAGTTGCATCAAGTCTTATTTCCTACCCCCTACAACTCCACTACAAAAACAGGCTTTCATTGCAAACATTTTTAAGTCATTTGAAGTCCCATCCCAGCCTTTCAAACTAATACTCTCTACTATGTAAAAACCACAATGTTCTGGTGGTCTGCAACTCAGTTGTCTTATTTCAGACACTGAAGAAAAAAAAAAATAAAAATAAAAAAAAAAAACCAAAAACCTTAGAATAGAAATTATAGTCTAGGGCCACTCAAAAAGAAACATTCTGAGAAGGTTGCAATTGTACAAGGCATACAGGCATACACGGCAACACTACTGCTAAATTTAAACAGCTTTGAGCAGAGTGGACACAATAGCTCTACAACACTTCGCCTTATGTAAAAGCATTTAATATTGTAGATAGAGACAGTAAGCCTGGAATATAATTTTACACTCTTCCAAAGAAAATGTTCTATTTAATTCAATGGTGTAGTATCTCAGGGGAAACAAGAGTAACTTACCTACTTTTCCAGTGGCAGAAAAAGGTTGGGGAAGAACCAGAGATGCATGTGATATTTTTGAGTTTTACTGTTCCAGAAGCAGAAGAGTGCCAGCCTCTACTTTCTAAGGTGGCTTCTCAGTCATGGCAACCAGTTAGGAGTATGACAAAAGATACAATGGATCTTTTAAATAATTTCATTAAAATAGTATAAATAAAACATAAATAAATCACTATGGAATATAACAGTTAATTTGCATGTCTAAGCTTATCACAAATTGCTTCTAAATCTGATGCTACAGTGTTTATAGCAGCCTCTAATTTCTAGCAGTCTGGAGCACTCAAAGAATTTTTTTTTTTTTTTTNGGGCCTTAAAAAATTTTTTTTTTTTTTTTTTTTTTTGGAGCTGAATGGATAGAATGAAAAAGAGACTGATAATCTCAGATGCCAAATTTTCAGTGCTGACTCCTGTAGTAGAATGTAAACCTATGAATTGTATAGCAGAGGTTTTCCCTAAAAAGCCTGGAGAAATTAGTTCATCATAGAACAGAACATGCCTGAACTATTCATAGACTAAGGAACCACTTAAACTTTTGTTAAAAAAGAATATACCTCAAATCCCAAGTCAATTTGAGAGAGGCATTATTTTTGACTACCCATCCTGATTCCTTTCCCTAAACAGGGTATTTAAGTTCTTTTCCTTGAACAAGCAGAGAAAAATTTCATTCATTTATTTGAAACTGCTCCTTATACTCTATTTCATTATTTAGAACAAGTCCTTTTCAAGTGCAAAATCAAATTCTTTTCTTTCACTGAGGAGTTTATCCTATTTCTCAGGCAGATAATTGCCTAGTTTCATATTATGTAGGAGATCAACATTTCATCAATATTTCCTTAGCCATTGACTTTTTAGTACCAAAGATAAAAACTTTCATTAAAGAACTACATTGAGGTATAAAGAATTATATAGGATTGCAGAATTATTTTAATTCTCTCAAGCTTAGTGAACTACGCTACTATAAATCATGGAGGCTGACACTGCTTCTCTTATACATGTGTTCATGCACCTGTGGTGAGACAAAACTTCTACACTTGAGCTGACTCTACGTAATTAAGGGTAATTTTTGAATACAGTTTTCAGTTGTTGTAATTAAGTGTGAATAGGGGAACTATGCAGACATAGTTCTGCTCATAAGCAAATTGATCAAATTCTTCCACATTCCATTAACCCAGAATGTATGAATAACACTGTGATTCAACTACAATAGCAATGTAAAAATATTTTCATTATTTTACTGATTTATTTCAAGAATTAAGGATTTCAAAATTATTTTAAAAGTCCTGGGAACAAATCCTATAATCTATGGTAGGTACTTTATATTAGCAGAGTTACAAATACTCACAAGTGTGGCTTCATCAAATTACTAAACTTTGGTTTAAAACTACTAAGCCAATAAATTAAAAAATAGAAAAATCTCCAGTAAAATTTATGTCAAATAGTCAGCACCATTTCCATCTAAACAAGCTATCAAACGAACATAACAAACACACCACTTTATTATTTATAATCTTTGTTGAGCTTCCATTTACATCTGATTTATTCATGTTTAAAAATGGAGTTTCACGATATAACCCCATTATGCCCTGAAAGGCATTGATAAGTCAAGAATTTATGCTAGTAGTAAGAGCAAAACTTTTTGAATTTTTTT
>VWZN01011301.1:0-10772 GCA_013396955.1 Regulus satrapa
TTGGTTGGTTTTGGGTTTTTTGTTAGTAATGGTTCTTACGTGGTCAAGAACTGCAGTTAGTACAAGTGTAGGTAGCCAAACCTTCCAAAAAGGATGCCCTGATACCCTGGCCATCCTATAAGTGCTGTGTGATGATGCTCAATATAATGCTAAAGTGTTCCATTACCTTACCTGGTACTGAGGTCAGATTGACTGGCCTATAGTTACCCAGATCCTCCTTTCCACCCTTTTTGTGAATGGACATCTTTTTGTGAATTGGCCAGCTTCCAGTTGTCTGGAACATCACCCGTGAGCCAGGACTGTTAGTAAATGATGGAGAGCAGCTTTGCAAGCTTGTGTGCCACCTCCCTTATCACCCTGAGATGAATCCTATGTGGTCACATAGATTTATGAACATCCAAGCAGCTCAGCAGTTCCCTGACTGCCTCTTCCTGGACAACAGGGGGACCATTCTGCCCCTTGACACCATCTACCAATCCAGGAGGATAGTTGTCCTGAGGACAGGCCATCTTGCCACTACCAGATGTCTGATGGGAACTTAATAAAGCAGAAAAGAAGCAGTCCAGGAAGTTCTTAGTGTGTGTGGAGGACAACTTTTTCTTGCAACTGATGAGTGAGCCCACTAGGGGAGATTTAAGAACTGTCTGGATGGCCTGGCCCAGAGAGTGGTGATGAGTGGGTCTGCATCCAGCTGGCAGCCAGTCACCAGTGGTGTCCATCAGGGGTCTGTGCTGGGGCCAGTTCTGTTCAGTATTTTTATTGATGACATGGATGAGGATTATTGAGCCTGTCATCAGTAAATTTGCAGATGGCACTAAGCTGGGAGCATGTGTCCATCTGTGGAAAAGTAGGAGGGCTCTGCAGAGAGAGACCTGGAATGGTTGGATGGATGGGCAGAGTCCAATAAAATAAAGTTTAATAAATCCAAGTGCTGAGTCCTGCATTTTGGCCCCAGTAAACCCCTGCAATGTTATAGGCTGGGGATGGTGTGGCTGCACAGTGCCCAGGCAGAAAGGGACCTGGGGGTGCTGGTCAACAGCCAGATGAACATGAGCCAGCAGGGTGCCCTGGTGGCCAGGAAGGCCAATGCCATCCTGGCCTGTATCAGGAATGGTGCGGCCAGCAGGAGCAGGGAGGTCATTCTTCCCCTGTACTGGCACTGGTGAAGCCACACCTCGAGTGCAGTGTCCAGTTCTGGCCCCTCACTTTGGGAAGGTCACTGAGATGCTGGAGCACATCCAGAGAGGGCAACAAGGCTGGTGAGGGGCTTGGAACACAAGCCCTGTGAGGAACAACTGAGGGAGCTGGGGCTGCTTAGCCCAGAGAAAAGGAGACTCAGGGGTGACTTTATGACTTTCTACAACCACCTGAAAGGAGGGTGCAGTCAGGTGGGGGTCAGTCTCCTCCAGGCAGCAACTGAGAGAACAAGAGGTCACTTTCTTAAGCTGCATTGACGGACATTTAGGTTGGACATTAGGAAAAGGTTTTTTACTGAAGAGTCATCAAACACCAGATGGTGGTGGAGTCACCATCCCTGGATGTGTTTAAAAAAAGATTGGATGTGGCACTTGGTGCCATGGTTTAGTTGAGCTGTTAGGGCATGGGTTGGATGCAATGATCTTGAAGTCTCTTCCAACCTGGTGATTCTGCAATTCTGGGATTTGTTGATTTCAACAGTGGAATTCTGAAAAGGGTTTCCAATATGGGAGCAAAAAGCCAACCTGTTTTTCTGGTGAGTTTGGTTGATTGGTAGGGGTTTTTTGGGGGTTTGTTTGTTTGTTTGTTTGTTTGTTGCAATTGTAGAATATTACATTTTTTATAAGAGCCTGGGACACCTGAAGCAGGAGAGAACCCTGACAATGGTCTAGGAGTTCCTATGGTCAGTGAGTCGCATGGCACAGATTCAAACTGTACTAAATAAGAAAACTGAGCAGTTTGCATTTGGCTGTGCCAACAAGCTGCATACTAAAACAGCATAAACCAGTCATTCCTCATGATGGACTGATACATTTGTAATCTGAGGTACTAAGGACTGAGTGCTCACTTAGCATCTCAAGTACCTCTCAGCATTTCAAAATGCATACAGTAAAATAAAGAAAAATATAAATAGGAGACTATATATCATAAATATAAAATCATGAGACTTAAAAATCTACATTTTGAGTTTGATTATTGTGTTTTGAGGCTGTTGGCCATTTGCTATTTTTAATAAGATTACTTGTAGAAGTATAAGATAAGAAACCTCCTTTAAAAGAAAGTATTTGAAATTGCTCATGTGGTTGTAGGACTTCAGGGGCTAGCAGTAAAAATATTGGGCTAGACTTAAAATATTGGCCAACTGAAAATCTCAGAGGACTGGCAGCGCTCTCACTCTCATGCCTGATACAACTGTGGGAGATTTCAATTCCTTTCATTTCAGTGTCAGATTTTGTACTGTGCATTTCTCTAAAGACACAGGCAGTTATGTGGTAGTTTACTCATGTAAAATTACTCCAGCAGCTTTGTAAGGGTTCTCCTTGACTGGCTTCTGCATCCCTTTTGAAGGGTAATTCTTATATATCTGATGGAATTATTTTTTCCCTGTTTGTTCCTCCTCCTTTATTTGGGATGAAGTAAAAAGGATTTGTGTTTTGCTTACTGCTTTCTCTGTATGGTAAAAAAATCAAACAAACAAAAATCAATATGTATTAGAACTAACCAAATGCCGGGTAAAAAATGTAAACTCCTTATTTTGTTTCTCCTGAGTTTTGTTTTCTCCACTGTTGCCTAATCCATTTCAAAGGTTTCTTTTTTGGTATGTCTTGATGAGAGACAGAAAAGATTCCTGTGTTTAGAAGTTGTCTATGTATTTGATCAGGGGTCAAGACAGTATTATATTCAACAGAATTCATTCAGAAATAGTTAGACTAGAAATTATTATTTTAATCCATTAGTGAAAAATACATCCATGAAAAATTCCAGGGGATTATGCAAAGATATCCTTGAATCTGAGTATTTTTTCAGTATTTTCTGATTTTGCTATCCGCAGTGGGATTTTAGTGCATGAATCAGCAGACAGGGTATGTTTCCATGTGGAAGGAGTCATCCCTATCTGTACAGGAAGTTACGAACTTTATTTTTTATGGAAGTTACAAACAGCAATAAGACTGACAAAGTCTTCTAAAGATTTGTCTGAGCAGTAGCTGCACTCATGAAAACAGGGGCTTAGATTAGATACTAGAAAAAATGTCTTTGCTGAAAGCATGGTCAGGCAATGAAACAGGCTGTCCAGGGTTGTGACGGAGTCAGTGTTCCTGGAAGTGTTGGAAAAAAACGTGGAGGTGGCACTTAGGGATATCATAAAGTGGTGGACCTCATGTTTGGACTTGATAAGCTTAGAGGTCTTTTCCAACCTTAAAGATTCTATGTTTCTGTGGAAAATGACAAGAGGAACACATATGTCCTATTGTTAGGAACGTGTGTGAATCTTATAAGATCCAATTAGCTATTGCAGCTATATAAGTGTTTACTGTAGGAAACGAGATTCATCATAGTAAAACATATTGCAAGTGCAGTGTAGATTAAAAATAGCCTTATTGCCCTGCTGAATGGAAAAAGACAGGTTCAGCTAAATCTGGTGAATCTAATAAGGAAGTGATGCAAAATAAATAGTTTCAGGTTACATGCAGTCAAGTGAAACACAGGAAAATATTTATTGTGCAACCAGAAAATCAAGTCCTGTTTTTGGTGAATAAGGTAATATGAGTTAATAAGCTCTTCCTAATATGATCTGTATATTCTGTCACAATTGTAAAGAGTGCATTTGAGCAAAACTGTAATACAGGTTTTCATAGTTTACTTCATTAGTTAAATAATTCCTTGGGTGTGCAAGAGCTTTTTGAAACACATGTAACCCTGAAATCTGCTGTTCACTTGAAAGCAACAGGAAATTCAACCTACTCTGAATATAATTAAATTGAAGAGGTTTCATCATCTTGCAGTGGAACTCAAAATGCTTCATGTGCATAGGCTCAGACTCACACTTGCAAGCTTGGCTGGTAAAATAAAGATCAGTTTAGATGATAAAATTTGAAAAATTAACTAACTGGGTCATGCCTCTTCAGGGCCACATATTGGAAATAACAGTGCTAACTCATCTTGTTTAGATGGCTAGGCTAGTGGAATTCACAAGTGTTGATCTTACTACCCCTAAATCAGCTATAGGATGCTGATGCTGGACACTTTCCATCATCCTCTAATAATACGACATTTGCCAAAGAAACAGGAGATGGTCCTGTTCCTGATCCTAAACATTTCCCATGTACTGGGATTTGAACCACAGCTGTGGAGGGCAGTATGATCCCCATTATGACAGAGCACAGCAGTTGGGGATGGGCAACACTTCTGATCTGTACCAGGCTGAAGATGGGAATTGTAGAAAAGTTTGAGAGAAAACTGAGCAATCCAGTCCAATGGGATAAGGTGGTTCAATGTAGCATTTCCAGGAGCTATACTTGATTTCTGCCCTCTCTTCTTCACTGCACCCCTGCTACCCTGCTCCAGAGCAGCAACTGATGCTGTGTGTGAGCAGCAAATCCCAAGCAGCAAATCTCTGGTCTCCTCCTTCTGCTGTGGCTCTCTACTATCTCCCGCTGCTAAAGCCCCACAACACTGTCACTCTGTGGCTGCAGTAGGGATCTCTCTACTGGGATGGACAGAAATGTGCATTTGGCAGGCTGTAGTGCTGGAAGGGCCACTCTGTCCGCAATGGGCAGTGGGCATGAAAATACATTCTGTAGGTTGGTTTTAAAGCCTTGGGTCAGCAGTTGGCCCATGCTGGGTCATAAAAGGAGTGATGAATGAGATTCCAGTCCCTGTCATATTTCTGTCTTTTATTTAGCTTTTATATAATGTAAAAACCACCAGGGTTTCTATCTCCTGTAGTTTTGAAACCTGATGTATATCTTGGTTAGGTGCTCTGTCTGGTGCTTAATCTAGGTCTTATGGGCATCTCTGAATAGTCAGCTTACCCTGATTACCCATGCACCCACAAAGTCTCTTCATCTTTTCAGTCTTGGACCAGTTGCTGATTTTGTTGTGTTGCATAAGATGAACCAGTTAGATACAGAAGTGCATTGTAACTCTTCCAGAAAATTATGTAGCTGTATCATTAATCTGTGTAAGAAACAGATGCATTTGCACCACCCCTGTTGGAATGGCAGGAGGTTTTCTGCCACAGGCAGGTATGGCAACAGAATGAGCAACTGCTGCAGTGCCCTGGAAGAAAATACAGCATGTGCTGCTCCTTTTGTAGCAAATCAGATGCTTTAGATGGTAGAGACAACAGATGCATTTCCTCAGTGAGTCACTGAGCTTCCCTAAAGCCCTGCCATCTCCAAGGCTTTCAGCTGAGGTGAACCATATTACACCACTCCCAGCACAGTCAAAACCTTAAAGGCTTAGTCAAACCTATAATTAATTAATGCTTGTGTTAGACTTAGACGATATCTCACTAAGTCTGTTGCTAATGATTTTAAATCTATGAAGCAAGTTCCTAAAATCCTTTGAAATTGGCAATTATAATGTTCTGTCTTACACAGGAAAGCTTTGATCACTCCAGAGCAGGAAATAAATTCATGACTTAAACTGGAGAGATATAGTGACAGAACAGCAGCAAACTGTGAATTGCAGTGGCATGGCAGAGAGCCAGAGGAAGATTTGCTCTTGCTCATTCAAAAACTCAATTTGAAGTAATTTCAGTATTTCTGTGTTGCATAAATGACTGTGAAAGTCCTAGGAGGTCGTCAGTTGTATGTGCTTAGCGTCTGAAGATAAGACTTAATTGAAGAATTTTTGCTTTCATGTCTTGTTCATTTTTTAAAAATTCCTGTGCAATTGCAAGGCTAGGTTCTGACACAGCTCTAGAAGTGAATCTATTGACAATCTGACTCGTTCTGTCACAGGTACTTAAATGTGATTAAAAAAATAAATAAAAGGTGTTAAATATATCTGAAAGCTTATTGTTATCTGTTCAAAGGTAGGAATGCTGTGCAGAGAAACTAACTACCTCCAGTTGAGAAGCTTCATTTTTGCTGTGGTGTTTTCTGAGTGCAAAAAATGTGAAGCTTTATTCTGTGCTTGACATGTGGATTTAGCAATGCCACCCACCAAACTGCTTCCCTAACTTTCTCAATTTTTAATGAGATCATTAAAATTAAGATGGTACTTAGGTGTAAAGCAGTCTGGTATTTACTTGTAAACTTTCTACTCTTCCTCAAATAACTTTAAGTTAATAATATGTAGAAGAAAGAAAATAAAAATGCATTCTAAAGAGACTCTGCTTTTAAGGATGTATGGGTCTTTTTAAGCTATTTTAGCACTGTCACCTGCATATAATAAGCACCTGTTGGAGGCATCTTCATAAACATTTTATTTGCTTTGATTAATTGCATAATAAATTCTCCCTAGTGGCTGTCTGATTAAGTGAAAAAATACTACAGCATTAGCAAGCAATAGTACTTGCTTCTTGAAGAGTAAATAATATTGTAATGGTTTTATATCATAATAAAATAAAGTTATATCCAAATAAAGCGAGGGGGAAAAGGTCTCTCTAATTATCCATAAGCTTTCCACTTTGGGATTAAATTTTAGCACTGTGCCTATTGAGCCAATACTAGTACATTTCAGAAATTTTACAAACATTTGGGAAATTTATAACTGGTTATTAGGAATACAGCCATTTAAAATATACAAAGCATTTATTTAATGACATGCAATATATTTATTTCATTGCATGCACAGATGAATCCTTTAAGTGTGCTTTTACATATGTTGGATATTTACACAAAAATGAGATCTCAGATTAAACTGACACGTGGAGATGCTGTATAATCAGGGAATTGCTACCATTTATTATTTATGTATTGATAACATTTATGTGCATCTTTCAGTGATGAGGGTTTCATTTCATAAGATACCATATGAACACAGAGCAGAAATATGACACCTGCTCTAAGGAATTTAGAAATAAAGTAATATACAGAAGAGAAGCTGAGAGGAGAAAGAACATCGGTGCTATTTCTAAGTCATATATTAGTGCAAAAAGCAGTTGAGTTGGAGAAGCAGCAATTTGTCATCTTTTCTTGCTGTTCCTATGAGTACCAGTTTTCAAAGAGGTATTGAAAGGGTCTGTCTCAGTATTTTGTGTGAACAGGAGTATGTTCACATTTCTGAAGCACTTTCAGGAGTAAAAAGGTTGGCTCAAAGTCATAGGTTGTAGGACAGTGTCCCACTGTGAGGAGGCTGGAGGCTGTGCAGGGAGCCTTTGTAGCCTCTAAGGACCAAAGGCATATGTGATTGCAGCTCCCTTTGCAGCTCCGTGCAGTCCCTGCTGCAGCCCCTTGCAAGCTGTGTCAGCCCCACACAGCACTTTGAGGTGAGGAGCTTCACCTGGAGGCCTGCTGTATCCTGATGGTTCAGCAGGGAGCTGAAAATCATGAGACCTTGGAACTGAACCTGGCAGTATCAACTCAAGCACGTCGTTTTACCTTCTTTGCTTGTTGACTTTCTGTAAAGCAGAGATGATATTCCCATACATTGGTTTGGGAACAAAAGTACTGCATATGTACAAGAGACGGACATAGTACAGTGTGCACACAGGCATGTGAGCAGCCAAGGTGTGCTGCTTTGGGTGCAAAAGGGAGCCCTTTCAGCCTGTCCACACCCTTCCTAATGGTGCATGACTTCACTTAGAGTGCATGGATGTTGACACCTGAAAACATGAGTGAGAACAGCTGATCTGAACATTTATCTTGTGGTGGGTCATCTCTGATCATAATCCTAAATGGGGGTTCTCACCCTGTGTGACCCACTGCTACCCAGAAACTGTGGACTGCAACAAGATCTCCTACCTCATGGTCCCTGAATGTCAGCATGGAGAAATGTAGGAATATCAGGTAGGAATTTGCTGTGTAAAACAAAGTTCTAACATCTCACAAAAGGAACAATAAACTTAATGGGGATACCACTGACGTTATTTTATCTAATTGCTGTTAATTTGGTGTTCGTAGGAAGTGTGGTAGTACAGTCATAACATACTGAAAAGTTGGGGTTTCCTCATGTGTAGCAATCAGTAAGGCATGTTTCAGGATAATAAAAATAATGATACTATTTATCCTGTGTCATTTTTCTTTATGTCTCGTTCTTCATGCTACAAAGGTAGCATGTGAGCACAGGTATAGGCGTGGTGGCCGTTGGCAGCTATTTTCCATTAGCTGCCATTTCAGTTCCACAAGGTCTTGCAGCACAGGTTTTCTAGGTGATCCCCGTGTTGAATGAATGGGTACAGCTTTTCCCCCCTATGCACTCCATACTGCCTCTTCATGGGTCGGCCTGCAGGCTTCCATGTTTGCAACCAGTTACCACCCTGCAGTGTCCTGACACATTCCTATCTGCAATTCTCACTTCAGGGAGGTGATGATCTGTATCCATTTGTTACTTGTACTTCAGAAATAAATGTTGATTTCTAGGTTGTGAGCATAAGGCCAAGTACTGATGTGGACAAAAGTTTTACATTGCACAGGTGCAGTGGATAAAAACATAAATTTTTGTATTCTCTCTTTAAGAAAATAGCATATGTTAAAAATTAATTGAAGGATTGTTCCAGATTTCTGATGTCTTCTGTAAAATGATAACTTATGAGGGGAAAAACAGTAAGAAAAGTGTTCTTTTCTTACTGACCCTACTGACAAGAGGAAGAGACTTAATGGTAGTTTCCAGAGTCTTTACTCTAGAGTTCATAGATATCCCAGAGAGACTGAGAGAGTAAATGAAAGAAAAGAACAGCAGCGAGGAAAGAAAAAAGGGAAAAAAAAAAGGGGGGGGGGGGGAAACAGGAAGGAGTAAGTGAAGAAGGGAGGGTGAAAAAGAAGGAGGAACACTGATAAGTTTGAGGAAGGGACACCACCCCCTGCCCACTTTCCCACATTTCCACACTGCCTTGGCCTTTGAGGGTGGCTTTCAGCCCCTCCTCATAGGGAACCATATGCACTCCCCTTCCCCTCCTTCTCTTTCTCAGCCCCACATCTGGTTGTGAAAGAGATTCCCTTCAGAAAATCCTACTATTCTAGAATCATGGACAGTTCTTGTCTTAGGGTAGGAGGGAATACTGCAAAGCAGATTCTGGGTAATTGTCACTCCCTGCCTGTGGCAAGTGTCCCTATCTGAGATTATCATATAAATTCTATTTATTTGTACAGTGTGCAGTCTCAATGCAGCTCAAGTTCAGTGGATTTGTCTGCAATATTACAAGTAAATTATTATAATAGTTGTTAAAAAGTGTTGACAGTGCTATTCAGGCTGTAATGACCAGTGTCAAAAACCTCCAAGGAGCTCTGTTGTTTTCAAAAGAGAAATGTGTGTTCTTAGGCTAAAAGGTAATCTGGTTGGAGTAATACATGTAATTGATATTGAATACAACCCAAACTAAAGCTGTCTCCTTGAACATTATGCAAACCCAGGATGTGAGGGTAAAACTCACTGCTCCTGTGCATGACACACTGCTGCCTCCATGGACAAGACATAGGTGTGTGCTACAGATTAAACAGGGACTGGTGGTTTTCACCAAAATGTACGAACCTTTGGCGGTAACTCCTTGTGAAGAAACATTTGAAGGGGAGTCAAAAGGCTTGAACTTGTAAGGACCATGTTGGGAGGAGTTAAAATGTGCAACAGGAACACTCAGACTGGCATGGCACTAAGTTATGTAAGTTTAGGTTTTTTTCACGGAAACAATATTTGGAAATAAGTTTCAGCTAAATTTCACAATTATTTTAATTGGAGAAAACAGCTCTAAATTCTTTTTGATGCAATAGCTGCGATGAGTACTATTTTAAGAATCCCCCAAGGCTCTAGTCATGAAAGAACATGTGCTTGACTGGGTTGCAATCACTTTATAAAATAAAACTGATGTTCTACTTGCAGCTCTAAAGAGAAAATCTCCATTCTTTTTCCTCCATGCCATAATTCCATGATGGCTGTGATGAGTATCCTAGTTTTCAGTTGAAAAAAAATCAAAAGAGAAACTACCTGTGGGTGAAAAAAAAAGTATAGAAAAAAATTGCTAGGAGAAAAGGCATATTAGTGCAAATCCTGGTTTAAAAAATTATTCTGCTTCTTTGATGTACATCTTCTAGGCATTACTATTTTCTGATATACATGGTACAAAAAAAAGTTTTTAAGAGCAGGGCAATATTGAGGTGTTGTGGTTTAACCCCAGCCAGTACTAAGCCCTACACAGCCACTTGCTCACTCCCCCATCAGCAGGATCCTGAAGAGAATCAGAAGGATAAAAGTGAGAAAACTCATGGGTTGAGATAAAGGTGGATTAATAAGGAAAGCAAAAGTCTCACTCACCAGCAAGACTAAACAAGGAATTTTATTCACCTTTCCCATGGGCAGGCAAATGTTCAGCCATCCCCAGAAGAACAGGGCTCCATCACACATAAAGGTAACTTGGGAAAACAAATGCCACCACTCCAAACATTCCTCCCTTCTTTCTTCTTCCTTACACTTTGTATACTGAAAATGAGGGGTCTGGAACATCCTTTGGNACCCAACATGAGGCGTCTGGAACATCCTTTGGTCAGCTGGGATCACCTGCTCTGTCTGTGTCTCCTCCCAACTTCCCATACACCCCCAACTTCCTTACAAGCCTGCCAGGACAAAAAACAGAAGAGGCCCTGGCTCTGTGCAAACGCTGCCCAGCAACAACAAAAACACCTCTGTATTATCAA
>VWZN01011301.1:10793-43284 GCA_013396955.1 Regulus satrapa
ATGGGCAGGCAAATGTTCAGCCATCCCCAGAAGAACAGGGCTCCATCACACATAAAGGTAACTTGAGAAAACAAATGCCACCACTCCAAACATTCCTCCCTTCTTTCTTCTTCCTTACACTTTGTATACTGAAAATGAGGGGTCTGGAACATCCTTTGGTCACCTGGGATCACCTGCTCTGTCTGTGTCTCCTCCCAACTTCCCATCCACCCCCAACTTCCTTACAAGCCTGCCAGGACAAATAACAGAAGAGGCCCTGGCTCTGTGCAAACGCTGCCCAGCAACAACAAAAACACCTCTGTATTATCAAACTTGTGTTCAGCACACATCTAAAACATAGCCCCATACCAGCCACTGTGGAGAAAATGAACTCTGCACCAGCTAAAACCAGGACATAGGTTAAGAACTAGTATCTAAGAGCTACTTCTGCATTTAAGTGACTTGCATGCTCAGAAGGAAATTAGAAAAAGGTTAACTGCTGCAAATGACTGTATAGCAAGCTAAATTTCGAGAAGAGGATTGATTCCAATTGCAGATGATCATCTGCTTTCTTTGATGTAGAAAAATAGCCAAAACACAGCCAAAAATGTGGAATAGTCAGTGCTTGCATGAGAATTACCTATTCAGCATATACCAGTGTAGCCTCTCAAGAATTGTGAGCATAAAAGTAGATATTAAGATACCAATGAAATGATAAAAACCTTTCTTCCTACATTTATATTCTGTCATTGCCTTTCCTTTTGAGTGCAGATTTGGAGTTTATAAGAAACCACACACATTTTAGTGAAGTAATAAAATGTGATCCTAATATAAATGTACTAGTATATTGCCTGTATAAGCTCAAGTGAGCCCATTGTTTTGGCAATAAGCCAGGCAGTGCAGGATAAATTAAAATGCAGCCTTTCATCACTGCTTGATTTAGCAATTAGTTGACATCAAACTAGGAAACATGCACTAGGCAGAGTACAGAATCTGATTTCTCCATGTTAATATTCTAAACTCTTTTATTGCATATCTATATAGTAGCCAGAATTAATATTGATAGGATTTCCTCTATTTACTAAAAAAACCCAAACCCAAGTCATGTTAAAGTATTATTTTGCAGTTGCATTCAGCATACATAAGATATTCCTTCACTCTTAATCTAATTATGACAAAATTAATAATGACAAGCCTTGAGAAAGTAAGTGTGTGACAATTAATAAAAAAGTGGGTTAGATATGACGGAGTTTGCTTTGTTGATGATGACAGGGCTTAGCCTATAAATCATCGGTATAAGAGAAGTATGCTAAGAAAAGACAACCATAAAGATAAAGGTAAATTACAAAATCTAAATGAGACTCTGGGGACTAGGAAGATAATGATGTAAATCAAATCTGAGATGTGGGCTGAGGCACAAATGTATACGTGAAAAGCAAAGCTTCAGTTTGATACAAGAAAAAGGAAATGTTTGAGAAATTATGTCTAAGTTATATGTGCCCTCAGAGAGCAATTCATCCATCATTCAGTTAGCTGCTGACAGCTTGCTTTCCCTGGGGAGTTAATTTGATGGCAACCACCTGCCCTTAACTGTCATTTTCCTGGGAGCTGAGAAGCTTATTCCTACCACAGTCAGGCTTTTTGCGCTCACCTGACGCCCAGCATGCACACAAATTGGTGTCTGCCACACTGGGACAGAGAGAGCCACCAAGAGTGGACCAGAGAAATCAATGTGGCCATTAAGGAAGCTCTTGGTCAGCTCCCAAGATGGCCCCAGGAAGGGGATTTGAATGCTTTGACAGCTGAGCCATCCCTCAGCCGCTGCCAGCATCCGTTCATCGGTGACACAGGAGCCTGCCCTCGCAGCACATGAAGGTATGAGCCCCTGCACCAGGCTGGCCTGGTTAGTGTATGGGAACAGCTTATAAAGAGCAATTCAAATATTAGAAATCTGGAAATAGGTGCATATGAAGTAAAAGTTGGCACAGAGGTTAAATGGACAGCTTAAATTTTTAAGCTGCAAAATAAAGCATAACTAACAGGAAAAATTAGGAATGAAAGGAAGGAAAGAAGAATGAAAGTAAACTAGAAGACAGTGGAGTGAACTTTAGGTCCTGTTTTGATTTAACAAGTAACTTTTTTCAGAAGACTTCTGGGATTTTTTTCCAGAAGCTCTGGGGTTTTTTGTACTTTAAGCTTCACATACATGCTATAGTTTTGATTCCATTTGTTCTAGAAAGAGAGACAAAACACTTGTGTCCTGTTTAGGAAAGGTATGATGATTTTGTTTTAATCTTCAGCCCAGAAGTTTTACCAATGAAGAAATAAAAATGGGCAGATAAATATTCTCTGCTCTTCTCCATGTTGGCCTCAAAAGTGGATGGGTTCAGGTATTTATAAAAAGCTGCAATCCTTTCATAATGGTACAATCTCTTAAGAAAGCCAAGATATATTTACATAAAATTTGTAGTTTACAGTAGAAGACTAAACCATTTAAATTTCTTTTTATTTCTAATCTCAGCTGTAAGATGTGTTTGATTGATGCTACGATGGGGCCTTTCCCCTGTTGTGCCTCACAGTACAAGAAAAGGGAGAGTTTATGTTGATCCATATAGTCTAGCCATTCAAGGACCAAAGAAGCTCCTTTGGGATAAAGATTAGAATTTTTTTTAAATGCAGACTTTGTTATCTATTTCCTGTTGAATTCAGTAACTTATAATACATGCCTCCTGAGAACTTTAAAAAGGCACTGCTTGCACAAGTTGTAACACACCCCCAAGAGATGTGCCTTACTTTTCTAAAGAGAGTGTTTACTTCCTCCTTCTTTCATATGCCAGTCTTTTAGAGTGGGTGGTGGGTGGGGGAAGTTCAATTTCTCATTTTCTTTTCTTATTTTGCTTTGGTATACTTATGCAGGAACCTGTGCTTTGGAAAGGGACAGTACTCTTCATCACAAATTATATATAACTGCAGCTAATCAACATTTGGAGCTTGGAAAATTTGTATTTCCTATAAATGAAACCATATATAATTTATATAATCATTTTTCACAGAAAAGGTATTTTCTTTTTATGGAAAGACTTTGATGTAAGTCCCTTGAAGCTGATGGTGAAACTGAAGTTACAAGTTGAAACGTAGTACCAGAGGATATTGAGTGAAGTATTGAATACTGAATTGCAGAAAGCTATGTGGATATATTAAATATGCTTTATAATATTAATATGATATTTATGGCTGAAGAAAGATCACTTTTTTCAGATGAATGTCAAGGTACTTGATTTTGTTCCAGATTAATTTTCAGAGTAGAACTTAGGGTAAAACTTCAAGATTGCCTCTGAAGCCCCAGACAGATGTATCTGCATATACAAAATTATTTATGTCAGTTCAAGAATTCTAGAATTCTCACACAGAATAAATGGTCAAACAATTTACTCAGAATAATCAATTCCTTTTACTAAATACCCTATTTTCCTTTACTAAGAAATGTATTTTGTTGTTTGGAAGTAATTCTTATACCCTGTATTGGAATAAGCAGAAAATTTAGAGCATAAGAGGTGCTTTGCTTTAAAGAATAGAGTAAGAGAAAAATTTCTTTCAGTTAATTTCTGGAAACTGTGTTCAAGGTATTCGAATTGAAGACATTTTTGATAATGAATCTTTTGTACTCTCAGATCATACCTGAACTTGATCTCATCAAAACCAGTGGCAACACTTCCTGTTTGTTTAATTGAGCTACCGTTTTCTCTGGAGAGGCTTGGGTGTGTAAGGGAGGCAAGGAGGATCTTTTGCAATTAAAACTCTTACATGGTAGTCTAACTTTAAAGTATTCCGGACTTGTCAAAGAAACTGGCAATTAACTCAGAACCCTGTAAAAATTCTATCCTTAAATATAAAAGACGGATCTCTTCAGTTTGTAATTATCTTTATGGACTCTAAAAAGGCTCCAGATATAGAAAAGCATTTCCTTTCATCAAACCCCATGAGTACTGTTAGATGGAAAGGTGTCTACTATGAAAATATTGTTCAACTTAAAACCGCAGTGTGATTCTGTCAGGAAAACCCCACAAATATGTATTTGATTATTGAAAATTCCTTCACTTGTGCATAGCAGAGTCATAGGAAAGGTTGTTTAGGAGCAGAAGCTGATGAAGAAGGTTTGGGAACCAGATGAGAGAGGGTTTTGAGGAGGGAAGACATGGTATCAGTTAGCCCTAGATGAACTCAGAGGGGTGGAAGACTGAAGATTAGATGACAAGAAACTCAGAAATAGAAACTGAAGCATTTTGGACACACTGTGCATTCCTCAGTGCCTTTGGAGTAAGAGAATATTCAGGTAAGACCCTGAACTTCATACTAAAACTTCCCCTTGATCAGGAGGTTAGTCAGGCAGGACCACTCCAGATTCCTCATAAAGATCTGATTTTCTCCTCAAGAGGTATGTGGAACCAGCAGTTGTATTGCTGCTTTTCAGGGAAACATTTAGAAAAGGATTAATGTCATTTAAGTGTACAATATCCTACAGTAGGAGCATTTTAATTTGGAAGGCTTGAATCTCCCAATGTCTTCTTAAAAAAATTAATTCCTAATAATGATATATTAACATAGTTACAGTCAATCCAGTATCTGAGAGACCTTCTCCTAGACATCTCCTCTTTCAGAGTCCTCGAATGCAAAATTGCAGTGATGTCTTATAGACCAAAACTGATTTCAGGGGTGTGTTTAAAAAAAACAAACAAACAAAAAAAAAAAAACAACAAAAAAACCAACCAAAACCCAAAGAAAAAAAAAAAAACCACACAAAAAGCCAGTCTGAGGAGAAAACAATGTTAGTTATGGCAAGGTCAGCCAAGCCAGACTGCATTGAGGACACCTTATTGATCAAATTGAAGTACTGCATCTTATCTTCATTTTGGTTTATGTCTGATAGATACACTGCTGTGACTTGCAGAGTAATTTTTGACATAAAAAGTTCATGATCATGGCATTGCAGAGTAGCATTTTTGTTGTACATGGGATATTTCCAAACTGTATAAAATTTGTGGCTGCTTAGTCTAAAGTAGTTGGATGGTGATTATTTATTTTAAAAGATATTTTTTTAACAGTTACCCAAAGTATTTTTTCCTTGCTGTTTTAACTAATTTGCAGGTTTTTTTACTGTAAACTGTATTTTAGGAGAAAAAAGAATGTATCGTTTGAAACTTTCATCATGATATTCATGTCACTGAAATCTTGGCTGCCTGTTTTCTCTGCAGACTTATGTAAATTTTCAGGGGCCTTATGTGAATGGAAGGAGTCTGAATTTGTGTCCATGGTAATCTGTTCAATGTGTAGAGGAAGTTACAATGGCCTTAGCCCATGAAAAGGATCAGTTGTTTTCATGGAAAGCAGTCAAGACATGCTTTGAATTCAGATAGTCAACTTAATCAGAGCTGGACTTTGTTTTCTAAGGGTTTCTCTTTAAAAGAGCTGAATGCTGGTCACCTGCTACAATCAAAATACATCATTCATCTGTAAAAGGGCATAAAAATTTAACAGTTAGTTGAAGAATGGATACATCCCTGAAACAAAGGAAAAGAAGTCCTGCAGTAATTTAGAATCTCTACTTGGGCGTGTAGAAGCATGAAAATGCCGCAGCTATCTGGGCTCTTTACCTGCCTTCAGCCACAGGCAGCTGAGGGAACTCATGCTGTGCCTCTTTAGCAATGGGAGTTCAGCCGTGCTTGTCCTCACTGACTTCCTGGCTGTGGTGGGAGTCCTGCCTGGGCAGGACTGGCCAGCACACCTGATAGGCAAGACAGAGGGTTTGAGCAAGCGTGACAATGCACAGTGGTACTATCAGCCATCAGAGGACATAACGAGTCTAGTCCTTCACCTCAGACAGAGTGGTTTTGTGTGGTACACCTTACAACCCTGGTAAGAATAAAGTGGTTGAAATTATATTTCTCTTTTGTCTTTACTAAAAGAAATAACATAACATTTGGGGTTTTTTCCCCTTCAATTAAATTAGATTACAGTACAAGTATTAGAAGAAGTATCATTAAACGACCTGGGTTTATTTGGCTATTCAGCAGAGATTTGATTTGAAAGATTGAATAATACTTGTCTCAGATTCATCTGTTTCAGCTAGTGAAAGTAAAAGATCCTTCTGCTCCATATCTTGATTAATCTGCTGCAGAATATTTCCAGAGATTAATCGTAGCTTTGTATTAGGGATGGCTTGCTTTTGATTATCAGAAGGATGACAAGGTTAAAAACAGTAAATACAATAATTTAAGAAAATAAACAGTTCGGTATCTATTGTTCATGCCAGTTTTCTTTGCAGTATCAAGTGCTACTCGAACACTTTTTTTCCATGTTACCAATGTTAGCTAAATAATTTGCCTTATTGTTGCATGAAGCTGTGTTTAGAGAGCATTATAACTACATTTCTTGGCCTTCTTTGAAAATGGCATTACCCAACACCTTTACAGTGGGAAGAGGCAGATCTTCCAGTGCAGAGCTCTGAATTACGACAGCAAGGACACTTGGTACTTACTCTTAATCCAATTTAAGAGCTGTAAATTCACAGAATTATTTTCATAAAAACTACTGTGCCCTGTGTTTGTGCACCAGTGTAGATGTTTGGACATTAAAACTGTGGCAGGAAACGTGGTAGCTGCTCAAAGTGGAAGAGAGAAGGCCACTGATGGACAAACACAGTGTAAGCCATAACATAATCTCATCCAGGCAGAGGAAAAACACTTAAGTACTCTAATGGCTGTCATTTTTACTGGAAATTTACATTTATTTACAAATTTAAGTTTTCTTTTTCCATGGGAGCAGACAGTAGCAGCAAGGATTTTCTTAATAGTCACAGCAAAAGAGGCCGAGGTATACTGTTAGGGAATATCTCAGATGTTTTTACAGAGGAAATAGGGATCCATGGCCAGATCAGGCTATTCTCTTGGTTCTATATATCCAACACAATTGGATAAAGCAGAATTTCTGGAAACTGTTCAGGGGAAAAAGCTATACTGACAATAATAGTCACTCAGGTAAAACTTTGTAGAGTAATTGGGTTGAACTGTACAGTTAGGGATCACAGAATTGAAGCATTTAAAAATGCTATTGCCCACAAAATAAAGGGTGTGCTCTGCAGTGTTGGTTGGGTCAAAGTCTGCTCTAGCCTATTCTCTTACAAAGGTGGAGAAAGACAATATTGTCTAAAAGCAGCATTTGCTCTTTGAACAAAGATCACAACACAAAAGTCAGCATCATGTGACCCCAGTTCTATAAGGTAGCCGCAACTCATGGACCTGAGATTTTTATTAGATATATCACTTCATAGTCATGTTTTCCTTCCCTGATGGAATTTCAGAGACCTAAGGGGCACAGTGCTGAATAGAGGATCTAGGGACACACTCCTGTGAATTGAAGCAAGGGAAGAGTCAGTCATATCACTTTCTCCAGCCATCTTCTTAAAGTTAACTTCATTGTTTACCTGGATATAAAAATAAACTATCCATCACAGAACAGTAATTGACATTTATTTTAAGTTTAAATAGTAGTTATATTTCATCTAGGCAAAATGCTGCCATTGTTTCAAACACCTTGGATCATTCACATGTGGTATGCAAATAGTAGAAATAGCCCTGTTGGGTCATTCCTGAGTTCAGTATTGTGTGACAGAGACTAGTGCTACTGCAGATGTTTCAGAAGAATAGGCATGAAATCATGCAGTAGGTAGAAGTTAAATACTCTCCAATATTTTCTCATATGTCTCATCTATGCTAGGTACCTTTTGAAATGTATTGTGATAAGACCAAGTATTCCTGATATCCTCATGGTTATTTCAGTCTTCATTTAGCTGTTATGCTGAGCAGTTTCTTGCAGTGATAAAAGCCTAGACAGATGTGAATAAAGTGAATCCTTTCACTGCTTTTCTTACTTTCAGCCTCCTCATTAATGCCCCCGGGTGTTCTTGTTCTTCCAAAGAGATGGGAACAAAAGTTCCCAGTCTTCATCTTAGCAACATTCATTATTCTTTATATTTGTTTTCTTCCCAAAACAAGCATTCTTAATTTTTTCCATCTCCTTTTGTAGAACTTTTGCATGGCTGCTTTCATCAATGTTCTCTCTCACCCATGTCATTGTGCGTAACTGTTTTCAAGAAGGCAAGTTCACTAGAGAATGCAGTTTTCCAGATGAAGCCACACTGATGATTTGTTTTAAGGGGCAATAATAATTTTTCTTCACCATTTCTCAAATATTTGCAAATGTATGCTTGGACTCCAGCTGCACATTGAATGAAGAATGTGATTTAGCTGACCAGGGATGCCCTGGTCTTTGCTAACACCTGATAAAGTTAATTAGAAACACGACAAAGTAAAAGCAGGGTTTTTTCCAGTGCTTTTTATCAATTACTTTTTGCTGCTACTTCTGTCAAAGCTGATCATCATTTGGCATTGTTGCACATTTTCATTGCCTGTTACAGCTCTTTGAATTTCTTGAAACCACAGTCTTACCCAATCTGATTAAATGAAGCTTCAGTGCATCATGATGTTTTGCCATATCCTTTTGGATCTTAAAACTGTTTTGCTTTCTGGAAAATCAGTAGACTTTTTGAAGAAATGATGCATTACTATTTAAACTGAAAATATTTTTGTTTTGGGGAACTCTCTAAAAAGCTTGTATATTTAATTACTGAAGGTAGGTGTCAGTGTACTATTTTGCCACCCATGCTGTCCCTTGAATGTCAAATTGAATTATGGTGCCATCATCAGTCTTTAATGACTCATCTGCTGTTCACTGGGTAACCTAGAATTAGAAGGAAGGCTTTGGCTTGTTTTTGTTCAAGAAGTACTTTTCAGATTTGCACCAGCAGTGTTACTCTAAGCTTTGTCCTGCTGGGCCATTTACCCATTTTTCATGTGGCCGTTGATATCATACTGGGTTTTGTTACATTGTGCTGGTTATTTCATCCTGCTCCCCCTTATTCAATTCAATTTGCTTCTCTTTGCTAGATATATATATATAATATATATATTTATATTTTTATATACTATTTATATTTACATAGTATATCTGTTATTAAGGCTCAGACTCATTCTTTTAGAGTCATCTGCGTGTTCCTCTCCTCTCAACAGTTTTATTTTCCCCAAGACAGTCTCCAGTGCCTAGTTGAAACCTTCCTTGCTCACTCAAAGTGAGCTTTAGCACTCTGTTAATTTTGTCTGGGTCTGCCCCTTAAACTGAAGCATTTATAATAAAACAGGCAGAGAGAGAGAGCTTCTTCTAAGGCTATAGGTAAACTTCCAGGCCATTCCCTATTCATAACTCTGCATTACTAGGCGTGATATGTAAGTCAAGCTTCCTCCCCAGCACAATGGCAGAAGTGTCTAAATGGCCCTAGGACAAAGTGCCCTAATTATGTGCCCAACGAGTACTCGCAGCAGACACTCTGAATCCAGCCTATTGAAGTTTTTCCCCGTACCATAAAACCTTTATATAAATATTCATAAGAGAGAGGGGGACTTGCAGACATGCTTCACAAGCTGCTAATTAATGCCTTTACCCATGGTTTTATTGCTCTACCCCTAAACTAAGGACAGGCTGTGTTTATCAAGAGCTTGGAGGATTTGAGGAGCCTGCAGTGGGAGTTCAGTGTTAAAATCCTCTTTGGTACTAATTATTCATCACTGAAGAGCCAAAAACCTCTTAGTTCTGTTGGAAGTTGGGATCTGAACCAGCAAAGAGTTTAGGCAGGTGAATTCCCAATGAGGGAATGACTTTATCAGTCCTGGTGTAAATTCACAAGCCTCTTTAGTGCATTGAAACCTAAGTACAGGATTCAAGCGTGCTCATGCTACTAACTTACCGTACATTTTTAGATGTTTTCCTGATTCTGGTTGCTGTTAATTATTGAAGCAGTTAATTCATTTATTAATTGGCTTAAAAAAATGCAATCCTGGTACATAAGATATTGCATGTTTTTCTGGTAAAGTACATTGTATTTTAACTCTTTAAAGTACATTGTATTTTAACTCTAAACTCTCTTTTCAGTGTTCAGTTTGTAATACAAATTTGCCTGTGAATCGCAGTGACATTCCCAGGCTTCCAGATTTTCGTTTCAAAGATTTAATTTCTTACTATTAGAAAGTCACAGTCAATTTGCAGTTGTTTATTGAGTGTTGACAGCTGACTGCCACAAGTTTGAACTTGTAGTTATATTGGTCAAATGGGAACCCAGGAGGAGTTCTGCAATAGGATTCTCAGTTCAAACTGTGTTACACACTCAGTGTAGGATTGCAAGTAACAAGAGGTCAGAACCTCTATTTTGTGGTTCAGTGCACAAATTAAGGCTTTTCATAGAGTGCCACCACCACCTGAGACCTGTGAAAATGCTTTTTACTGCCTTAGCGAAAGATTGGATTATATGGGGAAATGGTTATTGCAGGAAGGTGACATTTCATGTTTACAGTGATTTTTCAAACCACGTTTCTATCATCTTATGGGGCTAGTATTTCCACGTTTTGGGTCAAATCTTGCTTAACTCAGTTTATGTCTTCTGACAGAATTCAACTGGCATTAGAACTGAAAGAATATGAACTAAAAAAGTAATAGTCTGGGTTTGTTTTTCTGAAATCACAAATCTGCATCGTCTGCTATTGCTGTTATGTAATATGTTCATAAAGTAGACTTTAGGAGGATGGGTTGGTGATGGTTGTATGCCACTGTATAGTGGTTTTATGCTCTGTCTGCATTCATGTGGGCCTTATATTGCTTCCCAGTAAGATTTGTCATTCCACTCCAGAGAGCATATTGATTAAGTACAAATGAGCAAGCTACCTATGTAGCTAATGTAAAATATCTGCTCAAAACGTCTCAATCTCTACTTCCAAATATTATTAGTATCTGAATTTCAAAGTTGTCTTTGAAGTTCCAGTTTTGTAGGTGATTGGTACAGGACTAGGATGAAATTCCTATTTCTTTCATGGTACTGTCCTGGGCCTACATAAACTATGAGACAGACTTTGACCCTGAAACTATATCAAATGTTCACTGCAGAGTACATAATAAGTACCTGAAGATATTTTAAAAAAATAATTCAAGAAAGCAAATGTGAAGAAAATAGATTTTAAATTTGCCTTCCTGGCCTTATTTTATTTGCTATCCCACCCCCCCACACACACACCTTTTATTTGAGTTAAATCTGTATCAGAAAGGAAAAAAAATCAAGTGTCAATATTGCTGTAGCTAGCTACAATAGACAATCACATCCAGGAGCAGTCAGTACACCATGATGTTTTCAAGAATCTATGGAAATAAAAATATTGTTTTTAGAACAATGTGCCATGTTTGTGTGTGTTTGATGAAGTGGGAGACTAGATACATTTTATTTTTAAAACACAAGTAAAGCATGCTGGTCAGAAAAAGCCTAGTGTGAGCTCTCAATGCCTGGATTGTATGAAAATACAGCAGTGGTGCAACACTCTACCTGCATGATGCAGGAGTTGGTGAAGCACAGAGGAAAGCCCAGACCACCCTTTGGAATCCATCCCCCTTTTTTTTGTATTCTTTTATTTTTATGTGATGTCCCAAAGTAATAATGAGAAGCTAAACCAATGTAATTTAATCTGTCCATATTGACTTTTAATTTTTTGAAATAAACTTCTGAATAGCTGAAGTGAAATGATAAAATGATATTCCACCAAAAGCAGAGGCTATACTAATTAAACTTGGGACTGTATGTCCTTGGTAGCTGTAAGATCTGGACAAAGATTATGGGAACCTCAGCCCCACCCAGCAGCACCAGACCCTCACCAAACAGTGAGCCCCTTCCAACTGCCACCATCTGAGAAAGCTCAAAAGATCTAGGAAGGATTTTGGCTGAATGCACTAATTTTTTTTTTTTTCCTGATCTATGTAACATGTACTTCTTTTTTCCAGTAATTCCCTGGTTTAGGTTGTGCCACAGAGGTTAAATTCAATATACATTTCAAATATATTGTGGTAAAATCTCACTTAGAGAAAGTACTTGGACAGTACTTAGAGTCAACAGATATGGTTTGGCTTATTCAACCATGAGTTTCCAAAGGCTTATGTAATTTTATACAGCAGGAATCAGTCTAAAAAGTGACACTTAGGCAAAAGGCAGACACCTAAGTCCAAAGTTACCCAAGTACTGAAAATTCTGAGAAATAAATGCCTGACTTTACAGATACTTTACTTCTTTCCCTGAAAGCCTCCTGAATTATTAAAATTCTGCTTTAGAATTTGCCAGGGATTTCTTCGTCTAGATATCAGGGAGCAGCCTGGAGTTCTTTTCATATCTAACACATATTTCTAATTTAAAAACTTAAAGATCTTTTAGGCATCGTTTAAAAATTAAACATTATCGGAANAATTTCTTAGTCTAGATATCAGGGAGCAAAAAAAACCTAAAGATCTTTCAGGCATCCTTTAAAAATTAAACATTATCGGAATAGGTTAAAGATACATTTGTAGTATTATGCTCCATGTAAGCTGTTGCTGACACTAATTCTTCTTCTCACTGCATCCTATTGACTTGAAAATTCCATGAATATCAGGAGATAGATTCTTCTTCTTTTGACTGGGGAGGGGTGAATCTATGGGGCAACTGCTCCCTGAGAGCACCCAAAAGGTAAGGACAAGGCATCTGCAGGGGCAGAGGGAAGGTGCTGCCCTGTGCTCATGGCGAGGGGAACTGAGGACTTGTAGGGTAAAAGGCAGCATAGATTTTGTATCAACTCTCAGTGTATTGTTAAATACAGTACCATCAATGAATTTTTAAGTAATTGCAGTATTGTGATTTTCTCTGTCATCTCCCTTATGCTGCTATATTAATTCTGCTGCATTCTAATAAAAATGAAAATTATTTTTAAATTGTAGCATAAACCCATAATTACATGTCTTTGTTTTGACTTTGGTTTGTGTTTCCAGTGTGCCAGTGTTTGTCACATTTTTCTCTGTTGTCTCTATCAATCATGAGACACTGTTTTCTTTTACAAATGATGTGTTTCTGTGATGAGTTGCAATAAGGAAACGGCTAAAGGAAAAGAGTAAACATGAGATTTAAGACATGTTTATCATAAGGAACAACAATACGTGTGTGTATTTATATACTCCTTTTTGGCAAATCCTTATAGATGAACATGTATGCTCATCTATACTGATGCACATATATAATATGATTGTTAGGATTTGTCAAAACATGGCAGGTTGTATATTGGTTTACATGTTTTTATTTGTTTGCTTTCATTATGTTAATATATTTGTTATGAAATAGAGATGGATATTTTTAAAGATATGTAGTTGCTATTGGATTTTCACGATGAGCTTTGGAATTCTTCAGTCTTGATGTTGTGGTGTGTAGTTTCCTCAAGGGAGTAGAATGATGTCAGTATTGTTTTATAAAAGGTATGTGGCATAATCCCTAGGCTTATTTGAATACTTATAAGAAAATCATCCTGAGCAACCTCTCTCTTCCCCGTGGTTATTGAAAAATAATTTCATTGAGACTGTAATATGACTGGAGGGATAATGGTTGAGTAGAATTTGCAATTCAAGGATCAAATAAATGGGACAGGAAAAGATATAATAATTAAAGGCTTCCTCCTGTAAGGAATATCTTTCTCTCAATCCCTCCTTCACCAGCATCTTCAAAGGATCCAGTCTGAGGCTGTTCATTGAGGTCCCCAAGATGATTTTTGCCATTGAAATATTTTGCAAAAGATAAATTTTCTACCAGCTTGACTTCACAATCCCTACTGTGCTAAAAAAAGGCATTTAATTCAGTAAATGCTCCTTTGGGGTGGCTTGCATAAGGTTTACTCTCAAGAGTTTTAGATAAATATTGCCAAAGATTTAGAGCTTTACTGGTTGGTAACTGCTAATGTTAACAGAGAAGTGTTGAAGAAACAGAGTAATTTTTAAAAATCCCACAACTTTCCAAAAGCCAGTTAAATGTGAACTCTGGGATTTTGGATATAGGAGTTAAATTTGTTAATTTTTTATTGCACTTTTATTGCAATGGTTTTCGTTTGCTGGTAAGATGATTTTGAATGTTTTTACACTTAGGTGTGAAATATAAGAAGCAAAGCACATATTCTTCATTCCTAATTATATTTATTACAGTACTTGACACATAGTTTTGTTAGAAATTTGGATTATTTAAATCATTGGAATACCTAGAATATTGAAGAGGATTATGCAGATAAAAATATGTTACTTTACTAATTATTCTTAATCAAAGTTCAAAAGTTCAAAGTTGTTTTTAACTTTTTCTTATTTATCTGGTACTGCTATAATAGAAATAAATAAATTTTGAAATTAAATACCTGTAGTTTCCCTGGCTTGATTAATTTCTTGTTTGTTCATGCCTGCTCTCGATTTACTTTTTATTTCTATGATTCCATGAATTTACTTGTGTTGCATTAAAAGACTCTGGCTGTGGAGAAAATAATCTGTGTAGCAACAGAGTTATAAAAGAGTTTTTCTGTTAGGAATCCCTCTTTGGTACCTGTTTTTCTCAATATCCATTCCAACATCTATCATAAGCCCCCCCTCACCTCAGTTCATACATGGGACAGTGTTATCATATTTTTGGGGAATTACAGTCGTCCTAAGTCCCTCCTGGTTTTGGTTTTGGACATTTTTAGGTGCTTCAGCAGCAATTTAGTTCTGTAGTTTTTCAAGGTTATCTCATTCTGCAGGTCCTTAAATTATTGATAAATCTTTGTGTTTAGCCCAAGGGCTTCACAGGCACTTAATATCACTCACCTGTGTCTGTTCAAAGATAAATACCAAGTAAGTGGTAAGTACCACTCTCCCATCTAAAAGCTGTCCTGTTACCTTGGTTTTGGTGAGCAGACACTTGAATGCTATGTTGGTGACCAGAGAAGCCTCAACGTTTGCTCTAGATAATGCTGTATGCTAATGCTAATGTTGGGAAATAGCTGTATGGGAGGCTGAGCTCTATCCGACCATTTGGGTGTACAAGATCCCACGTGGAAGGAGACATCTAACATTTCCTACTATTTTCCTGCAGTCAGAGTGAAGGTGACAGTCTGTAATTTAACCATGTTGAATCATACCTAGAGTACTCCTCCCAATTTACATTGGCTGCTTAGGAATTTCAGGGCCACTCAAATCTCAGCATGTAAAATTCCAGAGGAGTAGAACCTGAATTGGTCAAACTGGAGTCCATGATACCTCTGTATGTACAAATGCATTGGAAAATCATTATTAAATGTGATTTATAAACCTTAGCTGATGCTGTAATATCGTATTTTTAATTCATGGCACTATTCACTGTAAAGTTGTGACAGGTAAAGTGAGCAGCATGCCTTTTAATACTCTGGTGCTTAATAATAGCTACTTTAAAAATAAAACAGTCAATCTTTTTCTTCTACTTCTTCTTCTATGTTTTGGAACTTAAATTTACAATGGCCAAATTGTAAGAAGAGTTTTATTTTGGCTTTATATTTAATGCAGAAAAAGTCTCGCTTGTCAATGTGTATTTGAATGAGCAGCCTAAATTCAAGTGTGATGGAGGGGACTGACTTTATGTATACCAAATCATGTGCCAAAGCCTGAGATAAGCCTGCACTGAAGAAACTGTGGGTATAGAAATATTTTTTAAATTTCATTAAGGATTGAGTGAGAGTTCTCAGACAGGTCTTGACAGAAGACTTCGACACTTAGATGTTCAGGGAATTGTAGAGGTGGGTTATTAAAGTATGTTTGTGTTGTTAAGAATTTTACAGATGGCATTACATAATGAAATACATTCATAAGAAGAGGTAGACCTTACTCAGGCAAATGTAGATCATTCTCTTAAAGGGATTTATTGTTAGCTACTGTCTTGTAAAACTTGAAGACTGTTACCTGGTTTTGCTCTGAACCTTTTAATTTCCTCTTTCTTATAACCTATAAATTCGAGTTATTTCAGTTGAGGCAATGAAGCTACACCATCAGATTGATGAAAGATATAGAAGTGGATTCTGTGACCTTCCTGTCAAGGAAAGAGGCTAAAATAAGTAAACTAAAATTGCGGAAGAAGCAATCCATTTATCATCTGATGTGATCTTGCACAGTTTTACCTCCATTTAACATTCTCAGAAGCAGAACCTGTATAGTGAAGCTCTATCCAATCGATTTAACTGTATTCTTTTCATATTTGACAAGCACTGAGCATCTCTTTTGTTAATTACATTGAGCTTCTTTTTAAAAAATATATTATTATGGCATTTTTGCAGTTTGTTTTCCTCTCTTTTACTTCTTTGCAGCAATTTTGTCTGGTGTCCTACTTCTTAGCCACTAGCCATGCAGACATTTAGCTACCCTGTATAAGTATTGTTATTACCATACCATTTCAGTTTGTTCTACAATTCCTAATTCTTCTCCAGTGAAGATATCTGTATTTTTACCTACAGATAAGCCACTTGTGTGATAACCTGGCTCTGATAATAACTGATGCCAACTGACCAGCCAGGTGGATTAAAAGAAAAATGAGAATTTCCCAGTATAATCCTCCCAGTTTTCATCAACAGACTTAGTGAGCCAAAAGTGGTATCACTGTGCTTAAGAAGTGTTTGTGGATTTCTCCCTCACAGATTTTTAAATAATTTCAAAACCTGTGTGATCCTCTGATATTCATAGCTTCCCATTTCTGCAGTCCACAGTGCCAGTGTACATAGCTGAGCTCTCATGAGACACTATTTGCTTGGAACAGGAGCTTCTGTGTTTCTCAAAGAGAAGATTATCACAGTTTTCAGTGATTGCTCATCCTTGCTGGTATTCTGGGAGTTCCTGTGTACTTCCTTGGCCTCAGAACCATGCATTGAATCTTCCCCATGTAAACTGGAATTTTAATACCAAGAAAGCCTTTATCTCTCTGACTATACTGCATTGTCATTATCCACTTATACCAGATGATCTCTTATGACTTTAAAATCTATTCTCTTGGCTCTCTAAAATTAGATTTTAGGAGTAAAATATTGAATGGAACATGTATTCCAGGAGCAAATCATGTTTGTAATCCAAATGTGCAGTTCATAATCTCTACCCATACTTGTACATGCAGAACACCAATGTCCTATTTGTAGATCTCACTAAATCCAACATTACTAAATGTGTCCCAGTTCCATAAATAAGTCATTCTCGTGTCAGAATCTCCATAGCAGGTGCAACTCACAAGATGAGGCTGAGTAGAGGTAAAACCACAAGGAGGCTGTCCCTTTTTCTTCTTGAGTCTGGCAGCTGATATGTCTTGACACTGCTGTGGCACAAAGGACACAAAGAGTAAAATTACAGTATCCTGGTATAAAGGTTACTCCCAGATTATGCCTGAGCTTGCATCCTTTGTAGCAAAGCAGCACATGAGTGCAGCATCCCCAGACTCTCAAGCACTGTCCTTAGAAAGCCCTTTTGTACCAAGGATTTGGAGAGGGATCTCTGCTGGATACTTGGAGCTTGTTGCCTCAGAATCTCTGAGAGGAATTTCCCCAACAGAATTCAGAGGTTTAAGGTCCTATTTCCTCTTTTTTTCTGGCACAGAGTGTTAAATCAACAGGATCTCCCTCACAGACAATTTTTTTCTGTTAATCATGAAAGCTAATAATTTTTCACCTTTAGGTATGCATAAACATATTGAGAATTAGAATGTTCCATTCACAGCACTGAATCAGAAGAAACTCAACTGAGGCCAGTAAGTACAAAAGGAATATCAGACTCATGTCAGAAAGAAGAAAATCTGGTTATTTATACTTTTTAAACAGGAAAAAGTATCTACAGGGTATTATTACTCCTAGCTCTCTGCTTTAATCAGAGATCATGTTCTCTCTTTGCCCTTGTGACGGAACATGAGACAGGGTCAGTCACAAATCAGTCGGTCCTGCTACCCATGAATAGCAGGGGAGCATTTGCCACCATTATTTCTGATTTCATGGGCCTTGGGCACTGGGGCACATACTGTTTCGGCAGAATATAAAAAGAAACAAGTCTTACAGCCTCAGACAGAAACATTTGACTTTGAAGGAGGGTACTAAAAGGGGTGTGTGGGGGGGAGCATTAAATGATAACTTGCATGTCTCCTTAATAGGCCATAGAAAAATAACCATAAAACTGTTTTAAACATAATCCCAAAACCAAGCTGCCCTGTTCTGGAAATAAATCAACAATTTATGGAAACATGTTCAGTTGCTTCCTGGAAACAAAACAGAATATTTAATATTTTCTGCTTCATAAAGCAGCACCTCATCCAATAAAATTCAAACTATTTTAGGCACTGGCTGGAGACGTCAGTCAGTGTCACAGGAGTCATGCAGACTGTCAAGCTGATCAAGCTCAATCAGTATCATAGATTTATGTATAAAACCACAAATGTTGACATCAGCTTTGACTTTTTTTTTCTTTTTTGGGAAAATGATCTTCATTTAAATTAAATACAGGAAATTTAAATACAGTATTTAAACAGAAGTACCTGCTATCATATATCATCAGTAAAAGGGATGTTGATTTGTTAGTTTTAAATAAAATAAAACTAAAAAATAAAAAAATTTCCTTTCATCTGCTCTCTGCACCGTTAGCTGTTTAACATTGGCAGTTTTCACATTAATAGAATGCATGGTTGTATTTCCCAGGGCAATTTACACCAGCAGCTCAAAGGAGCAATTGCTGCATGGCTCGGCCTCACACACGCAGCTCTTTCCTCCACCACTCATGCTAGCTATGAATCTTCAGTCATTTCCCAGATGAGATTTATGTTTCTTCACCAGTTTTGCCCAATATTTAAGGTGTAAAGAGACAAGACCAAAACCACTGGAGTCCCTGCAGATGCAGGAAGGTTCATGGCTGTGAGTGCACTGTGGAGGGGCTCTGGACACATAGCTGGTGAATAGCAGAGGAAAGAAGTTGTGTCAACTCCAGACACCTCCTGGAATCTTTAAAGACTTCTGTAAGATTTTTTCAGTCTATAAGTATGTAATGCACCAAACAAAGTGAACCTTGCCCTTTTTTTTTTTTCCTTATTCATTGAAACTATCACTGTTCATCAGAACTCCCTGTGAAATACAAAAAATAGTGGGAAGCTCTCATGCCCAGGCCCTGCTCAGTTGGCATGCGACTGCTCAATGGATTACGGGAGGTAGCAATTAGGAGGACAACGAATAAAGGAGGGAACTGGAGACATCAACAAACAGCTGTGAAACACAACTGACACAGCTTTCTTTTCCTTAATTAATTGAAGGAGCAGACATAATGCACATTGACTTGGAAAGGTGGTCCAAAGACAATTTTGGTGCATGTAAATCCTTTTCCACTGCCCTTACCTACCTACCTGTGAGGTTTGATCTTAGTCAGGAGTGAATATTGTGAATTGTTACAAGGAATAGCTCATATTTTTTGGCAAGGAGGGAGAAGGAGAAGAGAAAAATATTAAAGGACAATCACTTGGAGGTGGTAGAAGTCTAGTGAAGTTAATAAAACATGGACTGAAGATAGCAGAAAGTCACTGTAAAGCACACAAACGTGTAAACTTGGAAATAGCAATTATGATTTAACATCCTGTAATCAGTACTACATTTCTGCATGAAAGAAAAATAAATGGATGTCACAAAACTGTTGCATTAAATTACTTATTACAGAGTATGAGCAGAATTCTGTGGCACTTTCTCAAGGAAGCAATCTATATATGTGTTCAACATGCTTGAAGGCGAATATTTCTTAGATGAGTTGTATTGTACTTCTCTAGAACAGTAATGAGGTTAACATTATGGCTCTTGAAATTATAATATTAAAAACAATGTCTTTGCAATTTAGATGCTTTAGTAATTATTAGGGGGCATAGTCATCTATTTGCCCGTATCACTGTGTTGCTAGAATTGCCCTAGGACTGGCCTAAAAAGAATAACAATGAAGGTTATTCAGTAGTCAGAGTAAGTCAAGGAGCATTTATACAGGTAGATATTTCTCTCTAGAAAAATATAAAATCATTTGAAAGTAATTAGAATCTAACCTTTTCTCTTAATCAAATTTATGGACATACAAGTAATACTTTATCTATAATGATGCCAATGATAGAACACAATGAAATTAAATTTTAGAATATTTTATTCCTTATCATGTATCTTGTATTAGCAGAATACATGTAAAGTCATGACAGTACTGAAGCAAAAGTTTAACTGTCATTGACATCCTGATTATCTAGAATGGTTCTTTCACAGGACATCACAAAATAGGATTTTTTTGTGGGAGAGTTGTATTAATTTTAAAAGAGGAGGAATGGGGAAGGAAGGAAGGAAGGANTGCTTTGCTTGTGTCCTTAATATGCTACACTGTTAATGATATTTAGATTCTGTTTAACCAGTACTTAGCATTTGGGGTCCAAGATTAGGACTGAGTAAATTATTCACCATTAATTTTAAAAATTATTATCTTTTTGGAGGGGGGCATGTCATCAACAATTCAAGATCTTGCTAGGCTTCTGGCTTTAATATTGTAAATTATTATTATTTTTCAGATTTGGTGTACGGATACTATAGACAACAGAGGAAATTGATTGAAGAGATTGATTGGTCATATACAGGTAAGCAAAACTGTCTATTGAATTACTTATTTCACTTTGATATTTTTGTGTCCATTGTTACAATTTTAAGAGCCTTATGTGTCTGTATACCACTTACCATATGCCTAAACAATTGTTAAAGTGTAGAAAATGTAATCTTAAAAATACAGGAACTTTCCAATAGGACAACTATTTTAATCTACTTATTACTAGATTACATCTGTTATTTTGGAAAGAGAAATTCCTCATCATCCTTAAAACTTCAACCTGAGACCTGACTTATTTGATGAAGGCTGGGCCAGTAAATTGTTAGGTACTCGTTAAAAATCTAAACATTATTTTCCTAGCAAATCTGTAAAGCAGTCAGAAAGACTGTTACAAGGCACAGCACGTTATATGGGAAAGAACCTATGTGCATATTGCATATGAACTTCTGCGCTGTGCTTGTGAGCACTTGAGCATCCTTTCCAAGTCCCACCCTGACTCTCCTGAGAACTCAGTCACTTTGTCATCTGCAAGAGTAAGAAAGGTATACTCTGAAATTCTTCATGACCATTGCCTCATTAAAGAAGAACAATGGAAAATTCACAATTAGCCTCTTATGTTCTTGTGTATAAGTCAAATGCTTTCAGTAATACTGAAAATATAATATTATCCTAGGGCCTTTTGCCCAACATGTAGGAATTGAGTTCTCATGGATGTGTGTAGGCTCTTGCATTTTAAATTGCTTAAGTTACTGTTTCAAAAATATCAAACTATGAAAAAATAAGGACTGTCAAGTTTCAATCTTTCATAAATTTGATTCAAAATATGTTCCTCTAGTTAAGGAAAATTACACCATTCTTTTGATTTCTCTCAGACTCTTTCTCATTTTCAAGACAGTTTCTATCTTCTAGTGTAAAACATATCTAAAAAGTTTTAAGCCTAGAGAGAATTGAAACAGGCTAGTCATAAGCCCTTCAAAATGAGATTTATAATGAAAACTCCCACTTACATAGATTGTAGTGCCAAATTCAAGCATAAGATCAATCACGACAGTATTTCATGTTCAAAGTCAATCCATTTTTTAATATTATAGTCAGAGAACTGCAGGGATAAACTGCCTGGATTCCTGGTGACCAGAGTGCAGTCTTTAAAGGACAGCACATGTGGCTTGTTTAGGATATCAGAAAATACAACTCTTCCCTAGGCTGCATGGAGCACCCATGCACTGTGCGGCTGCTGCTGCAGCATCCGCCAGTCACCCTTGATGGATATTTTGTATGCAAAAATAGCACGGACTTGGCATGTCAGATGGTCCATACCTGTTTCTCTCCCTTAATGTGTGAGATACCTGTGTGTAGTCATCCCAATTCGTATGCTTTGCTCCAGTGACTCTCCAGTTGGCAAAGCCTTTCTCCCCATTCAGACCCTGAATGGGGAGAGCCCTGTTTAGCCCTGGGAGCCCTGGCTAGCATCCTGCTGCTCCTGCAGCCACTTGCCCAGGCTGCATCCTGTCTGTGCTGCCTCACTGGGGCCTTCACTGCGCAAGCTCTCTGTGCCCCCAGCATTCTGAAACAGCTGACTGCATCTGCGGTCAAAAATGGATATTCCAAGTTTTTGGGGAAGGCTGCATGTAAATCAGGTAATCTGGAAACATTTTGTAATACTTCTAAGAGCTCTGTTTTAAACCACGAACAAAATCTGCATTTGCAAGCATTAATTTAATTTTCTGTGTCCTGAATTTGCATTTATTTGCATAAACAAATACAATGGTAAAGAACTGAAGGGTGCAAGTTCTTGTTACAGATGCATCCAATTTTTTTCTGGAATAAGGGGATGCTGAAGCTAGTCTGTTTGTAAAAATTGCTCTATTTTAATAACTTTTGATTGTATTTTTCATTAAAGCAATCACAGAACTTTTAAAAAATATCATGAATATTTTCGAATGGTGTCATACGGCAAAAAGCGAATCCAACCATTTTTTGTTGTAGAAAAACCTGGTGTACTGTGAAAATTCAATTTCCTTAAATCAGTTACATGCTAATTGATAAGCAAAGGTCTTTAAGACAATATTTAACTGTACCACTAAGTTTAGTCATTCACATAGTACTTCAAAGCATAAAGCAAGCAATATGAGCTCCAGTTACTTTCCATAATAATTTTAATTTATCTTTGTTGATGCTTTGCTTATCTGCATTGGTTTTGACAGAAAGGGTGATATAATGCTCTTTTCTGGACTGATTGATAGTAGTCCATCAAAGGTCCAAGTCTAAATTTTCACATGTAGTTCTGACAAGTGATACCACAAAAAAAGATTTTTTTTTCTCCCCCTAGTGAAATGTCTTTCTGTTGGGTTTCACTCTTGGGATTTTGTTTCTTGTTCACAACAAACAAATTATGAGCTTTAGGGGGAAAAAAGCACAGCTGAAATTTGTGAAAAGCAAGAGATTCTAAACAGTCTTCCAGGAATTAGCAAAGCCAAGGGTTATAAACGTTTTTTAAAATTGAATGTTATATGTAAATGAACTCCATAGTCAGATCAGTGTTCTTTGTCTCACCATGTAGGAATATTATATTCAGCCTGTGCTGTCATTTATTATTTGATATGCTGCTACACAACTGCCTTACAAATATTGGCAACTCTGATCTTGAGGAGGGGGTAATTTTGGTATAAAGTGATTGGTCTCCAGGTATTCAAAGAACATTTTTTTTATTTGCCAGCAGAATCCGAATAATACTTCCTTTTTCTCTGAGGAGAAGCATCACAAATCATAAAATCACAGTTGAATTTAGGTTTGAGGGGGCCTTGGAGATCATGTGATTCCATCCTCAGCTCAAAGCAGAATGAACTTCAAAGCTGAAACAGGAAAAGTATCGAAAATCTCCAAAGAAGGAGATGCTGCGGTTTGGTCAATGTGTTCCATTGTTATTTTAAAAATATTTTTTTTTCTTTTACTCAGCTTCAGTATGTCTTATTGCAACTTGTGCCATTGCTTCTCCCTCTGTCCTTGTGCACTGCTCTGTAGATTGCCTTTACAGAGAAGTAGACTTCAGCTAAGTTTCCTCTCAGCTTAAGCTTCAGCAAACTCAGGTCCCTCAGCCTCTCCTCATACATGATGTACTTAAGCCTGTAGATCACCTCAGCCGCCCTTAGTCTCTAAATGTCCATCTCATACTGGGTTCAGGAGGAAATCAAAACTGGACCCTGCATTCTCGATGTCACCTCACTGGTGTGCAGCAGAGGGAAAAAGTCACTTCCCTCATCCTATTGGCTCCACTCATGCTAAGGTAGCCCAGGACAGTGTTTGTCTTCCTGGCTGCAAAGGCACACTGCTGACACACACACACAACTCATCCCATCAGAATTATTAATTAGAATATTTCCAGGTAATTTGTAATATCTGATGTTTCTCAGTAGTAATGTATAGTGATGGTGCTCTTCTGGCACTTGCACCAATACTTCCTTCAGCAACAATGCCTGAATGTAGTGATTTCTTTGTTTTGCTCCCCTGAACTAATTGAACTTTCCTTGTTAAACCTGGAATTTTTACCTTTTTTTGCCTGATTCAACAGCCTCCTGGAGATATTTCCCTAGAAATGATATTATCATTCTTATTACGGCTGCTACACAGACAAAATGTCAGTTGTTTTTGAAAGGCCGGATTTGCCACCTTAAGTCTTATAAATGTGCTGTGATTGCTTCAAATGTTCATTCCTGTAGTCTGGCTCAGAAATGAAAATTGCCTTTGTTTTCAGTGGTACTAAGAAAATGCAATTTTCTTTCTTGCCTAAACAGGAGCTAATATTTTAATTTCAAATGTTCTATTATATTTCAATACTGAGGAGATTTCATTTCAAAGTCACTGCTCATGAAATTTATGGAAAAGTATTTTGTTGCTTATATCCATAACAATACATTGGTGTATTTTGCTTTTCACTCGGCCTAAAAAGTGAGCAAGGATCTACAGTATCTCAGCTGTGGCTCAGCAGAATGATTTTAACACTGATAGCTAACTCTGCTTATTCTCTAAAATGTCTGGTGTTTCTGCTACCCACCAGTTCAGTCCAGGTAAAGTGGAAAATTTGAGGTTTTCGCCTCCTCCTCCCCCTGTCTCTCTGTTCAACAGCAATCTTCTGGGAGCAGGGACAAGGTGGGGCATGCAGGTGCTGCTCCCTGCCCTGCAGCTGCGGTGAGGCAGAGGCTGTGCTGATGAGTCTGTGTGAGCGTGGGCATGGTGCGTGCTCCCTGTGAGACAGCTCCGGGAGCAGGGCAGAGGGAGTCAGGAGGAAAGGGCAGGGTCTGGGTCTGGGCCACCACCTCCCAGGGTGCAGCGTGATAGATGAGCTGTTTTATGAGCCAAATCCTTACAGTCAGCCTGTGTGGGAGAGTGGGATGCACCAGCAGGAGCCTGCTGGAAGTGGAATTCAGGAGCCGTCTGCTGAACCGACTGCTTTAATGGACAGTTCTGCCAGAGCAGACTGAAACGTCTCCAAGGGAGCCCTGGCCAAGAGTTGACGAAACCTTCTGCTTTCAGTGGCTTGATAAAACTGTGTGTCTGGGGAGATGATGCAGACCAAATGAAGTTCAATTTTTTATCCCTTGCAAAGTAACTACCATGGCAGTATCGGTGACCCTTCATGAGATGATCTAGTCTTTTTATAACCTCCTACCAAATACATCAACTTGTGCTTTGTATTCACCAGGTATAATCATAACTGATATGCTGTATCAGTTGTGGGTAATAAAGAAAAGCCTGTGCTCTTGGGCTGTGTAAGTACCTTCAATAAAAGGGTGCAGCATAAGAAATTTAAATAATCTACTTTCTTTTATTAACTCATAAAAATAGTTCTGCTGAGGGTCTTTTCTTTTTTAGTAGACCTTATGCTTCAGAGGCTATCATACCTTTCTTGCATGACAGCTCATTACACATATTTATAACCCCTGATCGCACAGCCACTCATACTTTCAGTCTTTTGTGACTAAATTCACAGGATCACTAATTAAAAGCCTGTTATACTCTTACTGGTTTTGGACAGCTTATGGCTCCACAGCAGAAATTGCATAGTAGTGTTATCTGTTTGTATCAAATGGGCAAGGTGTCCTCAAGTGAAAAGCCACATGCTGGCATTTCTGGCCATCAAGAAATTCCTTTTAACATATCTCAGTGTACTGAATCAACAGCACAAAGCATGTCATTTAACACAAAGAAGATGTCTATTTAGTATATTTTGGATTCATATAAAATTATATGGTTCAGAAGAAACTTTCTTTTCAATGAAGGAAGCTGATACTTGAGCAGTAGAAAGCTATTAGCAGAAATGTGGAATTTATTTCTCTTTTATTCAGTAATATTTCAGGATAAACTGAGTGGAAAACTTTCAAGGGATTTTTGGGGAGGAAGTAAGAGAATTAGACCCCAAATTAATGGAATTTTCACAGTTGGATGCTTGTAGGATAGGTGTGAAAAACTGCATGTTGGTAGCATGTTTATCTCATCACTGCTAAATTATAGAATTTTTATTTCCATTAATAATAAAGTGATCAATTTGCCAAAATTTCCTGATAAGGAACTCAGAGAAGACTGTTCCTTTATCTGTTTCAGTCTTCTAATGCTATAAACAAAGAAAGGCATTTTCACAAAGTGCACAGCAACTTTTTCTCAACATCACCCAGATTTTTTGAATGCAAGGTTGGTTTCTGAAGTACAGAAGTCTAAATGCAAGATACTTGCATGGTGTGGCACTGCCATTATGACAAGGTCTGTTCGGGAGTCAGAAAGATGTAGAAAGTTCCCATTAAGTAAATGCATTTGGAAAAGAAAAGGTTTTTTTAGGAGTGCTGTCTTTGGGAATATACTAAAGTCAAATGGAAAAAGCAAATTTTTAATATCTCACAGCAGACTGCAGCTTCTGGTTAAGCCTCTTTGCCCTTCAAAATAATCATAGAAGTATCCTTATGCACATATTACTGAATGATTTCTCATTGACAAGTGCATTCAATCGATGCTACAATAGGAAGGTTATGTTGTTGGGGCCCACTTGCTTACCAAATGCACAGATGATTACGTTGAGATCATCACCTCCATATCAAAGTGTTTTGTGGGTTTGTGAGGTTTAGAATCCAGCAAATGATTTTCACACTGCTTATGTTTACAGAAGGCCGTACTTAATTATCTGCTCCATCCAATTTGTTTAGAACTTCCTTACTGACATTTCTACTCAAAGGCTATTCTGCTGTATTTATCACAGGTTTTGATTTTTTCCAAATGAATTCAAGCCCCACTCATTTCAGTATGCACACTTTGATAATACCTAATAAATAATTCTGTGGAATTTACTCACAAAATTGAAGCCATTCCTGATCTTGCTGTATCTCATTAATTCAATAGATATCAAATCCTTCTAGGCAGATTTTCCATGTAATGTTCTTTAACCCATAAGCGCTAAAGCAGTCCCCCAAAGGGCAGGGTTAGACAAGTCTGTGAGAGAAGGAAGATAAAGAGTCCAACAAAGGATCCTGAGCAGGAGGGGACAGTGGAGTGTGGCTTCTCTCTTGACAGCACAAAGCCTTCCTGTAGGCTCAGGTGGCCCTGAGCACTGGAACAGGCTCCTCAGGGAAGTGGTCACAGCACCAAGCCTGTCTGAATTCAAGAAACATCTGGAAAACACTCTCAAGCACATGATGTCCTGCACGGTGCCAGGAGTTGGGATCAATGGTCCTGATGGGTCCCTTCCAACTCAGCATATTCTGGGATTCTGTGAGGCCACAGTCTCCACAGGCTCAGGGAGTGATGGCAGCTTGGCACGTTGCAAGTGCGCTTGACTTAGCTGAGGAAGCCATAGGAGGGGCAGCACAGGCTATTCCAGCTTCTACATTTTGAATGGTAAATTACTGCAAAATATTATAAACAAACTTAACTCAAAATTTTGTGCTGTACTATGGAATTTAATATTCAAATATTATAATTTATTTTCTCACCAAAAAAAAAAAAAAAATCCCAAACTTTTGAATTTGAGGAGCTAGGAACATCAGCATTTCTGTCCTGGAATAATCAGCATTTGCCTCTAGATTTATCTGTTGAACTGTTCCTTCAATCATTCGAATGCCAGAATCACAGAATTTCATCTCTGGACATCTCTTCCAGTTGTGAAAAGTGCACTAGTCCTTTTTAGAGAGCAGCCAGGTCTCTGCATACATGTTTAGCTGGCTCCTGCTATCAATAACTGCTTCAATAGTTGAGCTTGCAGGAAACTCCATATACAAGCTGTGTTGGCCCCTTTCTGCTCTCTCCCAAAAGCTTTCTTTGGAGTAAACTGTGGCTTGATCTGATATTGCCTGGCATTGATCCTGTTTTAGGAGCCGCAGGAACAATTGACTCGTCTTCTTTCATCCTTTATCATAGATGCTGCATTTGAAACCCAAGCTGTTTTCCCTCTGTCAGAGGCTCCTCTGTCAGTGCACTTTGTCTGATGAAAACTCTGTTAACAAGAGACGTTTTCAAAGGGTAGTTAAGAAAATTAAGATATTAAAAATGTAAAAGCAAAGAGAGGGATAATGTGTTGAACGCTAGAAAAAAAAAGAAAGAATCCTTTACATGTAAGGACTTGGAAATTTATTTCCCGACTTCTGATATTTCCCTAGCTGTGTAAGGAGCCAATTCAGGGCTTGAGTGCATGGCTGTAGACTGATTGCCATTATTTTTACTGGGTCAGTGGCATAAAGAAACCCACAACAAAAACCACCAAATTTTATTACCCTGCATGAGTAACTGAAAGGGAAGAACTAAAAAAAAAAAAAAAAAAAGAAAAAAAGGAGTATTTACAAATACTGGGTCGATGATTAATAAATTATTTTCTCCTGTTTCAGAACAGAGTGGATTTTCTGCCTGCTTGTACATGTTTTGATCAGCACAGTATGATCAATCTATCATTTTTTTTGCTTTATCTATATTTTTTTTCCCTGTTGTTTTTCAGGAAAGCAAATATTTATGGCTAGAGTTGTACTCAGTGAAAAATTACAAGCTAAAAGGTTTTTTATTATTATTATTCAAATGTAATTTCTTGAAATCTAGATTTACATTAGAGCTGTGGTGGGTGTGAGCAGAGGAACAATAGCACATTACCTGTTTAATCTGTATCTCACTTACTTTTCAAGTGTCCAAAACAGATGCAAAATGTCCAGGCAATAGACATTATCTAATATACCTTCTTAAGGAGCAGGAACATAATTTTCAAAAGGCAAGCATTCATTTTTTTCAGCTGTAAGTACCCACCACACAGATTCAGTATATTATCATGGCTAATCTTTACCAGCACATTTAGCCACCAAGATGAGATCTGTACACCTGCCAGTCCTAATGTGATCTGTATCTGATCAAAATGAGAGCAGTACTTGTTCTCCTCTGTGTGAAAGCAATTGATGATAATCTGTTGCAGTGGCTTGGTCACATGTCCGAAGTTCCCTTTGAAATAATTTCATTTTTTCTTAGAGAAGCTGTGGAGCATGTGGTAAAAAGCTTTACTGGATGGCTTCCTGTGTCTCCTCACTTTATCTCATTCTCAAAAGAAATCTTCCTATCCTTTCCATTTTACACTTTTTATCATATTGCTTTATTTCTTCACTTACAGTGCAGCCACGGCTTATTTCCCTTTCTGCATTACAAAATTCTCCTTTTTCCCACTATCAAATAATCGTGTGGGATTGTGTTGCCTACTTCTCTCTGACATTCTTAATAGCTCCATGAAGTAACTGTCAGTTTGCCATTTTATCTCCTGTGTTTCCAGGAAAAACTTGCCTCCCAAGTAACTAATGGAGAAAGAGCTGGCTGAGTATTTCCATGACTATCTTGCAGTCTCTCCCAGCTGCCTTTTCCTAAATGTCAAAGCCACTCTCCAGCGTGGTTACCATGGTGCCTTCAGCTGGCATGCCTGCAAGGGTTCACAGAGCCAGCACACCCACTGCACGTTTTATAGGAACATACCAGGAGGGAAGGCTCTTGCCTGCTGTGTCACAGTTAAATAGAGCATATCAAAAGGTACTTCTTGGTGCACATTCTGAGTAATACTGGCTCCAATTAAGCAGCATAACATTCAATCAAGGATATTCTCTTTGTCCCTCCGTTTGTGAGGGTAGTGGTACATCTATAGATGGGTTACAAGTTACGTACATAAACCTGCTGGTGAGTTGTCAGCTCTGCGGTTGATAAACGTAAGTGCTGCTGGAGAACAGGGAGATTTATACTGTGCTATAGTCATTGACTGTCTTCTATAAATAGATTTTAAGGTGTTTTCTTTTTCCTTACAATTTTTTATTCAATCTGAAATATCCGTTATTAGCAAAATAAACTTTTCATCAATATGGTTTCCTGATGTGAAAGTCAATACAAGTAATGTACATCCTGCATCCAGCCATTGGAAAACATGATTTTTTAAGCATCAGGTTCATCACTAGCAATCTGTAGATAGATTAGTAGCTGAAATAATAAAACCCTTTTACAAATTACAACAGATTTTAAAGTTGACTTTGAAATTGCATGCAACTGAGTGATATTGTTGTTTCTAAAATATATCACTTACTTCAACAGCAGATTTCAAACATAAATATAAATAAATGCCTTTGTTCCAAATAATGAGCTGGTAAGTTTTGTTCCGGTCAGTCAATTGTTTCAGGTTAAGTTGGTCATTTTCTCTTAAACAAATGGTTAGATAGATTGGAAGCACATTTCAGGAGATTCAGTGTTCATACAAGGAAGAGCTCTGAACTACAGTGTACTTTGATCTGTCTCCTTGATAAATGTTTTATAGAAACAAAATATTCTTCTCCCAGTTGCTCAGCTTTAGTTGTTGTGAATGAAGTGGTATTTTCCAGTGTGATTAGCTCCTGTAATTGAATGTTTAGGGTTTTTTTATTGGCACCATATATGAACTCCCCGACTCCAACACTGCTGCTGCAGGCAATCATGCCATCTAACTCTTTTACATAAAATTAATTGAAATCTGTTTTAAAAATAGGTGTAATATTTTGCTTCATAGTTTCACTGAAAGACCATCTCAGAAACCCATTCTTGACTTTTCATAGAATCATAGGATCATTTACTTTGGAAAAGACCCTTAAGATCACTGAGACCAGCCGTTAACCTAACATTGCCACTGAACTATGTCCCTTAATCAACACATCTTTTAATTAACTTTGGGGATGGTAACACAGCCACTTTTCTCACTAGCCTTTTCCAGAACTGGATAACCCTTATGATGAAAAATCCTTTTCTAGTAACTGATCTGAATCACTTGTTACCTTGGAGAGGAGGCTGACCCCCACCTGGCTACAGACTCCTTTCAGGGACTTGAAGAGTGAAAAGCTCTATCTTCAGCATCCTTTCCTCCAGAATAAACATACCCAGCTCCCTCAACTGCTTCTCATCAGGCTTGTAGTCCAGACTGTTCAGCAGCTCCATTGCCCTTCTCTGAGCACACTACAGCATCTCCATGTTTTCCTTCCAGCGAGGGGCCTGGAACTGGACACAGGATTCAAGCTGCAGCCTCTGCAGTGCCAAGTCCAGGGAGCCACTCCCTCGCCTGGTCCTGGCTACACTATTTCTGATACAGTTTGCCCTTCCTGGCCACCTTGGGTACATGCTGGATTATGTTCAGATGGCTGTCAACCAGCACCCCCAGGTCGTTTTCCACTTGGCCACAGCCTGGAACATTGCATGTGGTTGTTGTGACCCGAGGGCAGACCTTGGCACTTTGCCTTGTTGAACTTCATCCAGGTGCCCTCAACCCATTAATCCAGCCTGTCTAAATCCCTCTGCAGAGCCTTCTTGCCCCTCAGTAGATCAGTAGTCTTGCCCAGTTCAGTGTCATCTGCAAACTGACCAAGGGTGCACTTGAGCCCTTCACTCAGATGATTGGTTAAGATCTTAAATGGAACTGGTCCCAGTGCTGAGCCCTAGGGAACCCACCTGTGACTGACTGCCAACTGGGTTTTACTCCTCTCACCACCACTCTTTGTACTTTGCCAACCAGCCAAACTGATTTGGGAATCCAAGCTAGCTGTGTTAGTGGACTGTTGAGATAATCTGGTTCTTCTGGTAGAACTGATTGTCTTGTTTACTTGTTCTTTGGGGAGTTTCTTTCTGTTGGGAAGATTTACCTGCCTTGTTATCACTTTCCTATTAGTTTTTAACTTAGGCCATAATAATATGGTCTCTTGTCCCCCTGTGATTGTTGCACTAGCTTTTTCGGCTCACTTATGTTTCAGCTAAAATTATTTTGTCTTCAACCAGCATCTCATGCAGTTATCCTTCATAAACTGTACTGCTTTTTGCAGGGACATTAATACTTCATTATCTTTATTAGGATTTGTATGCTTAAAGATTCAGTACACACTTGCCTTTCCATTATACTGTTTACAGCCCTCTGAGACTGTCAGACGTGGTCTGATTCTCCCCCTTCCCCATGTTTTTCGTAGGTTGAGATTTTTATTAGTAAGAAAACACCCACGACTGTCTAAAAGTATTACTTTACAAATTGCATAGTTGAATTTCATGCCATATTTAATACTGTTTTTCTCAAGGTCAGCTGTTTTTCCCGTATGCCATACTGCACCTCCTTGTTTTGGTGTGTTTTCACATGTCATATCATCAGTAGGTGAAATCAGCAGAACTGAGAATCCTGTTCTACTACACACAGCCTAGTACTTCCTATTTACTGCTGCTTGCTATTTTTCTTCTTTTCTCATAGCAAAAACACAGAGTTGTTAGTACTGGGTGATAACAGTAACAAGATACTGTGGTAACAATTTGGTGTATTTACTGATCTATTCAGCACAATTAAAGATTTACAAATTTTCTGGTTTTCCAGAAAGGCTCTTTTAGCCTGCCTGCCTTCCTTCCTTCCTTCCTTCCTTCCTTCCTTCCTTCCTTCCTTCCTTCCTTCCTTCCCTCCCCAGAAGGGAACACAGTT
>VWZN01011301.1:45317-104005 GCA_013396955.1 Regulus satrapa
TTTTTAAAAAAAAAAAAAAAAAAAAAAAAAAAGGGGAAGACAAGCATTAGTGAGAGATTATTAAATACTTGATCCTGTAATGAAGGGAAGCACTCAGATGACCTTTCATTCTTGCACATCTGTGATGCTTTGGGGCAATGTAAGACCCAATTTAATCATCTTTCAAACAGCACCTCATGTCTACGTCATTCCCTAGACAAAGAGAATATTACCAACCATTCCTGAAATTTCCTAGATTTTCAAACCTTCACTTTTTTTGTTAATCATTAAACATTTGTCTAAGAAAAATGTTTTCTATGCTGGCTGATTTCCTCAATTTTGACATTTTGAGGCTGTGGGAGGAAGGGCTATGGGGAGTATTCCAGACAAAATTATGGGGTTTTTTTTATAAGGAGACACAGAAAAACATGCAATTTCACTCTTTGGGAAAAATAAAGTGGCACAAAATTTTCTCTGAAAGCCTGATGTGTCCTTATTTTGGATCTGGATTCTGGAAGGATGAGGTAGCTTTTATTTTATCAGCTCAGTTTCTGTATAAGGCAAGTGTTTCTTGGGCAAGTTCTTGATACCATGCCCTGACATAAAATTTGTTGAAATAATTTAATGTTATCTGGGTTATTTAGACTACTGTAATTATTTTGAATGGAATTGCAGAAAAATCCAGTAGGATGGAAGTCTCTGTCTGAGAAAAGGAAATTCTTAAGTCATGTAGACTTGTTTCTGGGACTTGCCTGATTTGCACCTATAATTCAAATTTAGTATTGAAGATTTATTGTAACTCTTAATTCCTAACTTTTTGTGGCTTTTATCAGTCACTTACTCTTCCAAAACTTTTGGATGACTTTTTGAAATTCAGTTGAGTTAATTTGTTTGATTTAACTTTCTATCTCTTGGACTACTGCAAGTTTGAAGTCAGAATTCTGAAGGCAGACAGCATCTTCCTTCTTGTGCCCCTGAGCAGCTCGGATCATCTGGACTGTCAGCAGTTGGAATGTACTGATTTCACCGTCAGAGGAGTAGTCTGAGTAGTTGAGTAGTCTGTATTTGTACTGCTTTTATCCAGTTCTGCATTTGTGTGCTCTGTGAACTAGCAGGGCCCTATTCCACAGAGCCCACAAACAGTTGAGTCACCTATTCACTCAAGCAGTAGATTCTAGTGGCTGCTTTGTATTTGTTCTAGCATTTCACATTTTAACTTAATGAGATAATATGAGAAATCAGCTTTTCCAGCCTGCTGTCTCAGAACACCTCCAACAGCTTCCTTCAGCAGTATCACTGTGCATCACTGGTGCTCATGCATTTGTTGGTGGTGAATCACTGTCTTTTATGTCACACTATTCTGCTTTCTGCCTAGCTGAAACATTCCTTATGATAATCCCAGAGGTAACTGCACTGTGGAATATGATGAATCCATAGCCCTGTGAGGATGTTAGGTTGCTTTTCTTTTTCTTTATCTATTATAATGGTACTGCATAATGGAGCCAGAACCTATGCCTAGAGATGGAATAGTTAAAAACAAAACCAGCCTAACAATAGCAGATCTAGAAAAAACAATTGTAGTCACTTATAGGAAACTCAGGCTTGTATCCACATATCCTCACAAACTTTTTCTATATGTTCTTTAAAAACACAAACTAATTTCTCTCTTCTGAGTAACCCAGAACAGTGACAGACTGTACATTTTTTGCATGTTTTTATGGTAAACCAGTACATTGTAGGAATACATTTAAGCAAATGCTCTTTTGGCCTAAGATACATTTATATACACATTTAGGACTTGATTCTAGCTATGCAGTCTCCTGAGGTTACTGGGAACTTAAGACACTGCAATTTACAGGCCTATGCACTTTGCTGATTTGAAGGCAGAGGTGCAGTCAGGAAAAGAAATGTCTCTGTCACTTCCAAAACATCTTTCTTCTTCCCTCTGATGTATTTTTATAACCCATGGAGTGACTATTCTAGCTAGGAATATTCTAGTCAGGAATCACTGGGGTATTTTCTGTCAGCCGAGCACAGAGTGCTGGTGTGTATGAGGAGCAGGGCTGTCTATCTCTGCATAATGGCATCATGTTCATCAGGCTCAAGTATCACTTGTCCTCTTCTGTATTTTCAAATTAAGCATCCACTGCTATTAATTAGTTAAAGTGAAATGAAATACATTATCAAGCAATACTTTTCCATTAGAAATGCCCCTTGGGGATACATTCGGTTTTCTTTTTTACATATTTGTGCTCTCCATGTCGCACATTCCACATAAATTTGCAGCTTAGAATCTACAAACTTGCATGAACCCTTACATGAACTGAAACTAGTCTTATCTAAACTTGTACAGCTCCTTTCTTCCCACAGTATGGTCAATTTTCCTGCAAATTAGCACAGCTCACTGGAATTGAGGTTCCAGATAAAGCTTCCCCACCTCTCAGATTATATTATCTCTGAGTAAAAGGCAAAAACAAGACCTAAAAGGAGAGACAAATATTTAGACTTTTCCCTTGACCTCCTTCCCCTGCCCCAAATGCTGAATGCACAAGGTGAAGTCAGGCTTCTTTTCAGCTTGAGAACAGAGGTCTCTGGCTGCCCAGGAGGCCACAGCAGCCCAGCCTTCTTGGGAAGATGGACGCTTCTCTCTTTTACTGCATAACTCTTTCAGGAAGAATAAACTCAAAAACTCAAGTCACTGCTTCCTCATCCAGTGCCCTAATCACTGGTGTAGATGCAGTGGAATATGATTTGTGGTCATCATGCCCATTGCCATTAGGAGAAAATTGATTGGACATTTTGGACTGACTTCTGAAAGGTGCCTGCCTTCAGTGTAGCCAGTGAAGAGAAAAAGGCAATTAATTTATGAACACTGTCTCTCCCCTTCAAGTCCGTTTGCCTTTGGCTGCGTAGTGTGTTTTACCAGATGTATTACATATATTTCATTGAGCTTGTGCACTGCTGCAGAGAGATGGCCAGAAACTTCTGTCCGTGTTCCCCCTCAGTTTCCTTTTTTTTGTTTGAGTAAAACAATGGTATATGAATGCTCATGAGAAAGCATCCTCTAAAAATATGCAGTGTGATGTCAAGTGACAAATGTGCTCCTTCAGACCAAGCAATCTGATTTTCTTGAAAATGACTGACCACGTTTTGATTTGGCAATGAGCATCCTTTAAATTATATGCAGGCCAGCTAACCTGCAGTTTAAAAGCCATCATTTTAAGCAGAAATGCAGCTTATGCAATCTTGAAATTACTAAATATTTCTCAGAAGTTATTTATATACCCACTTTTGTTTTTCCTCCTCTGCTTCAATGAAGGTTGCTTTTACATTCCACAGCTCATGTAGGAGGCTGTGCAAGAATAATAGTAATAAAATATTAATGTTGTCGTCTCACAGGACATACTGTTTATACCATCACAGATGCAGTTTACATCTCAGATCAATAAAGCAATTTTTAAAATCCTCTTTTGAAAGCAGCAATTGGAGTATGATTATAGTTGTCCACAGTAGTTATATCATACAGCAAATTAGGAAATATATGTCAGGGCCCATTATGTTAATGGGAGTCTTGTAAGATTTTTAAACAATGTAAGTAGATGCCAGATTTGCAAACTGATGACCCTTTTTGAAACAATACTCTCAGTAGGGAGGAAAGAATAAAAATACTGTTGACTTGAACATGGCTGTCAAGTTAATGCTTCACAGGAACCCACAACACTAATCACCCTTCTTGAATGCAAGTTCTCCCTTTATTTAGCTCTCTCATAAGTTATCCCTTAAGCATTCATTAGACCACTGCAGCTGAAAATAGGAAAATTTGTTTTCAATGTCAGCAACCACCATTTCAGTCCTGACCAGATACAAAAGACACAACAGTATTCTGCTGATGGCACTTTGTTTTCTGCAGTAATTGTAAAGAAAAATTTTGTTTTCAAAATCAGTTAAAATGGAGAAAGTTCTTTCATATTTGTGCTGTATAAAATACCCACTGTGTACAGGGGTGATATCTGTAAAGATTATAAAGCAGAGGACTGGATATTTTCTATCCTAAATGGCTATTTAAATAGCACATCTGGAGAAGGACATCTGCCAAATTTTTAGCAATCATCATTAACAAGGGAACCATTATGATGTGTAATGGCAATATTTATTTTATGCAACTAAGAGTTTGTCGTAATATCAAATTAAATTATGTACCAAGTTAAAGGTAAGATCAAGCTTTGCAATATTTCAATGGGCTCTACTTATTATCAAAGAGGGAGTTGTCAGACCTCATCTGAAGGGGTGAGTTTATGCAGATATACAGCTGCAGCAAAGTCAAAGGACATGGGAATGCAGAGTGGGCAAGGGCAGGGAGTAAAGCTCCCTTAGTGCTCTGTGTCTGCAAGCTGATTATTTGAACAGTGATCAAGTGTTCTCAGGAGACATGTTTTAATTAAATTCTGCTCAGCTAAGAAGTTGGACAAGGACACAATTGTCAACAAAAATCCCTCCTTGATGAGAGACTGAATGCCAGCATCATGAGACCCTCAGGGTGTCCCTCAGTATTTCAGTTTGGTGGAATAGCAGTAATATTACAGGTTGACAGTGCAGAAACAAGAACAGTGCTCTTCAGGCTATGCCTACTGATGTGCCCATGTAATATGATTTTACAAGGTATGGAGTAGTGTGCTCAACTAACTCATCTCACAAATGAGAGGTGCCCAGGATGGCCATGCAGAGTACTTGTAACACCTTAGGAGCTCTTTGCTCTGATAGAGCAAATTTATGTAGTTCTGGTGAAGACATTTTCTCTCTGACATGATTTTAAAAGTTCACATTATTTTTTTCTTTACAAGATTCAGCACAATGGGAAAAGAGTAATACTGGATAAGAGTAATACTGTCTGTCTTGGTTCAGTGATTTTGATGATAGGGCAGAGTGGACCCTCAGAAATGTTGCTGATGCAACTCTGAGGGGTGCTGAGGGATCTCATCAGACTGGAGACATGGGCCGACAGGAACCTCATGAAGTTGAACATAGGAAAGTGCAAAGTCCTGCACCTGGAAAGGAAGATCCTCAGGCACCATGTCCATGCTGGGGGACAGCTGGAAAGCAGCTTTGTAGAAAAGGACCTGGGAATCCTGGTGGTCATCAGTCAAGAATGTGTCTTTGCAGAAAAAAAAAAAAAAAAAAGAAAGGTTAATGTTGACCTGGGCTGCATCAGGTAGAGTGATGCTAGCAGGAAGGGAAAAGTGATCCTTCCCCTGTACTCATCCCTGGTGAGGCCACAGCTGGAGTGCTGTTCTGGACTCCTCAGTTCAGGAGTCATGGATGCATTGATGCTCTGAGCAATGTGGCCCAGCAAAAGGTGCCCCAGCCCATGGTAGAGGGGTTAGAATTATATGATTCTGAGGTCCTTTCTAACCCAACCTATTCTGTGATTAGAGAGAATCCAGTGAAGACAACAGGCAGAATCTGAAACACAGGATGTTCCCTTTAAACTTTGGGAAACACCTTTTTTCCTGTGACTGGAGCTGACACAGGTTTTCCAGAATTGTGGAATCTGCATGCCTGGAAATATTCAAAAGCCATCTGGATGTGGTCCTAGGCAGCTGCCTTTAGATGACCTAATTTGAGCAGGGAGGTTGTAAAATGAGCCCCAGAGATCTGTGCCACCCTCAATCATTCTGTAGTTCTGTGATTCCAAGTAAGAATCTCACACAAAAGGTAGATCATTACGAAACTAGAGAAGAAAGGAAATAAAAGAACATGGCATGCTAAGAGATAAAGGTGATAAGTGATAAGGGTGAGTGAGTCTCAATACAAGTTTGCAATGGTAAATCTCCAAAGAATAAGAGTTTCAAAGACAACAATGAGTCAAGGAACTATTTATCAGAACTGCAGTGTGACAGGATATTAGCAAAAGTACAGGCAATATAGAAAAAAAAAAAATTCACCAAATCTCCTGTGACTCACAGTCACAAACTGGCAGTATTTTCTGTGAAGTCAAAAACATCTTTTCTTTGCAGAAACAATTCCATGGAAACTCCACTCACTGAGTCTTCTAGATTTGATGTTACCCCACAGGGAGGTAGGCTGTACTGGAAACAAAAGATTCTGGGTATTATTTCAAGATAGAGCTTGTTCTCATGAAGGAAAAAGTTGCTGTTGCCTACAGCAGAGAGAAATTATTTTCAAAGACTTCACAATTACATATGCAAGACTCTGTCTCTGCATTTTCTCAGAAACTTTCATTTACATAGTTCTTTTGCTTTGCTTTCCCACCCTCAAGCTCCCACTTTCTTCTAATGTAATACCTTATTCACTATTTTAGAATTGATGTAGAAGAATCATAAAATTTACCTATAGGAAAAGACTCAGGTCTTGTATCTTCTATTTAATGATCATAACCTTTTTCCAGTTTTTCCACTCCAATTGTAATCAATGCCTACATTAGTCATCCACAGCTACCCTAATTAGGAAGAAATCACAGGTCCTCAAAGAATTAGAGAGAAAAGAGAGACTGATACATTGTGGGGTAGAGTACACATATTAAGCAAAAGAGAAATTCTTATAGAAAAATAATATTTCAAACCAGTAAGTGGTTGATTTAAACTTTGCATAAACTAGGTGAGGTTTCTTCTCTAATTTTCCCAATTATTTTTCATGTGTCCGGATTTTGGCTTAGATACAGCTAATTTTCTGTTTCTTAGCTGCTACAGTGCTGTGTTTTGAATTTAGTAGGAGACTAATGCTAACACACTGGTGTTTTAGTTCTTGCAAAGTAGTGCCTACCTGAAATCAAGAGCTTTTCAGTTTTCCGTGCTCTGCCAGTGAGGAGGTGCAAAGAACCTGTGAGGGAGCACAGCTAGAATAGGTGACGCAAACTGGCCAAAGTGGTAATCCCTCCAGACCATCAGACCCAGTCTATAAATTCAGGGGAGTTGGCTGGGAGCCAGTTGCTGACGTGGAAGGGGGTCAGTGGATAGCGACAAGTTTATTGTGCATCACTTGTCTCTCTTGGGTTTTATTCCTCTTTCTCTTTCTCTCCTTTTTCATTACTGTGATCATTAGTATTATTAATATTACTATTGTAGTTTCCTGTAGTTTCCAATTAAACTGTTCATATCTCAACCCATGAGTTTTACTCTTTTTCTGGTTATTTTTCAGATCCCACTGGGGTCTGGGGAGTGGGCAAACAGCTGCATGGTATTTAGTTGTTGATTGGGGTTAAATAATGACCATATGCAATCTGATTTTCCTGTCTGAGAATATAGTAATTAGACATGATAATTTGATGCAAATTTAGGTGAATAGAAGTTTTGTGACTTTGGTCACAAGAGGAGAATTTTTCATAATGGGATCAGTCAGACACTGAAATAATCTCCCCAGAGAAGTGGTGGATTTCCCATCTTGGACACTTGTAAGATTCAGTTGGACAGGGTGCTAGGCCATCTTTTCTACACTGTGCTTCTGCTAGGAAAGGTTGAACCAGATGATCAGTGAGATCCCTTGAAACCTGGCATTCTATTGTTCTACGAGTCAATAGTTACAGAACTGTGTCAGAAAACTCTAAATGCATGCAGTGCTATTTGTTGCCATTTTGCATACACTGGCCATTGAGCTGGAATAGCAACTATAAAACAACTAAAAATTGAGTGTATATAATAATTGTTAACAATTACTTGCTCTAATTGGAGCTTGATTTGCTACAGAAATATGATCTATTTATATGAACAGACTAATGGTGCACAAGGGTTTTTTGTGGCCGTCAGTATGTTCTGTGACCAGAATAGCTGACTGTGCACATGGATCTGGTTGTGAGGCTGAAACCTAATTCAAACGAGAACCAAAACACCAGAGAAATACTACAGAAGAATTAGACTCTGATTTAGGGTTTATGTGTCCCAATGGAAGCTACATGAGGAATTTGGCAGTAAGCTCTGTGTAAACTTCTCAAGAGCACAAAGGTTTAGTCCTCATTACAATAGTGCTGATGATAGGGAAGGTATATCTTCTTTAACTTCACAAGTCAAAGTTAGGCACCTACATTAGGCACATAAATAGCTCAAGGAGGAGTTATTTTCCTCAGAATACACCAATTAGCAGAAAGGTACCTGCCTCAGCCCATTTGTGTCATTCCCACTCTCCCTGCTGAATGCTCCAGCTGCTGGGCTACAAAATCAGCCATCCCTCTCCTTATCTTCTTAAAGCCCAATCGTGCTTGAATTTTTAGCCTCACTGTGTAGGTGAATTCGGCACCTGATTGGGGCAATAGAACTACATGGACTCCATAATTCAGAAGGCTGAATATGATGATTTATTAAGATCTAGATGCAAGAGCAGAGAAGTTGCAAACATGCAGGTAAGCAAGCCAGACAAGCAAACCAGACATCAATCCTTGTCTGTCCAAAACATCCAGTGTATATTGATAAGGCAGAATCCTGTACTAAGCATAGATTGGCTAACCTCTGTAAAAATCAGGATGTTATGAAGAATTCTCCCAGCATTCTCAAAACAATCTCAGGGCCAAGTGTTTGGCTCGTGTTGCAGACAACATCACTGTGTCACAGAAGTGGCAGAATGAGTGAGGATGACTTGTTCTCCTTCCCTTTTAACCATTCTCATGCCTTATCATGGAAAATGCAAAATATGTATGATGAATTATTTTCTTTTGCTGAGTAGCATAACCATATTGTGCCAAATCCACTGCCTGGCTGTAACTGGGATATTGTATTAAAATGGGCATTGCCTCAAATGTCCCTGAAGGGCAGGAGATGCAGCTGCAGGGGTTTGCTTTCCTCTTGGTGCTGTTGGCTGTGTGCTCTGAGGGTCATTAGGCACATACCAGCTGGATCTGTGCCTTGGGAGATTGTGGCAAGGGATGATGAGTCTGTGTATCCAAAATGGGCTTTGATTTTAGTTCCTCAGCTTAGTGAAATTGGCAGTGTCTTAGGATACAAACAGTGAGAGAATATTTAGGGGAGCTTTTGGTGAAAATGTGGGTATCTCTGAACTCTTAATGGAGCTTGGTCTCTTTACTTTGATTAACTGCAGTTCAGTCAGCTGTACAATAGACATCTACTGGGGAGACTTTGTCCTAATAGCTTACAGACTTGTTTCAGTTATGGCTGTCCAACTCTTTGCAGACTGAATGTCTGAAGATGCTTGTCTGAAAATCTTTAGTCTGGAGTCAATTCAGTATATGTAAGTGTGTTTTCAAAAGATTTAAATTCAAGATAAGATGTTTCAGGTAGCATAATCTTTTTTCCTGAGTATAAAATTAATACTTACCAACAAGAGCGAGAACGAAGGAAAAGCAGCAATAAATAAAATTTCATTAAAATTTAATCTACCCCTGCAAATCAGGAAGTGTTTGGTTATTCAGTACTGGGGATGACTTGGTACTGAATGTTACTTGCGTGCATTCAGTCCCCTCTGAGGACTCACTAATATCCTTTATGTGAGTGATAGCATAATTCTGTGCACGACAAAATTACTGCTCTGCTCTGGGGAGACACTTGATGGTTAGGTGATGTTAGTGGGTCAGGAATACCACGTATTACTCTTGGTCCTGCCAGAATAACTTCTTTATTGAAGTAGATAAACAGACCAAGAGTCATTGTTTTAATTTATTCCACTGTGATGAAGTATGCTAGACCTCTTCCTATTTAAGTGGTTTATTTAGTAAAAAGTAAATATGCAATATTTGCAGGCATAAAAACTTTACCTTATAGATTTGATCCCTAGGTAATGATGTGACAAAAATAAGGAACGTGGTCTTCAGATCCTCTTCTACTTTCCTATGTGTGTATTGGAAAAAATACTTTCTTTCTCCATGGAGAAATGACAAAGAAAAATTATGATGCCAAACTTCATGGAATAAAATTGTATATTAGCTTTTGTAGTTCTGTGTATTAGCCATGGGTTTAAAGAAAAACAAAACAAAACAAAACCAAAAAAAACCCCCAACAAAACCAAGTACTATACTGTTTAAATGTTAAGTGAATTTCAATTTTGTATTGATATTAAAACTTCCTCACTCTTTTGTCTTTTGTCTTAGGTGGAGTAGGTAGTCAATAGTTAATTATGTTTTGTTTCTCAACACAAGCAGTGAAATGAATCCTTAATTTCAGAAAATATGAAGTAAAAATCTGTGCTCCTAAAAGCAGAAAAACATTTTAGGCAAGTTTTATCACAGTGAGGCTAAAGAAAGTGCAAGAACTTACTGACTGATTGAGATAGATGGGAGACCACAACTGCCCAAAGATGCGTGAGTTGTGTACCTCTGTCCAGTTGATGCTGCTTCCATCCTCATTTCAAACATTTCCCATTGTAGGAGAGAATGGAAAAATTGTGAAGGAAAAATCCTGTCAATGGCAGCAAGTTCCAAGTCTGAGGTGGATTGGACCTACTGCTGAATAGCTTTTAGCTCTGCAGTCTTGAGAATAACTATTCTGCATTGAAAGGGACTTTGAGAATTCTTAATGCTGCAAGGTTTTAAAAGATAATATGACAATCTCAAAAACTAATCAGGTAATAGTATATTTAAACCTAACATGGATTATCAGAGGAACAGTTATGTGCATCCACTGACATTACTATGGCAGTTCTGAAGCTATCTGTACAAAGTTTTGAACAAAATGTAAACATAATGGTAATGCTGAAATTATATTTAGGCCAAATAAAATAATGCTATTAGTGAAAGAAGGTTTATGTAATGTTAGAAGTGGGTTGATTTTTAACATTTTCCAAAGCATTTTCTTTTATTTTGAGGAGGTAAGGGAAAGAGAATCAAAGTCTGTAGTTATTGTAGTCAAAAATCCTTGCCAAAAAGGCCACTTTATGAACTAGAATTGTCTTTCTAAAGTGGAAAGTAAAACATGATAAGCAATTGTCTAGGTAAATACACATAAGCTATGGCTCTGCGTAGTTCATATAGTTCAATATAACACTGTATAACACATTTCTTCCCATCACCTCTTTTTATTCTTACCATTATGCAAATGGTATGTGTATTGAAATTCCCACAGAAGTGTGATATGAAATCCTGCTAAATCATGCTAAAAGTAATCCAAATTTTCTATGGTAGTATATTCTTTTGGAGATGTTTAGGGGATTTATTTTATAGAAATTAGAACTCTGTGAAAATGACAATGTGGGGACCAAAGAACCAGAATTACTGGTATGTCCTTTTGGACATTTAGGATAATTTATCTGCAGGCAGCCTCCAGGACTACCTGGCCAGTGATGCAATCCAATAGTCTTTAATACTTTTATTTGTCTTGCTTTGGTTTTTATCTATCTGGTCCTTGCTTTTTATGATCTTTATGTTATTCTTTACAGCTGAAATAAATGTCTTTTTGCTATTCAGAGTCAAATGCTGACCTTTCTGCTGGCTATTTGTGGAATTTTTGCATTCACAGTTCCATTACTGTTGTTCAAAAGTGATGTTTTATATACTCACAGCCGATCTCATTCAAAGCCCAGAGAACCTACGTGTGGATTATTTTTTATAATTCAGCAGGCTTTGGATCAAAACTCATGACTGTGGCCTTTATGAAATGTATTATTCTTCTAGAAAGGCTTGTGCTGACCCAAGTTGTTTTCCGAGGTGGTAGTAACATAGTAATGCATGTGTTTGATAACAGGAAAAGGTACCCTTGTGCTATACCACAACAGGACTTCTCATGGAGCTGAACAGACCGACTGCCTGTTAACATTTAATGGTCCAAGAGAGAGGGAGAATAGAGGGAATAAAGCAGGGGAAAGAAAGAGGAAACAAAGAGAAAAGGAGCGAAGTTGAACCACACTAGAAAAGGTGACTATATGGATTTTCTTCCTGAAAGCCAATATTGTTAGATTTGCTGAGCTGAAAAGGAGATTATATACTATGTTCTGAAGTTCATAATTGCATTTTCTTTCTTTACGGAGTGCCTGGTTCTGTCATGCCAGGTAATTTCTAAAATACAGCAGAGTGTACTTTGTATTAATGAGGAGAGAAAAGTGAAGACTGACATGGTGCCATAATGTGAGTCATTAGACTCAGATGGTGAGCTGTACTCCAGCAAAAATGAGGTTTCTTGCTGCTGAAGATGAGTTTCATTGTGCTCATGAGCCCCGGTCTCCTGGGACTGCATGAACTGTCACTTATCAGGCAGGTGCTAAATGCTGTGCTTGAAGTAGATTAGAGCTTCCTCTTTCTTTGCTGCAGCTGAGAATCCTTTAGAGAGTGGTTTTTTAGGCCTATTTAAAATTGGTGCAACCTTTGTGTCTGCACAATTTCTTTCATAAGCAGCTATTCCATTTCTCATAAAATGCTACTTGCGTGATATGGGGAAGAGGGAGATACCACCATAAGCTTCATGTATGCCCATGCTCACCAGCAGAAAGACAACAAGCATCCGCTTGTTCTGTGTACAGTAGTCATATGTTTGGGACTAAGCTCTGCTTCTAGGAAATACAGGTGAACTAACTGCTGCTCTTTGGCCCTCACTTGGTTTGAAAAATGTTGCTTTTTTGTTGCAAAACCAGGGAGGCTTGAGGGGACAAAGCCTGTGATTGCCCCATTTTATTCTCCCTTCCCTGCTAGCACCATGTGAAACAGCTGAAAAACAGGTGGAGAGTCCTCTTCTTGTGAAACACCAAACACTCTCATGTGGGAGACCAAATGTTGCCATGACACATTGGCAGCTAAAGAAAATGTGAATATGCTATCTGAAAATAAGCCATGGGGCATGTTTCTTGGTCCTTTCTTTAAGTTTCACTAGACTTAGACTCACTAGTCAGTTCCATGTATTCCAGTTCTGGTTTTGGCTCTGTTTTTTTGTGATCTTGAAATGATCCTTGTCAACAGTGTTGAATTCAGTTTCATGCTTTAAAGTGTTACTGTAGGTAAAGGAAATAGCTGCTACAATCTGAATTCCTTGGAACAAGGTTAGAAACTATGAAGCCAATTTAGGGATTTCATATATTGTCAAGAATTAAATAAAGCTGGAAGAGGCATGTGTTACTTTTTACTGGACATATTCTCATTTGGCATTTTATCAAACTTCTTTTCTTAGTACTTAGTTGAAAAATATTGCTTAGATCATAACACTGCAGTAATTATAAAACATTATGTGGCAAGTTTTCATTATATATAACTACATGGTTCTCTAGGCGCAGTTATATGCAGATTCAGCAGCAATGAGATGTGAATAATAGAATAGAGGTACCTTAAAAGTTGACTGAATTTCTCCCATAATCCTTCTCCTAGGCTGAACAGCTGTCCCATTGAGTGCCCTGCAGATGGAGCATCTGTAATAATCTGTATTTCTCTAGCACAGAAGTATTTGATTGTATATTTTCTAACTAGCTTGCAATGGCCAGATCTTTTAGGCAATGAAAGAAGAACAGCAAACAGTTGCTGTTATGAAAGAAAGCTGTCCACTGGCATTCATCCTCCTATGCATTTTTCTCAGTAATTCACTTAGTCTGACTGTGAATCATCAGACTGAATCTGAGGAAAAAAAAAATACCAGATAGCCACTGTATTAATAGGACTGATTCATTTTCCACTGTACCTCAACAACTGTAGTTTATTCTATCTGGGGATAAAGTGAAAAAAACAAAACATTCTTTCTTAATTGTTTGGCTTTTTACTACTTCATTGAGCAATGTCTCCGTGACTGGACATATGAAGAAAGCATATAGCTTATATTCAAAAAATAAGCAAACAAAAATGGAAGAAAGAGCCATAGTCTAAAGACAGCAAAACGTTTCATCAGTATTTTCCAGACACATCTTCTATGACAGATTTTAACAAGAGGTATGTGGTCTGGGACATTTTAAATGAGGAGCAGGAAACATTAACATGATAGCATTCAGCTGAATACAGGGTATTGCTGTGCCATCTTCCAGGGTATTCTCAGAGATAATCCATGTTCATGTGCACGTAGACACACTGCACAAGATACAGTCTAAGTAAGCTGATATTTAGATACAAAAAAAAAAAAAAGACGAATAAGGTGCTAAATAGAATAAGAGGTTTGATGATTTCGCTTGCATGAATCATCTGGTTGCAAAGCAACCAGAATTTTCTGTTGATCCTGTTTGCTTTATTTGAGATACTACACTGCCCAGTAAGAAAATGTGTTGAATTAATTTTTTTGTCACTGTATGAGTGACAGAAAAAGTCCATGGCATAAATATTATTTGACTTCTGTTTATTTAAAAGCAAGTAACTCTATTATGGTTGCACTTTGAGAGTTTAGGTGCTACTGAATTGCTCAGAATTTCCTTGGTGGGCTAGCTCTCTTTAACCAAACCAGGTTAAATTTAATTTTTGTAAACTTGACTTGCAAGACATCCAGTGTTGGAAAACCTCCAAGCAACTGCATCACTGAAACGGGTATAATAAATGGCTAAGCCCAAACCTGGAAGCTAAAATTCCTTCTTTAAAGTTACAACTATGTCCAGAAAAGTACTTTCATCCATTAAATTAAAGGATTTTCCAATCTTAAGAATTTTTATAAAGACTCATCGTGATCGGGAGTCATTGGGGCTTTTGGAGGGGAGAAACACAAAATCCTAAAAACTCTTAGAGCAAAGAGCAAGATAGCACAGAAGCATTGTGTTCTACTCAGTAATAGGTGAAAATTAAGTAATCCATTTTTTTGATGACCATAATGTTTCCCTAGAATTAAAAGTGTTATCTTACAGCCTTTGGAATATGAGCTGTGGTAAGATTCCCAAGACCCATATTGGCAGAATTTCTCTCTTTGGGCCAGTGGGGCACTCAACCAGATTGAGACCTAAAATCATTCTTCTGTCTTGGAGAATTAGAGAGTGCATTGTGCAACTTTTTGTATAATAACTCTATATTTTAAAGTTCAGAGCAATATCAATTTGGCATCTAAATTTAAACTTTGTCCCAGTGTAAGTGCACATATTTTTTGTGGCCTTATTTCTGGTTTTTCATATCTTAGATTAAAAATGTTGGCTAAAATAAGCAATTAAATAACTTAACACTTCAAAGTGATAAATCAATAACATTTTTTGATAAGGGAAATCCATTATTAACAGTCCACACAGAGGGGTTATCTTTAATCTCCTATGTGTGTCCAATCTATATTTATAGAAGTAATTTGAACATCATGAAAGCAAATGCTGATGAAAATTCGAGAGGAAGAAATTAAGTAGAGGTAAAGAATCCAGCTGTCTTTTCTGCTGTCTTTCATCAATAAAATGAACCCTAGGATTTATATCCATTTCATTAAAGGTCTTCCCTGACCCTCCTTTGCTCCATGCTGAACAACCCCAGCTCCCTCAGCTGCACCTCATAAAATTTGGAGCCCAGACCCTTCACCTGCTCTGTTGCCCTTCTCTGGACGTACTCCAGCACTTCTATTTCTTTATTTTAGTGAGAGCTGCAGTGGAAGCCAAAAGGAGAACTGGATGCTCCTTGTAGAAGTGGAATCATAGGGAGTAAGGTTGAGGAGCAGAGATAGATATGAACATTTCTGAAAGACAGGGTTGGAAAATTTTCCTCAGACCTTCTGCCCTGGACATGAGTGGTAAAGGTTATGGTATAGACAGGCCTCCATTTAATCTACTTTGTTCAGTTTTATTTCCGTTTGTTGTGAATTGCCAGTTACTTTTTCAGATCTGATACCTTTGACAAACATTTTTCCTCTGTGCACACTTGAAGATATATTATGTATATTTTTGTTCTCCTCAGATTCCCAAAACATGGTTTGGGAGAATTCATTTTCAAAGCTCAATATTTTTCAAAATGGCTGGCACAGCTTTGATTTATGATTTCTATCATAACACCTATAGTAAAACAATCTGCTCTTGTTTAGAAACATTCAGTTCTTTGACTTTTACTTTGGCTTTCAGCAAGTTATGTAAACTACAGCAGTTTCACCACCTGCTGCCTACACCAGATGCATTTACATTAACATTTTAGTTCTGATCCAGAGTGGACTTTTGAAGCAAATCTCCTGTCTGCACCCCACTTACTAAGCTTTGGTGTGCAAGATAGAGTTGTCTCACAGTGTGTGGCATGAGTTAATCTTAACTGGTTCCAAACAGGAATTGTGCTGCAGGAGAGTACCTTATACCCTTCAGCAGCCAATGGGCATTCAGCCCATGGGGCCAGACTGAGCTAGGCTGAGATAAAAACCTTCTGAAAAACATCTGATATGGACATCTAGTCCTCAACATCAACTGTTTCCCTCTATAAAGCTAGTTGTATTGTTCAGCACTGTTTGCTGATATACACACCCAGTATCTGCTCCAGCATTTGCAGAATTCATGCAAGAATTTGTACTTTGCTGCTGAGATGTAATTTGGGTCATCATGACCAGACCCCGGTTCTCCATACCTTCACAGACTCCACTCCTTAGGGGATTCCCCTTGTTCCTGCCCCAGATCAGACCCTGCCATTGGTTTCTAATAAATTTTATTCCATAGTTTTTTATCAATGCTACTCCTAAATTCTGTCATGAGATGCGTGTTCTTTATTTGTCTTTATTACACACTGAGCCACAAATAATGACTACCAAGTTGAAAAACTTAAGTTCTACATACAAAACCACAAAATACAAAACTGTGGAAGTTGGAAGGAGGTTACAGTTTCTCTAGTTTTAATTTGCTTGTTTTTCTTAAGCACAGTCATTGACGGTAGAGAATTTAAAGACAAGATGAAAAATGAAATACTGTCTTCCATCAAAAGAAACACGGACAAAATTTATCAAAAGTGCTGTAGTGGGATAAAGAAAAGAGTAGTTTTTTAGTCAGTGCTATTGGCAATGATGGGAAGAGCAGAACAACAGAAATGCATGTTGGAAAATTAAAAAAAGATGATGTTCTGAAGGAGAGACTGCAGGTGAACTATGGGATTGGGTATGTCAGTGGAAAGGGAATGGAGATTTCTACTGCCTTGGGGAAACTGCAGGAGTCTGGGGAAGTGTTTGGCTTTGGCAAAAGGAGCAAAAGAAATAGAGCATGGAGTAGGGAGAGCAGCTTAACTTCAAGGGATGGCTGTGGGCAGCCGTTTCAACCCAAACTGGCAGAAACATGCCAGGCAGAGCTTTGAAGAGTTTCCTGCAGCTTGGAAAATCACTGAGCTGTCTGAAATCAGACCTGGAAACAGGAGCCTGTTTGCAGTGATGCACAGGGCAAGCTGAGAGTTGTTGTTTCTGTCTTTTCTGACCCTGTTCAGAGGCTTTTCTCTTTAAAAGTTAACTTCTTTAATTTATGGGGTTTTTATTTAAAATTCCTTCTTGATGTTAAAAACCTTCAATATTTGTTAGAAAATTCACTATAGAAGACCTGAGCAGATTAATATCCAAGTATTGGTTGGACTTGAGCTCAGAATTTCTTAAGGGACACTTTTGAAAGATATTATCTATTAGCCACCCTTTTCTTGTGAAATTCCATTACAAATCAGGATATTGCATTATTTTTCCAGGTGATAAATTATAACTGACACCTAAAGTCCAGGACAAGTCTGACTTGAGGAGGAGCTGAAATCCAGTGTACCACTTCCCATGAAACCTATGCTTGTTTGGCACAGGGCTCAACTCCCCACCTGTAGGATGCTGACTTTCATAAGCCTGTGGCTTAAACTCCCTTTAAGTTGTTTGTTGTGTCTGCCAGTTTCTTCTGTTGCTATTTGCAGGCAGTAAATGTGTTTGTATACCATTTGCAGCAATTCTGATGCAGGAGGTGATACTGGTAACTCGCTTGACTTGTACTTGTTCAATAATTTAGTTCAGGTTTGTTTCTAGCTGGCTATCCATGTGAGTACAGTAATCTTGTATTACTGCCAATTGTCATGGTTACAGGACTGGCTGCCTATCTTCTGCCTTCTATGAGTTTTCTGAGTGTAATATGAGAGCTGTCCTTGCCTGGAGTACAAGATAGCAAATCTTCACTGACAGACTTGTATGTGGCACACTGGCCTGTAAATGAGCATTAGTTTATTTCAACATATCTAGTAGAATTCAAATGTATGCACTGCATATATAATATTAGTTCTTAACTACTATAAGTGGGAAGTTAACTGAAGTCATGCAATTTTCTTATGTCTGTGTCTTTAGCTCTTGGTTTTAATAAGCATTTTGAAGTATTGCCAGAATTCCCCATCAGGAAAAAAATATCTATATGTTTTCAAACACATTAACGCAAACAAAATATTGTTCAATTTCTATTAGTATGTTATATAAACAAAAGATTGTCAGAGCTGCTGCGACTGCATCCTACTGATTTGTGGAGTACATGTGCATTTCTTGATAATAATAAAGTCTTTGATGAAGGACATGCTGTCTGTGTCCCTGTTTTGTGTCTGGACTGGTCCCAGTGAAATGCCGAGAGTCCCTGTGCCCTGGAGAAGGCCCTTGCTGCAGCACAGGAGCTCCTCTCTGCTGGGCAGCTGCAGAGGGAGACAGATGGCTGGAGTGGGACTGCACAGCCTCCACAAGCACAGCTGGGCCATACAGGCAGAGCATCACTCATCTTTTTTCCTTTTCCAGGGCAATGTCAGTTTACCTTTTCCCCTCTGTGTAAGAAATTCTTATAACATCTTATTGCTTCTTATATTTAAATACCTTACTGGATAGATGACTTAATTGGGCAAAAGGAATGTTAACATTGGTATTATTAAAAGTTATTTGGATAGAATATTTTTCCAGCAATTCCCATGTTTTTTTGAATCCTGATTCCGTTCATGTGAAAGCTTTTTTTCTTTTTTTTTTTATGTACATTTTTCATGAGGGTTTTGGTTTTGTTTTATGCTTTCCTTAGAGATTCATAAGAATGTATCTGTTGGTGTCTAGAGTGCTCAGAGTGTGACTTAATTGCTGAAGGTAGGAATTAGTGGTAGGTGCACTAAATATTGCTACAAAGTCTAAAAGAAGGGCAGGTACTCTGATCTCAAATTGCAAACTATATTTGAGCATTACCACAATAAAAAATTTATGGATGCCAGTTTGGATATAAATGCATTTACCCCACATGTTTTGATTTCCAGGAACTTTGAACCAAAAGAACTGGGGCAAGAAATATTCTGCCTGTAATGGTGCCAAACAATCACCTATTAATATAGATGAAGACCTTACCCAAGTTAATGTGAATCTGAAGAAACTTAAATTCCATGGATGGGAAAAGGAAACTTTGGAAGATACTTTCATTCGCAACACTGGCAAAACAGGTAAAAAATTCAGATTTCATGATTGTAGTTAAGAGTTCTGAAAAGTGATATAGGGCGAACAACCAACCAAGGACTTTAAATGGATCATTTTCATTTCACTTAGCTTGTGCATTCTGAATTTATCTGTTAAATAAATAAACAAAACAAGAGTGATGACCGTATCAAAATGAAACAGAAATCACACAAACAAAAATTATGTGCATGGACAGGTAGAGCCAAAGCAATCACATCGTGACTATCATCCCATCATGGGCACATGGTTAAATCTAAACAGTAGGTTGGCATTTGCTGTGAAATGATGGTAATTATTACTATATATCTAGAGTCTGTAATGGGCAGGGAAAAAAAAATTTAAAGTACAAATAAATTACCTACTCATCTGAAAGCACTTCATGGATGAGTTAAGTTACAAAAACTCAGGTTGAGATTCATCTTACCTACACATAGAGACATATAATATAGAGACTTTCATCTGGATTACTCACATAGGTGCCTCCTAACAGTCAAAGAAGATAAATAAGTGGTTTTGTGTTCTGATTTGTCTTACTAATCTTAGAAATACATTTTAGAAAGAAGTGATTTATACCTACAAGTGCCTATTTTTCCCATGAAAAAGCCATGAGAAAAGCTTACGGCTTTTCATCTAAACTGTCAGACATCTTTTTACAACCACTTAGAAATCCAGGAAAGCAGTAACTAAAAGCTGCTTGTTAGAAGTACTGTTCCTTGTTTTGGGCATAAGTGTGGAGGAAGGTATCTATTAACATTTGACCTTCTACCAGTTCCAGTGGGACCCCTAGGTCAGCCTTTATGGTTTAGTTTAGTTTAGTTTAGTTTGGTTTTATTCAATTCAGTTCAGTGCAGGTCAGTTTAGCATCACTGTTCCTAATTTCTGTTCTTTCTGCCATGTGATTCCTACATACCACTACACAAATAACTTATTTCCCTCCTGCCCTAGTAGCTGAAACAATATTGCTTTGTCTTTTCAAGATGCCCCTGAGAAAATATTTTTAAAGTCCTTAAAAGTGATCTGAGCTCTTTCTCATCTACAGCAATCTGGGTATTATACAAGGAATTTCTAAGCTTGTTTAAATGGTCTTCGAGATTTTGAGGAAAGGAATATGGTGAAAATAAACACCATTAGTGCTGTTTTATGAAGAGGTCAAGCAGTTCACAGTTGCTGATGTTGGTAAAGTCTATCAGTCTATCCCATCCTGCTCATTCTCTCCAGAAGAAAAATGCTTTGTCCCATCTACAGTTTGTGTACAGCTATGTCCAGCTGAAGACCTGTCATTCCTGTTTCCCATGGGCTCCAGCTCCACAACTAGAGTCGTATGTCAGGACATTCCTCCTAGGAATTGGCTAAAATATTCTTTTCTCCTGTTGCCTCATGATTTGTATGTAAAATTGTGGTAAAAATGGAGGGCAGGTGTGTATTTTCCTTTTTGTTAGAAACACAGGTTAGAAACACAGATCCTTTCAGGAAGGTATGTACTTCAGGAATCTATTTTCTTAGACAGCCAGTTGGTGGCTAGATCAGCTTTCTGAGCTTTTTAGTGTAGTTCTATGTCCAGTTTCAGATAACAAGAAACCAAGTACACTTCATTAAATTACTATTTAATGAATTACAGCATGAAATGGAACTTATTTTCCATGCTAATAATGAATTGCCACACTTGTTACTTAGTTAAAGTAAACAATTTCATGTCAAATTGCTTATGAAATACAGAGAAATAGGCATATTGTATTTAACTTCTAGCACCTAATATGAGAGTTATAGATGAATATGAAATATGAGAGTTATAGATGTCTTGGCTGGCTTTNCATTTAACTTCTAGCACCTAATACTGAAATATGAGCGTTATAGATGTCTTGGCTGGCTTTTATATTGACATTTCTTTTTTTTCCCCTCAATTTTTTCAGTGGAAATTAACCTGACAAGTGATTATTATGTGAGTGGAGGTGGGTTAGACACAATATTCAAAGCAAGCAAAATCACTTTTCACTGGGGAAAATGCAACGCGTCATCAGATGGATCAGAACATAGCCTAGAAGGACAAAAATTTCCTCTTGAGGTAAAGTATAGAATTGATTTTGATGATTACAAGAATTTGAAATTCTGCAATGTTACTACTCTACAAAATTCCTTTTTTTTATTCTCTGTTTGCAAATATAATCATTCACTTAAATCCAAATTAAGAAGAAATGATACATTTTCAAAGGACAGTGTAATGCGTTAGTGGCATGTTGAGAATGTGTAAACTGCATTTTTTCCCATCTTCTAAGATGATATTAGATGTCAGTTCTGATAATCTGACAAAGCTCCCACTAAATGTTAAGCTCCTACTGATTTGGCCCATCATATTCCACATCAGTTCATTGTTTTAAGTGTAAATGGACTTCTCAAAGTCAGGGCTTTGCTGAGAGCCCATGGGAGCTGCTGGGCCTTACAGATACAGAGCGTGGCTCAAGTTGCTGGGCTGGAAAGAGCTGGCAGTGGAGTGCCAAGAGCGGGTCCTGGGTACAGCCACACTGATCAGCAGCCAGGCCAGTGTCTCCCTGGCTGGTTTTGCAGAATGGGTTGCAGCAGCATGGGACTGGGGTGAAGGAGAGGAGCAGCTCTTCCTGGGATGCACAAAGGCCAAACTCTCTTCCCCTCAGCATGGCATTGTGTCATTTTACAGTTAAAAAGAGGCAGCTGTGGCAGGAAACTGTGCTGTTCCTCATTCCAAGCATTCTGAACTTCTGAACTTGTGAAAGCAAAGCAGTAGTGCCAGGGCTGGTCTGTACATGGGGAAGAGCGGTAAGCCAGCAGCAGTCCCTGGATAGTGTCATTTCTTTTACCTCACTAGCCACTCAGAAATTCCTAATCACGCTCCATCTGTCTTGACAAGGCATTACAGAGAGTACTCTCTGTCATCATCTTCTCATAGAAAGCTAGTAGGAGCAGGTCACTCTCCTGTACGTGTTTGTCACCCAGCACTGGAGGAAATTTCCCAGCTGCATCTGGAGAAAGAGAGAAAGGGGTGCAACAAAGTCAATGCTCATGACAGCAGTCAGATGAAGGCTCAAAGTGGTTGGTAGTCTCACATTGCCAATGCTTTTCTACACTTATTGCAAGGCAAATCCAGTAGGGACATTGTGAAATATCATACATGCTTTATCACTGATGTGAAGATTCATTTCACCAAGTACTCTTAAGTCAGGTGTCCAGTTATCTCAGCTTACTGTATTATCCATGGAAAACATTGTGCTCCTTGAAAGGGTAATTCCTGCATGCTTAACAATTTTTCAGCAGGGGTTGTTTTTACATAACTAATTATTGATTAATTCCATTCTGCATCATCAGATAACACAAATGAGATAGGTAAAAAATCCCTACATTTGTTTACAATTTTTTGTTTGGATGCTTTTTTTCCCCTCAAAATGGGAATATAAATAATTTTAATGTTTAATTTTTGCAATTTTTTAAATATATAACATTTGAATATATTTTTAATTACAGATGCAAATATACTGCTTTGATGCAGATCAGTTTACAGATTTTGAAGAGGCAGTTAAAGGACGTGGAAAGTTAAGAGCTTTATCAATTTTGTTTGAGGTAAACAAAATATATCCTTGTGTCATTTAATAAGCCTTGAAACACAGCAGATGTTCAAACTGAATTTAACTGGTTCCAGTGTATGATCATGGAGTTAAAAAATTGCATGTGTCTTTCTAATTTATTCTTGCAGAAAAGCAAATGGGTAAAATGAGTTTATTTTACTTTAAGTAATCTATAATTCTGGTGGTAAACTGTAACCTCAATTTATTTTTTATTAAGCTTGTACTGTTAAAATATGCCATTTCTTTTTAACAGATTGGACTAGAAGACAATCCAGATTATAATCCAATCATTAATGGAGTAGATAGTGTTAGTCGTTTTGGTAAGTTTGCCTCCATATTTTATTGATTACTGATTAACTAAATTCCACTTCAGTAAGATTATGAAACTTACAAGATGTTGAGGAGCAGGCTTCTCTCTTGTTCAGTCATGTCTGTTTTGTTAGAAATTACAGAAGTCATCTGGATAGATGAGACCTGGACAATCTCCAACCCCATGAAATCTAACATATGCAAGTGCCAGATTCTGCTCCTGGGAAAGAGTAATCCCATTTATATGTACAAACCAGGGAATGAGAGTCTGAAGCACACCCCTTTGGAAAAAGATTTGGGGTTTAGATTAATGGGAAATTGAATGTTAGTCAGCAGTGCCCTGGCAGCCAGGAGGGTCGACCCTCTCCTTGGAGGGGTCAGGCCCAGCATGGCCAGCTGGGCAAGGGAGGGGATTGTCCTGCTCTGCTCTGGGATGGCCTCACTTTGGGTGCTGGGGGCAGTTTTGGGCACCACAATGTAAGAAGGACATCAGCCTATTAGCATGCATCCAGAGAAGGGCAACCATGATTGTGCTAGGTCTTGAAAACAAGGAGTGTCTGAGGTCACTTTGTTCAGCTTGGAGAAGGGTGTCTCATCACAGTCAACAAGTTCTTTAGGTGGGGCAACAGAGAAGCATTTGCAGATCTCTGTGGTGACCGGTGATAGGACATGAGGAAATGTGATAATATTGTGTCAGAAGTACAGATTGGGCATTAGAAAAAGCCCTTCACTGAAATGGTGGTCTGTGACTGGAACAGGCTCCCCAGAGGAGTAACTGGTCATGGTGCCAAGCATTTGGGTGATGCTCTTAGTCATATTGTTTAGTTTTAGTTGTGTGAGGGGCAAGGAGTTGGACTTGATGATCCTCATATGTTTCTTCCAACTTGAGATATTTCATGTTTCTCTAACCAATTTACCCCGATTTGTAACAAGAGAAGTGTAAGTAAACAAATAAATCATGATAAATTTTTAACTGTTTAAATGCTAAATCCTGATAAATCTGATTTATTATGTAAGCCTTCTTAAGCATACGTGTCAGGATTTTGATATCTAGTTAGAAGCCAGGGTAGACTGTTGTAACTATCCAAGAAGGTTCTTACAAGAGTGAGACTGTTAGTGTTCAGTAGACTCAGGAGAAAGTTTTTTTTCAGAAGCTCCTGTGTAAATCCAAAATAGTCCAAATATATTGTATTGGTAGTGGTTGTTAATTGGGACACATAAAATTCAGCTTGGTACATGAAGAGATCTGGACTGTGTTTCTAACTCAGTTTCATGGTGTCTTTGCAGAAGAATAAATATGAATGAGCACTACCTTGAACAGGGGTATATTCTTACATCATGTCCATGACTTCAAGATAACCTTGTCCCAGTTTTCTTTTATGTAATGGTGCTTTAATGTGAAAAGCTGTTTTAAAAGTGTGACACTAAAATTAAGATTTTTTTTTCCTCTGGAAAACAAACACTGTTCAAGAAATTTAAAAGGGAACACCTTTCATAAGTTAGAAAGACATAGGAAGTAGAAATATAAAGTAGTGAAGATTCATTACTTTTGTATGTCACCTTCTGCGAAACCAAAAGGAGAACTAGTAATACATCAAGACAGGTGCTGTCCTACAGCCTTGGAGGGAGCTGTAAAACTATCAGCAACAGGATTCAAGATACAGCCACTACATGGCACTTCAACAGTGCTTAGAATACGATTTTCCTGGGTAAAATACAGATGAGCTCAGGATATTCAGGTCATGACTAAATCAAGTTGTTTCTTCTGAAGAAAAGCATACAATCTTTCCTTGTCTGTGATGTACATGAATTTTCCATGTCAGTCATATCTGTATTGTGCTTATTGGAGTCACAGTTGCTGAGTTCTCAAGCTCTGCAGAGGAGCACTCCTCCTCCTTCTAGACAAACTTTCTGCCTTTTTTCATTCTTTGTAGGTGTTTGATTTTGAGAATCTAGTCTGTCAGTCTCATTAAAGATTATTCAAAAATCTAGAGTTGCAAAATGTATGACAGGATTCTTGTTATGAATGAGAAGTTTCATGTCCCCAGACATCTATATAAAATGAACTTCATTTTTGCTGGGGGACAGATGTGTTAACTAGACACATACAGGATAGCAATGATAGCTTTTCTCTGAAGGCTGATTAGCATTTTGACAGGAGAAACAGAGGGATGTGCTCTGCTCGACAGTGCTAAATCTTCCCTCTTCATGATACAAGAATGAGAGAGAGAGGGGACGAGTCAGCCCTTAAACATTAGCTCAGTAGAGAAGTCACTGCAGAGACAAAAAGCATCCATCCCTTGTCAGCTGTTAATGCAATTTGCTGGTCTTACCAAATTTTTAAGGAAGTATGACAGGTCAGAAATATATACAGGACTGAAGAAGTAACATACCCATAAAAGCATGAGTAAATGCAGAGTCTGAAAATCCATTAGATATTCAGAAGTAAATACTTACCAATTAGGGAGGAACTTGAAATTAGTAACTTTTGATTGAAATAAGGTGTACTAAGGATCTACACTATTGCAAAGTGTAAAAATCTGCATTATTTGAGATAACCCAGGCAGTAAGGCAGATAATTGTCACAGACTTAAAAGTCTACCTAGCTGAATTTGTTGTCATTTATGCTAATATCTGTTGCTGGACCCTATTGCCATACCATCAGACACTTAGCTTTCTGTAGATGGACTTCCAGCAATCCCTCATGCTGACTCCCAGCTGACAAGGTACCCAGCAAACTGCTGACCTGAAAGATGTGGTATTATTTTCACAGGTCGTATTCTCCTGGAGCAGGTCTTTGCATCATTTGCAGAGTTGTGTAAACAAATATAAACTGTGTTACAGTTTTTCACCATGCTATCACCATTTAAAAATGCATCTTGATCCACAGAAATTTTGCTTCTGCAGTCATGAGTAGTATTAACCCTCAGGTCTAACATGGCAACAGTTACCCAAGCAGTGATTTTCTGCAGCAGTTTGTGTCCTGCAAAAAACTCAACAACTTGATTAAATTTAGGAGAGAGTTTGAAACCATGTCATGAGGCCTAGAACAAGTATTTAACAAACTCCTTACTTTGAAATTCAAGAGTAAGACAAGGGTTTGGCAGTTTGCATGTATGCTTATGGTGAGAAAATTCTTGTGAATCAATATATTAAAATTACTCTATTTTGCTGGAGTAAGTTACTACATCTTCCCAAGTAAAAGAAGTTTAGTTTGAGCTGTACTTTTTCAAACTAAATAGAAGACTTCATGATTTATTTGTATGCTAGTCTCTCTGGAGATTAAATTCTGAGAAGCCTCTAAATTAGCATGTTACTAGAATGGTAGTTCTTTTGGAGAGTGTGATTTGTATTTACTAATTGCTTCTGTAGTATTTTAACTATCTGATTCTATTTTTTTTTTCAGGAAAACAGGCCGCCTTAGAACCATTTATTTTGCTGAATCTCTTGCCGAATGCAACGGACAAATATTATACTTATAATGGGTCCCTATCAGCTCCTCCATGCTCTGAAACAGTTGAATGGATTGTGTTTAAAGATACCATAAGTATTTCTGAAAACCAGGTAGTTTGTTTAATGTAGTAAGTGTTGTTAATGTAGTAAAACAAAACAATTTTACATAATACCAAAGAAAAGCAATTGCCTTGTATATGATAGAAGCTCATGGCATTCATTGCCAGCCCTACAGCAAAAATTTTGTGTTATCTAGTTAGAAGTTCTTCATGCAGCTGTTAAAATAGAAAGCATCTATAATAATTGTGTTATCTTGTACCTTTTTTATATTTTAGTGCTAGAATCTGAGCAATTTCTTGTCTTAAAATAGGGTAAGAACATATTCCAGGCTGTCTGGACTTTTAGCTGAGCTAGAAGAGTACAAAGCACTTTTTGGATATTCCCCCAGCCACATGGTGATGCTGAGCAGAGCATCAATCCAACAGCAGAGTGGTTGAAAAATACTTGTGGAGTAAACCGTACTGATAGTATATGAGGAAAAAAGTTCAGTGCCATGCAGGATAACTCTCAACTGTGAGACTTTACCCAACATCTTTTCCCCAGAGTTTTTGCCTATTAATTACTTCTAACTTTTTTTTTCCTCTTGTCTTCCAGTTAGCTGTATTTTGTGAAGTGCTTACAATGCAGCAGTCTGGCTATGTTATGCTGATGGACTACCTGCAAAACAACTTCAGAGAACAGCAATATAAGTTCTTCGGGCAGGTGTTTTCCTCTTACACTGGACAAGAAGAAATTCATGAAGCAGGTACTTACTGAATAGTCATTCCTCTCCTCAAAAGTTAAAAGACAATTTTCAGTAAGAGATTCATCCAAGTATGAAGTTACTAATTTTAAATTGTGTAGAAAGTAGTAGCACACTGTGTTATTAGTCATAAATCTATCACTTCAGAGAAAAAAACAGCAATCATAAAACATGTCAGGTTAAATGGAGTGGAAAATTAAATGCTTGTCTTGACCAAGCATTCAGTGAAGATCACATCATTTCAAGCTTCCTTATGCTGCCCTTTTAATATGTTTCAGACTTGAACAAAGCTGCCTTTTCAGAGACTGCAAGAGTATTTTGCTTTACAAACCTATTTGGTTCTTTATCGTGTAGTGTGGATACTTTTTCAGCAGTGACTGAAGTGATGTCACCAAATTAATTTCATCTAGTTTGCTTAGAAAGGGATTGATGGAGAGAATTCCAGAAGCCAGATTCTGTTCTCAATCTTACCTAAAACTTCAGGGAAGTTTGTGAAGGCTATGTGACCAAAACAGTACATTATGCAATGAGAAACAAGATTTGGCACTAAATACAGAAGTCAGTGATGTCTATATTAACAAGCACAAAAAAATATATAGGAAACATCAGAACTGGAAGCACTATGTTGCTACTTGGATGGGAATACCTGTAGATTCTTTAACTCAATTTCACTGAACTGTGTGTAATTAGACATAAGCAGATGACTTAAGCCCAGGCTATAGGTGTTCTCCAAATTAGGAGTGTGGTTTCATACATGTACTTTTACATATTTATGTGGTCACATATGTATATAGATGCACAAAAATGCAGCTATAGGTTTTATTTAACGTAGAGCATTAGAGAAGCATTTATATTTTCACCTCCATTTTAGGATAAATAAAATTTTAGAACCCTAGGAATCATTAAATTTAAATGTTCAGATGTAAGAGTTGTAACACAAATGCCAAAGTCTCTGAATCAATAGGCTTATTCATGTTTAATATTGCATAGTAGTCAACAGAAAAACCTAATCTTTTTAATCCTTTTAGAGGATGTATGAGAAATGCCAAGACTGATTATTTCTCAGGTAAATAACTGAAAAATTAATCTGTGTTGTGAAACCTAGAATCCCAGTTTTCTTCTGTTGTGTTCAGTGTAGGTGCTCATTAGGCAGTAGGATTAAATGATTGATTTATTGCCATAATTAATACATGACATTTCTTAAGTAGAACTAAGTTTTCTTAGAATAGCTAGATGACTCTTTCTATTCCATTGTAAAGTAATTTCAAGAATTTTCAAAACATTTTCAAGAATTTTCTCACAGTGTCATCCCCGAGATTTTTGCTGTACAAGCATGGTCCTACTAAGGGCATGGGAGATGCTTCATTCCCCAAGCCTGCTAGTGATATATACAATTTCCCTATGCAATATGTATATAGCAATTTAAGTAGATTAAAATAACTAATCCTTACAGCCATATTTGAGGATTCACCTGACAAAAGTGTTTTTAAATTGTAATGCTTAATCTCTACTAACCTCAGCTGGCATGCAAATCCATTTATAATAAAAATCATTGTTTATTCCTGTAAACCTGAGAACCATTGTGGTGGTTGCTGAGCACATTGAGTGACTTTCCATCCTCTCCACCCTTCTGCTAAGGCCCTGGGAATAAGGGCTGAAACCTAACTCTTATTTATCTTGGTGGATTTAGTAATGTATTTTAAAAAAAAAAAGGTTCTTAAAATTCAAGACTGACAATATATATTGATAAAAAGTATTAGTCAGGCTGTTTTCCCATGAGAAATAAAACACAAAGTTCAGTGGCTGTCTTAGTTAAATTCTCTTGTGAGACATGGGGTCAGGACTCATGCATTTACCCTGTCACGTTCCTCAGTCCACATGACCTCATGGTGAATTCTCAGATTCCCAGACGTGTGTGGGACACTTTCACTGGCACAGTGCATGGGGTGCAGGTGCCCAGGCATTGGTAGTGCTGGGTACAGGGGAGTTCTCTGTGAGGCTGCCCTGAGTCAGACAGTCCAGCACAGGCAGAGCTCCAGCCAGCTCCAACTGAATATGGGAATGTAAATTAAGTCATTTCATGGCTTCAATAATTAGAAAGTTGAATTTAAAAGATAATCTCAAACATAGATTTAACTAAAAGTAGAAGAAAACAACAAATGGGAGGGGGGGTGGGGGAGGGAAAGCCAGATTTGGGCAGCTTATAAAGGTCTTCTGGTCAGACAGTTTTTGGCAGTGATTTGGCTGACGTACCCTGGTGGTTCCCCATGATACAATTAAGTTTAGATGAAAATTCCCCAATTTACATGGTTTGCATTTTGTTCAACAGAAGAATAAGCAAAGAAAAAAGCATTGCCACAACATGATGTGATACACAAAACCAGAATCTAAGTATTCACCTGGAGAAAGCAGAGACTTGCATTCAAGTCTAATAGGGGTTTAGAGTAGGCTTCTGACTTCCTGTGAATTTTTTTGCTATTTTGCTGCTTGTGACTTATAATCTTGTTTAATATTCGTGGCTTCAGAGTAGTAACAGACTTAAGAATTCCCTTTCTTGCAGTCTCTTTGCTCAGATTTTCTAAAAGTCAGTATCACAGCAGAAGTATTTCATGAGGGAAGCTGTCATGTGGTCTCCTTTTTCTAGTTGCTGGAGAAGGAAAATGCAAAAAGGCAGAGTAAAGTACTTCTGTGTTAGTGACTGGTTTGAAAGAAAGGGGATCAACAGGATGATTTATGAAGTGACATGAGAAGGAGGGCAAGAGAGAACGTTTTGGGAAGAAATGGAGGTGAAATAATATGTTGATGATTGTCACGTAGTAATATTGTCAGCCATTGCTGAGATGAACATCAAAAGGAGGAGAACAAAGAGGAAGACTTTTCTTGGGGAAAAAATTGAATAACTGTCTGGATAAGGAAAAAAGGTCTGGAAGCACCAACCGTGTACCTTTAAAAGTTTTATAATGCTGCTCTATGAGTCTGAATATGGGGATTTCAGAAGCAAATTCACCCATAAGGAAAAAAGATGAAGGGAGAAAAAAAGACTGTAGGGAAGAATTTGGTATACAGAGACACTTATATATGCTTATATTACAAAAAAGCATTTTGACAAGAATTTAAAACATCTTTGAAAATAAATAGCTGAGGAGTCTTTAGATTCATTGAAAAAGAATTAAATCTGTTTAAATCATCTGTCTTAATGCTCAGAATTGAGAATGGAATCATCATTGCTGGTCTAATGATTTCTCCTTGCCATCTGGTGGAAATGGGGAGGAATGACAAATTTTTGGAATGGAATGTACACATCATGAGGTTTTTTTTTTTCCTCTTCCTTTGCATCAATGAAATAATTAACAGTAATTAATCAAATGGTTATATACAAGGTATATGGCACAGTAGATTCAAAACCTAGCAACAGAATTTGCCTAAATTGCACAGACTAACTTTGTCTCTTCTATTAGCTTACACACACAAACACAAAAATTAAAAAAGCTTTGCTGCTTGTTTTCCATTGACCAGCAGAGATGGAAGCTGCTCAGGACTGCCCACCTTCCTTGGGGAGCGGGAGGCTTTTGACAAATATTTTGACAGGGCTTGGGTGCCACCCTGTGTTCAAGTCACAAAATGCAAAGCTGAAGGACTTCTCTTTCAAAATGCAGCATTGCCCCCCACAGCGTTGAGGCATCTTGGTGTTTGCTTTTTTTTTTTGAGAACTCCAAAGGATCTGCACTTCTTTTCTTGGTTAGCTGAATAGGGGGTTTTTGCTTGCTTTTTCTAGATACTCATATATTGCTCTAAGCATATTATGAGATGCAAAAAATGCTTCCTCATTTATTCCAAATAAGGAATGACTGTGTAATTGCTTGTGCAAAAGTCAGATTAAAAATACAAAAACAAGCCTTAAAATATGATAACATTAAATGACTACTGCTAGTGTAGTACTTAGCTTCGTATTTTCCTTTTCTATTTTCTTTAAAAGTACTATAAAAAAATTCAAATTGTCTTGAGAGGAAATTCAGGTGATAGGTTTACCTCTAACCATTAAAACCAATCTGATGTAGATTAATCTATTATAGCTAGTGTGAGAGTATGCAGCTTTTCTAGTGCTACTTTGATAGAGTCATTTGTTAAGATTTTTTGATTCCCAGCACAGATATAAGAATCTTTATGTTTTATCATTTATATTTTCTTTCTTAGGAACTGGGTACTAATATTTCACAAAATATAGTTTAAGAGTCAGGGAGAGGAGACTCAGTTCTCAACTTTACTTGCTTTTGGAAATCTAGTTTAAAATACTGGTTCTGTTTATAGTGGAAAATAATATTTCAAATATTTTAGTAGAAAGCTAAAATTGAGGAACACAAAAAGACTTTCATTGGTCTTCTCAGGAGGTATGTCAGGATTTTAGTATAGGTACTTGTACCATTTAATAAATACCATGTTCCTTCCTCTTTCCTTTCTTCCAGTTTGCAGCTCAGAACCTGAAAATGTTCAGTCTGATCCAAAGAATTACACTAGTCTTCTTGTTACATGGGAAAGACCTCGTGTTGTATATGACACCACAATTGAGAGATTTGCTGTCTTTTATCAACAGCTGGATGGAGAAGACCAGACTAAGCACGAGTTTCTGACAGATGGATATCAGGACTTGGTAACTGTAAACTCTTCAAGTTTCCTAAAAAGGGTTGATGGTGGAACACTGTTAATTATTGTGACAGATTAAACTGTAGCTGGGAGCTGATTGAAGAGAAATTATCTCATTTTTTGGCTGTAAAGCCACAAAGACAGTTTAAAACAAAAGAAAAAGCTTCTCTTGTCTAGAACATGGGAAAATTCTACAGCTTGCTGCTTTGATTTGCCTGTACTTGCCATGACCATGTCAGTGACAGAGTTCCTTAGCCATAAAATCCATTGCCAGTGAATAAAAATCTGTACTTCATTGCTTATGGATGTGGAAAAATAACCTACACAGGCAACTAATGAGATTCAATTCAATCATACAGCTATAAATACAAAGTTAATGATTACAGTTTAATGGTATTTTACTAATGAAATCTGTTCCTCTAACCCTCTTTAAAGACTCATCAGACATAGTCTTACCTAAAATAGTGTTCAGTGCTAAATAGTTATTTCGTTTGGTATCCTCCATGTAAAAAATCACAAGTTTGTCTTTTTTCATTTGACTGAAAACCATTTGTGACAATAGAATGTAAAAAGCACACATCATAATACTAGAAAAAGCTTTATTGTTCATAAGAAAAATGTGTTCTAAAAAAACTGACATTTTCAAATAATTGATACTTATTTGCATATAAATGCTTAAATGTGCTTTTTCTTTTAGGGGGCTATTCTAAATAACCTGCTGCCCAATACAAGTTATGTTCTTCAGATCGTTGCTGTTTGCTCTAATGGTCTGTATGGAAAATACAGTGACCAAGTCATTGTCGATATGCCTTTAGAGGACCCAGGTAAGTGGTCTTTAGAGTTGAGTGGTCCATTTTAGATTAAAAATCTGTATTTGAAGAAGTAGATTGTTTGCAAACCAGTTAAAATGTGTGGCCTTCCAAATTATGCCAAAATTAAATTTCAGAATCGCTGCAGTTAACCTTCAGCATGTTCCTTGCTAATGATATCTTACATTACATAATTCCTTGTAAGCATTACCTATGAAAAACTGCATGTTAATTTTTTTTAATTCTAAGAAAATTCTGAAAAGCACCTATTTGATTTCAAATCTCACAAGTGTATCTTTTAGATATGTAGGGAAATAAAACCATGTTTGGTATTATTTCTCTATGGTTCGAGCATCCTCTCAAAATTCATCCACACAACCAAAGTATTAAGGAATCTAACAATACAGCCCCAATATATGATTTGTAAGTCTATATTAATGATTTTGAAATTTGATTTCTTATGAATACTTGGAGTTTGATTTCAAAAGACTTGTGATGATGGAATTCCCTTGCTTCTTAATGCTGCCTCGCAAAAAAACCAAAAGGCCTAACAAACAAATCTTACTGATTTCACAGCCAGTTTTGCTTTTTCTGCCTGCTGGTAAATATGAAATAACTTGAAACTATAGCATGAAGCTTGATCTTGTCCTTAATAATTCCTTAAATTTGGTGTAAGTTTTAGCATCAGATTCAGTTCTTATGAGTGAGAGCTGTGTTTTCCATTAAGAACACTGTAAATACTCATAGAAAAAAAATCAAATACTTTTTGATCATATTAGGAGCTATTTTTCTATATAAGGGCCTGGATTTTGTTGTTTGTGTATGCATTCTGTAATTCAGTTTTATGCTTATGTATGTCTGTTTAGCTACAGCAAAGTCATTAGTCATGTTGTGGTGAACTTGGAAAAACAAACAGGCCAGTTTTTCATTTCAAGGGAGCCAGATTCCTTTACAGTGAGAGAGAATGTGATTATCAGTAATGTCTACCACATGAATTCTGGACTAATAAGGGTAATAGGTTTGTAATAATGTGGGTACGTCTGTAAGGTCCTGCCACCCAGCACGGTATAGTACATACACATTTTTAATAAAGATTTAACTTGTCTTTCAAACACAATGTATTAAGATTAATGTATTTTGGGCTCTTAGGTTAATATCTAGCAGAATTTTCCAGTTTCTCTTTAGTTTTCTGAAAAGTCCACAACAAGGTTCTGACATTCTGCCTGACATTTCACTCTTCTGTCTACCTGTTTATCTATCTCTTAGATAGTATATTCTTCCACTTACTTTCCAGAATTTGCTGGGTTTGTGTTTGAAGAGTTTTCTCAGATGAGAGTTCACCTACATACCCCACATCCATTTCTACATGGAATGACAAATAAGCAGCATAGTGTTATATCATCGTTAAACAACACTTCCACAAATCAAGTCAGTACAGTGCTGCTGTAAAACCTCTGAAAATATGTATTGCAAAACAAAGTCCAGTATAGGTGATACCCAGAGGATAAACTGCCCTCCTCCTGCTGCTGCTGTATGCCTGCTGTAAGGATGAGTTGCATACCATCCGCTGTGCTCCGTGACTCCCTTGGGAAGGAGACATGGGTGCAGAGGGGGGAGAGAGATGGGAGTGCTGGGGCTGGGCAGAGCACAGTCAGTGCAGCTGTGGCACGAGCAGATGCTGCTGGGGAAAGGCTCAGCAAGCACAGGGTGAGGAATTGGGCAGCCTGTGGCTGGCCAGCAGTGCAGGTCCTGCCACCCAGCACGGCATCAAAATTTGTTTTCTGCTGAAGTTGTGCGAGACAGGGGCTTTGCATTCATTCCGGTTGAAGGAAGAGTGAGGGAAATAAATACGTACTGGAAAACTAACTTCACCTTCCAGTATCAGCAGAAATTTCTCTGAGATTGGAGAATTTGGTAGAATAAATACTGTATTTGAGACGGTGGTATATGTGTTATAATAAATGTTATGTGTCAGACTGAAGGTTTGACACTCTCAAGCCTTGTTACACAGACAAATCATTAATTTCTGCTTTGATATTTTGTATTTTAAACAATACAGATAAAAAGAGACAGAAGCTTTTAAATAAAAATCAAATACCAAAATGAATATTTCCTGTTTAAAAAAAAAAAAAAAAAACCAAAAAAAACCCAAAAAAACCAAACCCAAAACCAGAAGTTTAATTGACACACTTCCTATCTGAAATGGACACAAAGCTATTAAATCTAATTTAGTTGTTTTATTTTGGCACTTCCACAGTGGTACCTCTGAAAGGGTTGAATAAAGAAAATTCAGGGAAAAATTCCTCTCATGTAATCATATGATTTCTAAGAGCGTACATTGCTTTATAAATAAGTTGCTTATATGCTGTGTCAACTCTGGATACAATTTTAAAATGTGGGAAAAAAACCCTTCCATTAATTTCTAATATTAATATTTATTTGCATAATTACTTTTACTAATCATTTACCCCTGAATTAACTGTTGCAAATATTTCAAATATTTTCTTATGTAATTATAAGATACCTAATGCTAGAAAACAGACATATGAGAATGTAGATATCTGATAAGAAAGATTTCTTCAGAGCAGCTTGCTGATTACAACTATAACATCAAATTGGTTTTGTGATCTGCTTTATAGATCTTGAGGCAAAAGGGGATTTCTTGGAGCTCCTGCTTGGGAATTTATGAAAGAAAAGTTATCTTCACCATGAAGACATGAAATAAACACATGAAATATCACACATAAAGCATAAATTAAATATTTCATTTTCAAGAATTACTCTGAGTAATCCAGTTTAATTAAGATGAAATTCACTACAGTCACCTCCAGATCAATTAGTCTTCCTGTTAAGAGCTAAAGCGAGGAATGAGTCATGTGGAGCCATTAGATGGGCCCTTTTCCAGGAAGAATTCTATCCTTGGAGTGGCCACTTCTAATGAGATCTGATATTCAAAAACCTCAGGACTGTTGTTTTAGACTTTCCTTTTTGGGATACTTGCAAGAGAATATTTCTCATGCCTCCTCCCCACCCAGTCTGGTGCCTCCCATATGTTTGGTGAGGGCTGTGCAGGCTCTGGTGATCCACAGATCCAAGGCTCTTGTTCTCAGCAATGTTTTGTAAGATGAAGGACCTCTTTGGGGCCACAGTCTCTGCTTCAGTTTGTAGAAGCCTCAGGGGCTGTAAGGTGATGACATTGGGCAAACCACCATAGTGGAGAGCTCTGCTCTTTGGGTTTTTCCTGAACTCTTCAGGACTGCAGCCCTTCACCTTGTAATACAGCGTGTGTGCAGGTTAAAACCTTCTCCAGCTAGTCTCCACTTAGTAAAAGCCAACAAATGCACTCCTTGATGTAGCTACAAAATTTCCATTGAAAATTTAGGGAATTGTGTACAGAGTATTTTAATCAGCTTTGATAAAAATCCAACCTTTATTTACAAATTTTTCATTTGTTAATAGAATTGGATTTTGAATAACTATGTAAATGTGTGCTTTGACTCTCTAGATAACATCTGTATAGAACTGAAGGTTGTGCAGTAGTTTGTTGTGTTGCTAATACTGGTGGTACTTACATGCTCTTGCTGACACAGGAAAGGAAAAATAAGAATATAACTCCCCACTCCTATTCCTTTGTGTAGACTTCAGTTGGTGTTTGTCAAAAAAAACCTCCAGCATGCTGGGGTATAGATCTCAAATGCTGTCTCCTGCCTGGCAGCTCATGCTGTCAGCAATGCTTTGTAAGAGTCTAACTATGCAACTTCTTTGTAACTTGTCTTCATGATTTTTGTCCTAAAAAGCACTAAGCATATATTAAATGTCTGATTTAGGGGATGATTTTTTCTAATTTTGTACTGATAAAAGTAGAAACCTGAAAACTAGTTTAATCAAAAGAAACAGACTTTACTTTTGTTCTTGCCCTGCCATTTATTACATGTCAGGACAGAAATGAAAAGACTTTATGTTGTGCACATTATTCTACAATTATAAACCATTCTTTAAGAAGATTTTTGAAATAGTTCCACTGAAAAAAAATCTAGAAAAATAGTTTCCTTTTCTGTGTTTTTTCTATAGTTTCTTCATCTGTCATTAAAATGAACTATGAAAAGACCTTTACAGAACTCTAACTAATTATTTAATTATTTTCTCAAAAAATGTACACTATAGAATAATCAATGTGTGGTTCCAGAAAAAATAAACAAGCTTGTTCTTCAACCTAAATCAATGGGTTGTTTTTTGGAGGGTATGGCTCTTCACCTTGGATGGGGGAGGTTATTATATTTCTGTAATCTCCTGTGAAATCAAAAGCTCAGCAGCAGGATTAACAGAACTTCTGTAAGTGTGTGTCTCTAATACTTTTGACAAATAAATTTTCTATGACCATCTACATTTAAGTATTCATTATAAATTTCCTGGAGATTTACTGGTTTTGTTAATAAACAGGTTTTTTATATGTTAATATATTATATATGTATGTGTATATGCGTATGTTAATGCCTTTCCTTGAGAAAACAAGAAACTGTAGTTTCCTGCTGGTGGAATTTGAGAGTATGTGCCCTACTGTATACTCTAGCACAGTTTGTTTGTCTGACTGAGTCTAACTAAATCTCAAGTCCAGAATAGTGACCACAAAAAGAACAGCTAGAATTTTTCTGTACTTACAAACATGTTTCAGAGACGTCTTTTGAATACCTAGTACAACATGTGGGTCTATTATGGGAAGGTATTCAGACTAATGTCAATATTTAATTTGTGTCATTGAGAAGCCAGGGAATATCATTATCTCGTCCACCCCTTCCTCCCCTCTGCTCCCCTCCCCACCCTGCCCCAGTGCCTCCTAAGCCTCAGAGGAGTCAGAGGTAAGATAATTTTTTATCTATCTAGATAAAGAAAGGTCAGTTCCATACTAGATGATTTATAGACTTTTGTTACTAAAGGACAATTTGTGGAGATTTTGTGCGGTATTGGTTAGTCAAAATTTGTTTGCATGCTATAACGGTTAAATAATACTTTGTGAGCTTATTAGCTTGATGAACTTCATCTAGTGTATGTAGCATATAGCACATCTCAATTGGTTTTGAAAGGTAAATATGGATAGACCAATGAGAATACAAATTAAGTCATGGATCCCCCTCTGACTTTGCAAAAACGAGAAATACAGAGATGGCATTTTTATCCCCGTGTGTTGAACAAACTCCATTTGGGAATTGTGGAGGAAATGCAGACATGGAGCTGTCTATGATGGTATCATTAGAATTGCTCTCCAGGCTAAGAGCTTGGCATTTTCACCTAGTGCAATCAGCCCTCAGAATATGTGCTAGCACTTGTGTGCAGGCAGAATGCTAGAACATGGATTAGGAGAAAGCCTGAGGAAGACTCTGAATGGATATGGGCCTTTTTGTGGATCAAAGGGGCAAAAAGGTTGATTAGTGCTCTGGAAGGGAAGGGATGTTAGATTTCCTCGCTGAAGACCTGTGCCAGTTCCTACCAGAGAGGTAGATGTTTCTTTCAACCTGCTTCGAAGCCTCTCTTGCTCACCACTATCAGAAGTATAAGACTGGATTTGGCCAAAAAGAGAGAAAGAAGGCAAGGGACTACCTCTGAATTTGGAGAGGTAGATTTTCAACTGGGTTGTAGGAAATTATTTTCTTCAACCTGTTTCAACTGGGTTTTGTTTTGGGTTTATTTATTTATTTATTTATTTATTTATTTATTTAGGGAATGCCTCGAACCTCTAGAGTGGCTCTTCACAGAGCGTGCAGTACCTGTTTATTAGGGACTTTTTCAGAGATGTGATGTAACTGGCTTCCCGTCTTTACATAAACTCAAGTACGATGGGAGTTTGAAAAAGGCTGTAAGCACTGGGAAGGGTGTGTCCCTTTGGTCTGCCTTGCTGGAAGCATGCAGCCTGCTGCATACTGACTGTGATGGCATTGCTGTTGCTCTAGTACCTAAGTCCAAGCCTGGGTGCACAAATAAGGAATTTTCTGTTTAAAAAATGATAGAAAAGAATATTTTACAAGAATATCTTCAGAGCTTTCAGATTTTATGTAGAAAAAGAGTTGATCCCAGACTTACTGGTTTTCTGTCTTCTGTATTTCTGCATTACACTGTATTTCTCATTGAAGATGTTCTTGTAAACTTGGCTTTCCCCAGCCAACATGTGGTTCCTCCCAAAGTGCAAATCCAATGGTATCAAAATAGAACCAGACAAAACTCTTGTGGCTGAATGAACGTATCCTCTCTAGATGAGTGAATATTGCTACCCTTAGTCCTCAATCCAGGGGGTTGGCCACTTCTCCAAACACAATCCTACAAAAAAATCTTAGGCATGGTCTCAATAACCATATTAATTAATCAGTTGAGTCCTTGCAGAATTCAGAATTCTGTCTATTTAAAATTGTGGATGATACGGTGTGTATTTTTGTTTTATAGAGGCTGACCTCATTCCTGAACTGAGCGAAGCTGAAGAATATGAGGTATAGCATTCATTTGTTTCTTAAGAGAGTATTTAAAATAAATACATTTTAACTAGATTAAAATTTTAATCTGTGAAAATTTTAAAAACTATGTCACCATTTGAGTGTATTGTCTGCATTTAAGTATAGATATATATATGTATGTGCATATATAGCCTTTGAGCTATATTTCTCCCTAGGTAACTCTGGAGATACCTCAGTATTTCTCTGGGTCTGGAGATACATGGTAAAGTAAAGGATACCACAGAATGTTCCTAAATATTTTTTCAAAAGGGGCATCAGTTTACAATCACCCCTCTGTGAAGTCTGACAGAATTGTTCATTTAGCAGAATCAAAGCTGCCATCTAGTGTTAGGCTTTTTAGTTAAAGAGAAGTTTGATTTGTCTTTGTGATAGTTTTGTCATGTAATAAATTAAAGGGAGGACGTTAGTTGTGCTCAAGAGTGAGATTCAAGTGTTCCTACTGTCAGTGTCCTATTGGTTTAACCATTACTCAGAAATTCTTGGATGGTCATTTGCTTCTTGAACTCAAAGTATAGCAGTGTTTTATAAAATTGTTGATGATTTTATTATAAGCTTTGGAGGTTTCACATTCAATAACTAGGTTTCTGGTGTCACAGCAAGCAGAGATGTAAAAATACCATGATTAAGTTTTAATAGTCTCCAATATCAATTTTGCAACATAGACAGTTACTTCAGTAAGACATTTATCAAGTAATATCCAGTAATCCCTCAGAATTTTTAATTTCTAATTTCAGTCTATGACCACAATATCCTCACTGCATGACAAGTCCTTTTAGTTTAACAGGTAGCCTGTGCTTACCTATCTATTTACCCTCCCTTGCATTTGTAGACACTGAGTAACCAGTGTAATACAGTAATTTCTCTGTTGTTTTAAGCTGTGTATCTAGATTATTATATTGCATCTGCTAGGTACCACTGCACATCAACTGATTTTTACTTGAATCAAGAAAGTTTAAAAGTGCATACATTGCCTTGCAGAAAGTAGATCTTTAGAAACACGGGCCTGTCCAGTCCAGCCCAGGTTTGAAGGTGGTCAGTCTTGGTGCTGCTGTCCCTACATTTTAGGTATTTAGTCCTTACAATGACATCCAAACACGAGAGTCAGGTCTGAGGCACCTTACGTTGTGCGAGTGCATGAGGGATTCCTGGTTCAAAGGGGGACTGCAGTGTGAAGCCCAGCTCTAGCCTAGTGGGTAAAGTCCTTGCTCTGGTGAGACTGGGTAAAACCTTAAAACTCCTTTGCTGAGTGCTTTAGTCAAAAATCTACGCAGCAGCTCTTAATCTTGGGCACATTATTTCAAGGGCTATTGATTTATTTACATTATTCTCTCTGCCCTGTTCAGTGCAAGAATGGGAGATCTACTCAACCTAAGCTGTAGTAGAAGCTGAGGAGTTGTTAGATTGATAGCTGTTCCCATCTCCTATCTACTGGGTGTTTTCCCTCGGCATTATGCTTTTGAATAAAAACCACTGCCATTTCCACCACATCACCAAGCCAGATCCTCAAAAGAAAACCCAAAACAAAACTATTTTGCAAGAGGCTCTGTGCTGCTTTGTCTCTTAGAGCTATGTGTGCCTGTAAAATCAAGTCCCTTCAGAAGCTGAAAGTGTACTTCAATCTAGATTGCAGAGTAGGGCTGGCCAGGTTCAGTTCTGGTGCTGCTCTAGGTGGGGACACAGCACAAAGCTACCGAGACTGCTGTATCTAAGTCTAAACAAAAATGTTTGCTGTACGAGTCAGGTGCTTCAGTGTTATGAATTTTGATTTGGTGCAGGGAAAGCTGGAGAGGCGACAATTTTACCTTAGATCCTCAAGCACTGCCTAAGTCCTGATTGCATTCAGGCATGTAATTTTTTTCCTTTTGGATATGTCCTTAAAAGGCAAAACTCTATCACAGATTTTGCACAAAGTATTGTTATTCATTATCATTCATATTCAGAAAACAAAGGGTCATAACAGGACTAGGGGATATGACTTGCAGTACTTGTGAAACTTAGATAGTCATGCTGAGGATTGGGAAATCTTTTTCAGAAAACTGACAATTCAGCAGTATTGAGGTCATAAATTTTATTTACAAATTCTGTTGTTATTATTTCATTTTAATTACCATAAGTATATTAGTACAAGCCTCTAAGGCATTCTGATAACAAAACTGTTTGTGCATTGCCATGTATACAATACATGCTATATATTACATATACATTTGCACTGTATTAGGAAAGAGTTAGAGCTTTTTTAATGAAGTAAATAAAAGTGAGTGATTTTTGCCTCTCATACTTAATTTGACAAGTAACCCAATATTGAAGAAGTTGCTAAAACACAGCATTTTTCTGTTGTTATTTCAAATAAGTAGTGTTTTTTCAAGATAAAAGAGGATACCCATTCTTGCAGTTAATACTTTAGTTTAAGACCAACAGTCTTCTCAAGTGTTGTTTTGCTTTACCCCTCTTGATTTACTAATGCAGGAAAATGTATTATTACAGTTTTAGTTCTCATTCATGGTCAGAGGCATAAACATTTTTAATTTTCTTCGGCTATGATATTTTTTTCAAAGGATGAAGTTGATGAAAAGGAAACAGAGGTGGATGAAGAAACTGCATTGGTTCCTAGCACTGACAGTACAATGAACCAATTGAGGAGAGATTTTCAGGTGATTACATCCAGCTACAGTCAAGAAATAATGGGAACAAAACACAGTGAAGCCAAAACAAATAGATACTTAACAAGAGAAGAATTGCATGGTAAGGATAATGTTTTCAAAGCAGTGTATTATGCTACTTCTCCACCTGTTGGTGAAATTTCTGAAGAGGAAGATCCTTTTTTGGAATCCCAAACCATTACTGGAATTCCTCCTCAACTGATTGACTCCACCAAAGGCGGAGAAGAAGAGTTTATATATCTTTCTTCAGGCACCGAGCCAACAAGAATAACCACCTCTGGCCACAGTGACGAAGATTTCTTATTGTCTCCTTTTAAACCTCATCAGGAATCTGATGACATTTGGAGTTCAGTTCCTACCACTTCTTCATCACAGCTGGTTACAGAGGAGACCTCCCAAGAAGATGCCCTTCCTTCTGGAAGTCCAGATATAAGTGTGCATGATGATATTTCCCAAGGCTCCATTAAATACAGTTCAGAAGTCGTAGCACCCTCAAGCTCTGATGAGCCTCCAACTCATACTTCTTCCACTGATGGAAATCTATGGTTTCATAATGCTACAGCTCCAACTACTCAATCTGCTGATGCATCGCCTAGCGGGCAGTTGTCTCAGACCAGTTACACTGATGCTTATGTGGAGGGATTAAAGCCAACTACAGTGCCCTATTCAAGCAGCCCAGTGGTTTCACAAGACACTTCAGATGCGGATTTAGAATTGCCACATTATTCTACCTTTGCTTTCTCCTCTGCTGAATTATCACCTCACTCTATCTCTTCAAGCTCTGGAGAATATGGTTCTGCTTCTGCTGCCAGTGAGGTACTCTCTCAGACAACTCAGCCAGTCTATAATGGTGAGATACCTCTTCAACCTTCCTACAGTAGTGAAGTGTTTCCTCTAGTCACCCCTTTATTGTTTGACTCTCAGATGCTCGACACTACCCCTGCTACATCAGATAGTGATGTGACCTTGCATGCTACACCTGTATTTCCCAGTGTTGATGTGTCATTTGAACCCACCCTGTCTTCCTATGATGATGTACCTTTGCTTACATTTTCCTCTGCTTCCGCCAGTAGTAAAATGTTTCACCGTTTGTATACAGTTTCTCAAATGTTTCCACAAAGTGCTACTCCAGCTGTTGCAAGCGATAAGGTATCCCTGCATGCTTCTTTGACGTTGGCAGAGGGTGAGCCATTAATACAGCCAAGCCTTGCTCAATTTGCTGATGTGGTGTCTCATCAGACCACTCATGCTGCTTCAGAGACACTGATATTTGGTCATAATAGAACTCACATATTTTCTCAAGTTGAACCATCCAGCAGTGAATTAAATATGCATGTACTATCTACAATGTCTGAACTTCCTTATGCTTTGTCTGGTAATGTGGGCTCCCTCCAAAGCTTTACTGTTTCCTATGACTCTGCAGAACTTGTGCATGATTCTGTTGACATATTTCATCAAGATCCTTTATTTAGCAGCTATAACAATGTACTGGTGCATAGGCCTTCTTCTGTAATATCACAAGCTGATACTTTGCTGCAGCCTACGCGCTCTCTGTCTAGTGACACGGATTGGTCTGAAGCATACTCTGGTAGAGAGTCCCTTTTGCCTGATACAGATACTTTGACAGTACTTAATGTTTCTTCCTCTGATTTTGTTGATAAGATTCCATATGAATCATCTGGGTTTAGTGATGTTAATGAGATGCTTCAAAAAGGTGATGTTATATATGGAGATGAGAGAGAACTGAAAATTTCCTCCTCTTTAAGTGAAATGGCTTCCGGTGCTGAAAGTAAACTGACACATGAACTTTCTACATCTGTTTCCAATAATGTTGTAATTGAGCAGAATATGTCTCTGCAAGAGAGCCCACTTCCTGTTTCTAGCACAAAGGGAATCCTTCCAGTCTCACTTGCTCTTCCCACTACTAAGATATTTGATCATGATATTAGTAAATTTACAGAAAAGCACCTTTCTGTTCAGCCTTTGCATGTTACAACTCCAGCCTTTGATGACACTTTGCTTAAACCTATGCTTAGTGCAAGCTCAGATCAAGCTCTCTCTGTCCCTGCTTATAGCAAAACGTTATCCTCGACTCAGCTGTACTTTTATGAGACCTCAGCTACATTAAATAATGAAGCATTACTGCAGTCCTCCTTCCAGTCTTCTGGCGATGGCACTCTGCTTAACACAGCTGCAGTTGTGCCTAGTGATCCAATATTGGCTGAAAGCTCAAGGGTTCAAAAAGATAGTTCTGCATTTGACCAAATATTTCATCAAATGGCACCAGGTTCTGCTACAACTGAAAGCAAGCTGTATTCTGCATCTTCACCTTCTGTTGCTGACATGATGTCAAACACTTTTAGTAAGCCCACAGCGTCACTTCAAGGTTTATCTTTTTCTTATGCAAGTGAGAAATACGTTTCATCCAGTTTACTTAACAGTGAAGATGTTCAGAAGGTTATGCCTTCATTGTACGGTAGCGATGTTGCATTCCAGCTGACCAGTTTAGAAAATACAAATGCCTTTCCGTCCCAGGCAGCGAATGCTGTAACAACTCCCTTCCTAACAGGTGACATGTCGTCACATGTAGCTACTCCTACAGACAGCCCCGTCTCTTCAAGTGTTTTGGAAAGAAGTGAGGCTGACAGTGTCTCATCAAGTTCCACACTTGGTTTTGATCCTGTCCATATGCCTGCAGTTGTTTCTGGTTCTGATGTGTCCATTCATCACACTCTTCCTTTACCAAATATACTTATTTCAGTTACAGCTGTTCCTTCCAAAAGTGAGATCCCTGTAACTTTGAATAGGTTGCTGGTTCCTTCTAGAGAATCCTCTGGGCTGTCTCCCAGTATCATGTCCAGTACCGATTTGTGGTCTTCTGTAGTTGAGGATGACTACGATGAATATGATGATGGCTTCCCTGTAAGTAACTGCATCTCATGCACTTTCCATAGAGAAGATCAGGATATGGTAGTAGAGGATGAAAATACAAAGGTAAATAATAACAAGGATCAGAGTAACCTAATTATAAGTTCACATTCTGAGAAATCTGAAGAGGAGAAGTTCTCTACTGCTGCATCTGACAGTCAGATAAACCGTGCCATGGACAGACGTAATTATACATCCATACCCACTTTGACAGTGAATATGATACCTGAGAAGCACAACAACCTGAAAATTTTGGAAAACCACATTCAGACTTCTAGTGTCCAATTGCAAAACACATCAGAATCTAAGTCTTGGGCTGTTTTGACAAGTGATGAAGAAAGTGGCTCTGGCCAAGGTACCTCAGATAGCCTTAATGATAACGAAACTTCAACAGATTTCAGTTTTCCCGACCATAATGAGAGAGACACTGAAGGGGCAGTTGAAGCAGGTAACTCAGAATTAACTCCTGGATCATCACAGTCATCAGCCTCATCTGTTACTAGTGATCACTCATCAGTATTCAACATCTCTGAGGCAGGTTAGTTATGGATAAGTCTAATGAGTACCATGAGAAGCTGTGAGGGGATGCTTTTGTGCCATAAGAGAATAAGGTTTCTCTACAGATAAAAAGGGGAGAATATAACAGTGCCAATGGGTGTGGTGAAGGACACATTGGGGAACGGGGATTCATATTGAGCTGGCTATCTTCTGTATGCTACTTGTTGCTACTTAAAACTGCACCTGAAATATGCTTCAGCAAAATGACGGATGCTCTGCTTTTGGATAGATGCATACTGTCAGCAGAAGTTGAGTCGTGCAAAATCTGAAACCGGAATTGTTTCAGTGCTAATTGCTGCTTTTAGTTTTAGAGGTTTGAGAGGTTTGAACTTAGGTTCTCTGTTAAGTTCTCTGTACAAAGACAAGTGCTGCCCCTATGGAAATACCACCAGAGGAAACCATGCCTCTGCCAGAGGAAACATACAGCAGCACTTTTTTTGTCATTTCTAAGGGGTTGAATAAGGAAGAATATGCTGGTTTGATTCTGATTCATCTGAACTCCTAAAAGCATTTATTTCATTCTGTGTATGCCACTTTCAGATTTTAGTGAGATCCAGAATTTTTGTGACAGATTTGTATTCCCAAAGTAGAGCCAGATTCTCCTCTAGCTTTTTATATTTAATGCTATTTTCTTATTTATTCTGCTTAAATTCAGCTATAGTATTTGCAACCCATGATTCCAAGGATAAAATCAGAAGCCAAAACTCATAACGTATTTCCTTTGTATTTAAAAATGCACTGTGGAAAATCTGAAGTATTGAGAAACATGATTTTCATTCCTTCTTGTGTTAGAGAATTGAAAATCAAAGAAGCAAGTAAAAAATAATCTGTGATCTTTGAAAGAAGAGCCAAACGACAAACAAGGCTGAATTGGCATCTTAGAAAATAAATTGAACTTCTGTCGTGTACTTGCAGCATCTGTAGAGGGCAGTATCATTCAGCTAAACCCATTAATGAATGGAATTCACAAAGCATGGGAAGGTTTCAGCCCAGTCCTACAAATAAATATGCAGCTGAATTACATAAAGTTGTATTCCTCATGAGCAACAGAATATTAATATCAAAAGGTGTTAAATTGACACTCGATATAGTTTGGGCTAGTAGAATGGGAAAAATAGAAAATGAAAAGTAAAAGAGAATAAAAAACCTTGAAATTACTAAGAGTTCTAACAAGGTAGGGGTTACAAAACTGAATCAATAAGTTAATTAGTTCTCTGGTAAGTAGTTACCACTTTGTTTAAAATGCATAACATTCCTTTAAAAATAAGAAAAAATAGCATTAATATTTCAAAACCTTTGTTATTGGTATGAATGAGTGTTGCCATAAGATACTAGAGTTTACATAATGGGTGTCATTTGAATTTTTACCAATAGTAACTCAAAAAGGATTATACAGTACTGGAGGAGGAGGAGTGCAACAGACTTAATTTGTCTTCTAGGTAATATTGAAAGACACTCAATAGTATCATTTCATGTGCATTACTTTTTTTCCAAGACGTGATGCCAAATACTGGCTTTTAATAAAATGAAAATTCCATTTCAGCATGTCTAACATGGTCTCCTGTAAATCAAAGACACATTTCCTTGATTAAATTATAAAGAAATGAAACAAACACAAAAATGAATCTCTCACCTGAGAACGAACTTATACACTGTAGTGGATTTTGCAGAAATTGGTGAAATGTCTTCTTGTTGTGACCATTACAGAAAAAAATTGGCATTTGAACTTTTCCCAGTCATGTAGTTGTTGATGTATAATTATGCCTGTTCTGAACTAGGATTCTCTCCGTAATACCTCCATGACTACCTAAACATTTCAAATTCTGTTGAAAAACTAAGACAGATTAATAGAAAGAAATATGTTTATGATCCAAATGCATCAGTTATTAGAAATCAAAGAAATCTGCTATAGCTGAGATTGCCTTTTCAGCTGCCATCATGGGAGTGATAGCCAAGCAGGCAAGAAAACTCCTGTTCCAGGAGAGGCCTGCACTTCATTCCCTGTAGGAGGAGCCCTTGTAGAAAATGGTCATGATGTTTGAAGGAACCCTGTCATCACACAGATAGGATTGGGTTTTATGCTGTGAATTAGTCCTGAGTTGGATAAGCAAGTCTGACTCTTTCAAAGGGATTGTATTGTGTTTTTCTCCTGCATGCACATAGTTTTTCTCTGAAATCAATAGGAAGTACCAATTTCAACCTGTGCAACAGACACTTGGAGATTTTTCAGAAGCAACTTTGTGCTGCCAATTAGTTTGCCCACTGAGCTGCAGAATTTAAAGAGAAGTGATTGATATGGGTGTTAAAGAGTATTTTGAATTAAAACCAAGAAGACATCTGCAAAATTAGAGCCTAGACCTTTTTGCACATAAAATCCTGAAAGCCTCTACACTGCCTGTAAATCTGTACTGTGTGAAGCCATTTGTTTTTTGACATCCTATTTAGAGCATGTAATTTGCTGTCTTTTTTTTTTTTCCAGATCCAACTCCATTCCTTCTTCCCTTTGTGTAAAAGCTTTTCATTCAAGTAGAATTGGTCTCTTGAAATCCCAATGGAGTACAGATGTTTTCTGTACAGCAAAATTCTGCTCTTATACAGAAAATGCATTGAATTAGGACTGTTTGCAAAAGCAGAAAATATTCTAGGGGTTTAATTCTAAAAAGTGTGCTAGTGCTTATTTCTGCATTTTAACTCAAATAATGCTCACAGTAAACTGCACAGATTGAAATAAGTCAGTTATTTTACATCCAAGTCACAACTTTAAAATACTTATTCTTGAGGTATGACCAAAGCTAAAAATAAAGAATTGGTGTTGCCCACCATTGTGTTTCCTTCTTTAATAAAATTATAAAACATATTGTTTTGATCTTCATACATGTTTTCATCTTCCTATGTCCAAATATTTCTGTCATCCAACATTATATGGCTCACAGAAATATAGAACCAAAGGAATAGCTAAATAATATTTTGATCACCTGTAAAGGTGGAGGTAGGAAATTTAATTGTGGCTCCAGTATAGCTGAGAGAGGCAATTGGATTCAAGGGAAGAAGGGTGCATCTATGAGGCAATTTACAGAATGGGCAATGGATAAAAATACAGAAAGCTAAGCTGAAATAGAGCAAGCACATAATGACTATCATTCATATTAACCTATTAGCCAGAGAAGTGATTTGCGTTATGTGACTGGCAGTTTAATATCAATTTCAATGCACATTCCAATATTATGTATTCAGATTTCTTAACTCATTTGGCTTTCAGCTAATAAAACAGATTAAAATAAAAAAAACTTTCTTCTGAATTTTAACAACAGTCTACTATTCTTACAAAGAGAAATCTCCACTGCTGGAAGGCTGAGTCACATAAGCTTGAATACTTTGCTTTATCCTCTATCTGCTTATCTTCTGTAAGCTGGTTTGCAAATTTGTAAACTTTCTGCGGTACATAGTAAAAAGCAGAGGTAAGTGATATTAAGTAGGCTCATTATACGACACATTCACCTGTGCTGTGCATTTTTCAGAATTTAAACATGGACTATTTCAATTTTCTCTGACTACAGAGGCAAGTAATATTAGCCATGAGTCTCGTATTGGTCTAGCTGAGAGTCTGGAATCAGAGAAGAAGACAGTTATACCACTTGTGGTCGTATCAGCCCTGACTTTTATCTGTCTAGTGATTCTTGTGGGTATTCTCATTTACTGGAGGTAAGTTGTTTTTTGGTTGATCTTTTTTTCGGTTCTAAAGAGCTATGATTTGAAAAATGTGATTGGCATTATTGAGCTGGTTTACAGGAGGGAGACTGGATCTTGTCTCTTACCTTGTTTTCATACTGCTCAGTGTCATAAAGATGGCAAAATACAGTAGTTTCTGGTTTCTGTCTAAAATATGCAACTGCTCAACTGCATTTTTTTTCCAGAGGGTTTAACCACTGAAAATAGTTTATTTCCATATTGATAGTCCTTAGTAAACAATAACTCATGATTGATGCCTAGAAACCAAGTGACTTAACAAAGCACTGGGAAAAGCATGAGGGAGTAGAAAAATAGATTACATGGTGCTATTTACTGTCTTTCCAATCCTTTACCTGTTAAAAAAGGTAGTTACCAAATTAGAATGAGAATCTGTGGTCCTCAACAGGACTATGTAAATAAGAAATTCATATGGCACTGTAGGAGCGTGCTGTAGCTGACTCAGTCTGAAACACAGAAATGATGATGTTATAATAACGTAACTGCTTGAAGATCACTGAGTAGCTCTTAAGATATTATGTGATTAAAAAGTCATTCTACTTCATGATTCTAGCAAACTAAAATTAGCCCCCCAGTCTTTCAAAGCTTTAGGGGATAACTGCGGATGTGTTTCATGTGCACATGTGCTCAGGTTTCATCATGGACATGTTTCTCTGTGACTTGATAAATTGATAAGCCAGTTAAAAAAAAAAAATTAAAAAAAGGATAAAGTGAATTTATGGTTATTAGAAGTCATTATAACATAATCAGTAAGAGCAAAAATAATCTGTCTCATCACTCTAAAATAAAACAGACCAGCTAGCATGGCACAGATCTCTTCCATCCAGCTGAAATTACTTCCCTCAGAGATGATAAAAAGGGTGGCTGTATTCACATTTCTTACTGGGGATGGCCTCAGCTCTGTGCTAAGCCTGAACTGTGTCAAGCATTGTGTGAAATACTGCGAGTTGGCCTGAACTAAAAATGTACCAGGAACCTTGTCAGCCACATGGCAGTATGTGGCAATGCTCAAGGCTTTGGCACTCTTCCACTGGTTCTAGTTAAAGTCAGTCTTCCTAGGGACGTATCTGCTTAAGCTCTCAAAACCCTTGCTCAGCCCTAAGACTTCCTCAAGTGTGCACGTTGTCAGGGAGGAAATGTTGTGGTGGGCCAGAAGGGGGAAATGAGTTGCAAAAACTTCTACTTCAGTTTTTGCCAGGAATCTGATCCTGCTTCTGCTGTGCTAACACATAAACTAGCAGCAAGGGAAAAAAAAAAAAAAAAAGTGGGAGGACAAGTCCAAACGTCTTCTTTCAGATGCCTCCAGAGCTTGTTTCTTGTTCTTTTGTCCCAAATAATCCTGCTTAATCTAAAATGAAAGAAAAAATGGTGGAGAACCAATAACTTTGGTCCTTTCAAAACCACTGAATACTTTAATATCTAGGCTGTGATGTCAGGATTCTGCTTACTGAACTTTCTTCTAGTCTCCTGACAACTGTTTTCTGTCAGGGCGTGTCCCACAAGGGGACAAAACTCGTTCCATCCCTGAACAGGCTAGGCTGGAGAAATTGAGTTCAAGCATCCTTTTTTCCAGGCAAGTGCACTAGTGAGTTAGACAGCCTTTGCCATAATTAAAGGTGTGTGATCAATGAACCTTGAGAAAGATTTCTTCTGCTTTTCAATGAAGAAGTTAATTGCCATAATAATTGCAAAACTCATTTCTTAGTTTATGCTTTGTTGGATAAGTCTATTCTCCATCCCAGGATTTCCAGCTAACCACTTGCATACTGAGAATCTTTTCCTGTCATTCATGTTATGCAACATGATTGTTCATATTCAATTTCCAAAGGCTGATGCTGAACAGTATTTGAAATCTCTTCTATTCGCCAAAGAAGGCCATGCATTTAAAGACCCAGATTGTACAATGAGGTTCTAGTAATCCTACAAGTTACAAGCTTGTTTTTGTCGAATAACATTGTGTTCATTTTGTATTCTTTCTCTGGGAATGAACAATTCTGTAAAACAGGTCTTTCAAAATAAAACAAAAATCCCGTTAGCAGTAATATCTTCTTGCCTTGAGTCTAATCTTTTCTGTATTTCTTGTGTACTACAAAATAAAATATGGAGCTATTTTATTGTTAATCCTCAAAATTCTCTTGGCATTATGATAACACCAGTAACTATTTCTTATTTCGGGGGAATGCAACATCAAGACTATGCATTGTAGATAGGACTTTGTGGCCTCTCTCAAGGTTGCCAAAACATTCACCTCTTTTTAAAGACTGGAAAAAAATCAGAATGTTAACTTCATTGCTATGCAGATTTCATTAAGCCTGGAAAATATTAGTAAAAACTCTTTAAGACTTTTCTAATAGTTAGATTTAGTTTGTCTTGAAATGATTGCTCTTAGATGTTAATATTTCTTTTTATAAAGCACCTTTTTTCCCCTAATTTGGGCCAATTATTTTCACTTACTAAAATTCAGAAAAACATTTAGGTTTAGAAGAAGTTACTCTATATTTATTTTACAGTGGTAGTTTAGAAAAACTGTAGGTCAATCTCAGCTGGTCACTTGAGTGAATACTGCTTTGGGGTTTTTCTAATGTTATCTCCTTATTTGAATTTGCAAAAGGTGTGTTGCATGGTTTAAAACCAAATAGCTACCAAGAGCAACAAGTTCCAGTCTCTCAAGGTTAAAGAAAGGCAAAATAATTTATTTCTTCACTTTAATGACTTGTATCAGAAAAATAATTCTGTACCATCTGTTGTTTGGGTTTTGGTTTTGGTTTGTTTTGGTTTTTTTGTTGTTTTTTTTTTTTTAAATGAAATTGTTAATCAGCACTTGAGAAAATTCCTCAATCTCTTCACTATCTCATTAGGCACAATTTCAATCTTTTTTTGATAGATAGTTCTTTCTCTGACAGGGATTAAAACTTCTAATGGCAATATCGTCTAAAGATTGAATAATTACCAGTAGGAAAATACACAATTTTTAACTACTCTGGTTTTGTGTATATTTTGTAATTCAAGCAATTTTCAAGCTATGTCATTTTCCTTTCATTTCTTCCACATGATTAAGATTACAGTGGAATAAGCAAGGAGATTTTTTGCCCTCTTTAGCGGCCTGCTGTCCAGATAGACTTTTTAATAGCTTTCAAGAGAATTTTGTGTCCCAATCTAGAGTCTGTCCATTTCTTTCAGTATCTGTCTACTTTCTGAGTTCTTGCAGCAGAGATGTGACAGGAGTATCTGAATGTACTTGCTCTCTTCTTGATGGCTTCGTTATTACCATTTGGTTAATCATTCATGTTTGTGCAGATCAGCTTTTATAATGTTTTTTGTAGGAAGAGCTTGGGGAATAGTAACACAATAACTGTTATCAGTGGGAGTTGTACCATTCAAAATTCTTTTTCAACAATATGTGAATTGTAGTAAAAGACCAGCCCTAATGAGATGAACCACAAACTGCTAATGCACTTCCAGATCCATTTTTATTTATAGACATACTGAGTATCAGCTGCCTGTCATGCGACCTGTTAGAGATTTAGTGATAGCAACACTTCAGAAATCACCAGCCGGATTACAGACAACACCCTGAGTAATTATTTTAATTTTAATTTTCCTCTACCACCCTATATAATTTGAAACATACCTGTCAGAGAATGTTCATTCTCTTAGCCATGACTTGGACTAATGCCTTGAGTCCTCTGATAGGTTTATGGGAACAGAGTTGAGAACCTTCTCTGAGGATTGTCAGGCTTGCACATACAGACAGATTTAAGTATACAGTGGCCACACACTCATCCATTCACAAAGGAAAAGCTTCTCAACAGTGTGCCATATCATAAATAAAGTTGTTAATAAAATCTGACAATTAAAATCCCAGTGAGCACAAACATAAACATTAATTGCAGCCATTTAAAAACTGAATAATTGGCATCCATTGAGGATCCACTTTTAGATCATTTGGCTTCACCAGATCTTTAAATTATCTGAACATTTTTTTAAAATCTGGTGAGAATATCTCCTGGCATATAATCCTGTAAATTCAAATGACACTGAAGTTCTCAGAGAAAGTAATCATGCCTCTAAGACCATTCTGCATGGGCAGCAGAAGCACAAACAGATTGCAGAGTTCATCCTCTGACGTGCAGAGTTCAGCTCCCTTCCTGAGTCCCTGGGGCAGGAGCACTCTGCACACACACAGTCCCACGTGCACAGAGTGCCGTGCTCCCTGCCAGCCTCAGCGACAATCCCAGCCAAGCTCTGGGCAGTCCCTGCCCCAGGGCAGAAGAAAGCACACATTCTCAGCCAAGGTCCAGGTGCCCAGATCCTAGAAAGTCTATGTTCCCCGCAGTCTGAGGCTTAGTCTTGCAGTCTCAAGTAGTCCCCATTCAAGTGTTCATTCAGATCTAGTATCCCTCCTGTCAGACTGAAGTGCTGCTGCTGCTGCTGTACAAATCCAGATACTGTAATTAATTCACTGGTTTAGCACTGCCCCCATGCATAAAGTCTGTGTTTGAACAAGTGTTGTTCTAAATTACAAATTACAGTTTTAGGTCGGAGATTTAAGTGCTATGATGAAAGGTGTAAATTAAATAATCAGGTTATTGAGTGATGGGACCTCTATCTGGAAGTTTTAAATAGTTATCACATTTTTTTCATTAACAACAAGTGATAATTAACGAGATGTGAGTATTAACATTAGGTTTAGTCATGAAGGCTTTCAGTGTTGATGCAGAAGCATATGGAGTGTCTATTTATGAGTCTTATTACAGGTTAAGTCAACTTCTATGAATTTGTCTCCCAAATGTGCTAAGGGTGTAATTTATTTTCAGCCACAATTAAATTTTAAGTTTAAAAATACATTGGCTTAGTGAAGGATAATGAGTGTATGGCATAATATGAGGACATTTTAAGTACAGCTTTAGATGTGAAAGTCATTATGCTAATTAAATTCTTTATAGCTCAATCTTTTCTCAAGCGAATAAGTGACAACATTAGTCCATAAACCTTACATATGATGGTTGTTCACAAGCAGTAGATGTTTGGGAGAAGGACACTTTTTGGGTTTGGAGCTTTAGCATCAGACTGCTTGGCATGTTGTTTGGTGCAATTGTTAATAAACACAATACAGCATTCGCTGTGCCCAGCAGACAGGGCCAGACTCTGCACAGTGCTTAATGATTTGAGAATTTGGAGACCTTCTTGCATCTCACAGGTACTTCACACACAGTTCTGATACTAACTCTTGAGTTTTATCATAGCACTGAGACAGCCTCTCTCACCTCAGCAGCCACTAACTCTGATGCTAGAGACTAAAATTTAGATGGGTGTTCCCAGGTACCTCCTGAATGTGTTCTTGGTCTGCATCCAAAATTGCCATTTCTAAGTAAAACCACATACATAACACATAGTATTGCTCCAAATATCTCATGCAAAGCCAAAGTTCCTCTGTGAACACCACAAATACGCTTCTAGAGAATTCTAGCCGGATTTTATTTAGTTGTCATGTGAATTACCAGAACTATTTTGCATGCCTCAGTTTTTCCTTTTAGGTAGCTATCTGCTTTTTCTTGTGTTTTTAAGAGAATCTGTATTGTACACTGACAGAAAATTCCCAACAGACTCTGAGAATATGGGCATGTTTCCCAGAGACTTAATTCAAATAAGCTTACTAAAGTCTTTATTATCTATATTAATGGTTCTGTAAAGAATGACAACAGCCACATATTCCCTACCTATTTCTCAAAGAATCTTCAAATTTTATTTTGGTTTATAACAGTTGATGGGTTTTATGACTGCAGTGATACAGGAATGGTACAGAATTTAAAATAACAGTGACTACACAAAGTAACAATCATACAATAGCTGCAGCCAACAGATTTGAAGAAGCAGAATATTTTAAATATAAAATGAGATTAGTATTTTCATGATGCATGTATTTATTTTTAAATTTAATGATTAGTGAATAATATTTCAGAGAGATTAAGTGATCCAAAGTTAAGATTGTTATTAGCATGTGGAGATTTTTAATTAAAGAGGCTTTGCAATGCTTACAGCAGCGGTTGGTTATTCATTCCTCTGAATAGCTTGGATTCTTAACAGATGCTATTCTTATTATCTTCACATCTGGATTACAGCACAGATACTAATAACATTGTGGGTCATAGTTAAGGTTGGTTCTATTTGTATTCATACTTCAATGTTGTTGCGACAAAGCTGACATCTCTTGTAGTTTGAAATTCCCATGTTTCTGTCTGTCAGCTTTGGGAAGTCCTTCTTGGTGAAGGTGTCCCTCAGTGTTGTGATTACATTATGAAAAGTTTTTTAGCCACAGTTACTGTAGTTCTAGAGCCACTGTTTTGGCTTTTACAGTGCACGTTGTCTTTTATTGCATTTCCGTGTCTGCAGTAGCATCTATCAGTGAATTACCAGAACTGATCTCATACACTGCTCCATCTTCACATGATGCTAGCATCATCACATGAAAGGGAACAGTAATTATTTAAATGAATGTGGATAAGTAAGGAAGACAGTGGCATTTTTTGTAATTTGAGCTAAGCAACATCTACAGTAGCTCCTGATGCAGAGTTTCTCTTTCAGCTGTCACTATGTCTCTGTCTTCTGCCTCTGGTATAGGTAAAGATGCATGAACTATGTATTATGCTGAGGTAATGTAGTATCTTAATGTTGTATATATAATTTGGTGCTGTGATGGGCGAATATTTATATTGTAGTAGTAGTATTTGGCACTCCATGCAAATTGGTTTTCAAAACCCTGATTTTTGTTTCTGACTCAATAATGCCAGAATTCAAAATCATCACAGACATTTTTTTGGTGGGGTTTGGTTGGTTTCTTTTTTCTTTCCTTTTTTTTTTTTTCCCCAATATTTTTGTATATTTATTCTCCTCTAGGAAATGTTTCCAGACTGCTCATTTTTATTTAGAAGATAATACATCACCTCGAGTGATTTCTGCTCCCCCAGCTCCAATCTTCCCAGTCTCAGGTATTTCTGGCAACTTTTCTGTGGATTGGTGTTAACTGTTGGAAGATGCCACTTTATATGTGTCAATATGAATTCTTCATATACTATAAATATGTGTAAATATGTGTAAAATAGAGATTTGTAACCTCTTTTACAAATCTGTGTAAACAGGTACACGTGATATTGGCAGATCTGTGGTTTTAGTAGTCTCTTCTGTAGGTAACACAGAAGAGAAATATCTTCAGCTTATAGAGATGCCTCAAGGATATTCTGTGCTTTGTAGGCATTTTAAGTATAGCCACATTAGAGTGGCTGCTCATGTAACCATCTGAGCTACACTAAATAGCTCTAGAGGATTACACGAGCAACATATTCTGATGTGTTTCTGCCTTTAATTGGATTTGTCGCCTGTATATAGAACATGTCCTATTCTTTTTACCAGCAGGATGAGGATGTGCCTCTTCTGTCTGCATTTCACTTGCAGTTACAGTGTGTTCTTATACTTACATATTTTATTAGGATAATTACTATGGTAAAGTTATATGAACCTCTCATGAATGTAAAGCAGGAGTTCAGAATATTATTAGCATCTTCTGATTCTATACCCACCAAATTTATTTCAAGAAACTGTTTCTTTTCTTTCCTCAAAGTATCAGAGGAGTGTATGCAGCCTTCCAGCTTTTTCAGTCTGTGTAGAATGAAATAGATTCATTTAATTCATCTATTTAAACCCAAAATTTATTAATTCTGAAGCAGATCCTAAGTCACATTCTCACACGTGAGACAAAGATATCCTGTTTCACAAGTAATGTTTTTGCAAACTGTGCTATTATACAAGGAGATGGATTTTAATAGAATGGCTAAAGGAAGAAAATCAGCCCTTGTGTGAATAACTAGTAAACATAAATAAATGCTGGATATTGGGCTACCATTGTAACTGAATTATAGACATCTTCAAATGCATCTTGTATGGATTGGCACTGTTACGAGATGCATAACCTTATACTAAATAGTATGAAAACAGTGCTATGGCTTGATTTCAGAAAACATGATTATATATTAATGTCAAGCAGCAATCATTATAGGAAATCTCTGCTTTAACTCTTCCTCATTAACTATATTTGCACCACAATTGTATAATTTTCTCACAATTTTTCCTGACCAACTCACCTGGAGGGAAAGTGTTTTCCATTGTCATAATTCTCTTAGAGTTATTCTGAATGCCTAAAATGCATGTTTTGAAGCTGGAGGTTTTCCTTCTGAAATAATGATACATATTAAAGAGAATTTTTTTTCTAAGTGACAGAAGTTACAAAAAATACTTTATGGAAAAAGCTGCAAGCATTGAGGAAATAGTTTTGTTTTACTTTGCATGCAACAGATGTCAAGTGAATAGTTATTGTGTTTTCTATTGCAGAAGTGTTTCAACAGTGTAATTTTACAATTGCATCTAATTACCATATAATAATAGAAAAGAGTGTAATGTGGAAAGAGTGTTTTGGAACTGCTAAATTTAATTCATGGCTGTGACTAAAAGCGCACTCCACATATCTCATGATATATTAAGTTTTCCTTCCATAGAATTATATATTAAGTTTTCCTTCCTTTCATTGGCAGAGAGATAGGAGATCTGCAGTTATTCACAGAAAATGCCATGGCTCTTCACAGCACAATTCAAAGATGCATTCAAGTAGTAATGAATTACAGGGTAGGATTCAGATCCACTATCAAAGTCTAAGTAGTTTGAAGTGATAACTGCCATCCAGATATAAAATACATTCCTAGGTTCAGAAGTGATTGAATTGGAAGATTTGCATGGGCAAGAAATAAAATCTAATATCCATTTCTCCATTACTGTACTCACTCTTTGGGTCATTTACCTTCCCTTCTGGTTTTTTGTTTGCATATCACTGGGATAAACGCATCAAGCTAGGTTTCATCTCCAAGATTGTGTTACACATTTGTTCAGCTTTTCTTAGGCTTGACTGGATAAATTCACTTTTTGTATTCAGATCCAGTCATATAAGTGAAAGACCAAATGGATCTTAGTACAAATTGATAAATTCTTGGTAACTGAAAGCTGAAATTATTAGGAAGGCTAAATGCTGAACACCTGTTGATGTGAATAACAGGTTCTTGTTCAATGTTTCTGACGTTTTGTTCCCATATGAAATGGTGATGAAATTACAGGTTGTGAAATAAACATATTTTTAAACCATGAACGACTTAAAAAAAAAAAAAAAACACAAAAAAATCCCCAAAAAACAAAATTATTCTTCAGAATGAAAATTAAGTGAAATAATTTCATCCTTTAGCAGAAAAGTAAANNAATTAAGTGAAATAATTTCATCCTTTAGCAGAAAAGTAACAAACAGATTACTTTGGTTATACAGCATATTTGCAGTAAAGAGAAGATTTAAAGTCCCAAAGGTTTTTGATGTGATTTCTCATGCATAATCTACATGACTGGTTTTTTTGTATTTTTCTAAAGTAAAATGTAGATGTTACATTAATCACATTTACTCATTGAAATTGTAGATTTTTT
>VWZN01011302.1:31671-55724 GCA_013396955.1 Regulus satrapa
GTTTTCTGCTCTACTCCAGTTTACATGAGATTTTGGGGAACTAAGAAAATAATTCTGCCAAAAATTAAAAAAAAAAAAACAAAAACCAATAAAATCCCCAAACAGCAAAGCTGTTGTGATGCAAAGGCAGATTAAGAAGACAAAGACATGAAGACATATCAGTGTGATTTTCAGACTCCTGGCTATATCTCAGACATGACAGCAAAATGGAAGAAAGAAGAAGGTATGTGCTCTCTCCACTTGACAGGAGAGAGTAGTATCTAATTTTTTATTTTTTTTTAATTACTGTCTTATTGATTTGGCTATTTGGTCCAAATGCTAAATAAGTAGCCTAAATGCTGCTGACCTGAGTGGCAGATGCATGTGAAACAGGATGTCTCTTCATACCTAAAATGACCCTAGATCTCCACAGTCACCAGACAGGTGAAGGTTCTTAAACTGAAGCTGAGGAATATGGTTGGTTCACCTTTAACTGCATTAGGAAAGTGAGAATTCAGAGGTTCCTCAGGTCATGAATCATCTGGCACAGCCTGGCCCCATCAGTCAAGCATTTTTACCTGAAAATAGTGGCCATACCTGAGCTTCCAACTGAGACAAGGCTGACCAGTGCCTGGGAATTGTTTGGGACAGAAAGAGGTGGTCTTGGACAAATTCATTCAAGAAACCACAGTAGCATCCAAACATAAAAGACAATTATAGACCAGTGTCCAGGTCTAAAGTCACACAGTTCATTAGATTAATTTTTATGCATCTTTTAGGATGCCTTAATTTCTTCCTGTCTTCATTCCTTCTTTGAAATGTGACAGAAACACTTCTTCACAGATTTGTAGAAATTTCTACAACTGAGAATATTGGTTCATCTAGTCAAGTTCTCTGCCCTGGAGAGGGCTGGATGCACTAAACATGTGGGTAGTGTAAAAATACTACAGAGATGAGTGATATGGAATTGTGGATATTTCCAATTCTGACATACCTCAGATCTACCTGCACATCCCTAACAGGAAAAGGATGGGGTTTGATGGTTGTGTTGGTTAACGTTGCTCCAGACCCAGCAGGAGAACCTGTTGGTTGCAATGCCACCATTCAGCTCTGCTGATTTAGGGGCAGAATTATGTTATTGGGGGTCATCCAAGCCTTCACCATCTCCCCTCACAACTACTTGTGCCATAAAATCTCTGAGTGTGTATCTCAGAGCTCTTGTGTCTCCAAGCACACTTGTCTTCACCTGCTGCAGGTCATGATTGCCATGTTTTACTATTTCTGGGCTTTACTGCAGTGAATAATTCTCGTATGTCTTACATATGTTTTGCTCACATCTATATTTTTTCTATCTCTAAACATTAAAATCTCCCTTTTCCTTCCCATCACCTTGGACAGTTGAGAGCTGTCTCTCATTTTCATAGCTATTCTACCTGATCTGAATCCAAACCCAGTGAATTCACAATGCTAAAGAAAGATTTATATAGCTTGAAAAGTCCTGGAAAAAAAAATACAGATGAAGCCTCAGCTTTACTGACATCTGTAGGATTTGAAACTTAACTTTAATGAGAAATTAACTCCCCAGCTTTTCCCTCTTCCATACTCAGGTGCATGCAAATATATACAGAAGCCTCACATGATTCTGTGGGATTCTGGGGAAAACCCCTCTGAATTATAAGTAATAGAAGGTATTTTAGAAAGAACAATGTTTTATGGAAGTATTTTCCTTTTTTATTTTCACTTGTCTTGTGAGTGAGTGAGAAGACACCTCTTGCTCTTCTCACTCTTTACTCTCTTGATGATCCTTATGGTCTCTCCACTTCAAAAATAAAGGGTAAGAAAAATAGGTTCCTCTTATTAAAGCTATAGAAAATTTCACGTTATTTTCTACTACTGACATGCTGACTTTGCTCTTTCTTGTAGTAAACTCAAAAATGCTTTGTACAGATCAGCCTTTAGAGGACAATAAAGAGACTCTCCCTGTGTCTGGACAAAAGGTCTCAGCACTTAGTAATGGAAATGGCTTTTCTCAGGGTTTTCTTGTTCAGTTCATGACTTCATGATGAATTTTTCCTCAGAAACTGGGGGTGGGGTAGCTCAAGCGGTGACTTTCAGGCCAGATAGAACCCAAAGGACTATTTGTGTTCAAGGTGCACAAGACCAGGTTGAGAAGGGTTTAGAGCAGCCTGATCTGGTGGAAGGTGTTGCTGCCCATGGCAGAGAGGTTGGAACAAGATGATCTTTAGGGTCGCTTCCAACCTTTCCAGCTCAAAGAAGAGCTGAAGGACAGGTTGGGTAGCCCTACGACACATCACCTCTTCCTGAACTCAGAGTTATGTAACACATAGAAATCTGAGCTACCCCAATACTAAACCCATGAGATTTGGGATCCAGTCCTGGTAAGGCAGGACTTCCCTAAATCTAAATTTATAACCCAGGCAAGGCACATAACTGGCTGGTGCTTCCAGGATTTCTAAAGTTATACTTTTATTTGTGATATCTATGTACCACTGTGCCCAGGAATAGTTTGGGTTAGTGCTAGTCAGACCAGGCAGGAAAAAAAACGAAATTCTTCAGATGAAGAGAAGCACTGATGGCCAATGTCTGTGTCAGAGAACACAGGCCAGTGTTCTCTGACACTATTTTTATCTGCTAGCATCAATATATTTGAAGATATTTGAAGTTATCAATGTAAGTTCAACAGCCTACTGATAAGTGAAGTTACCAATGTAACTTCTCTGCAGGAAGATCCTCTAAAATGTACTGAAAAGGGAGAAATATTGAATGGAAAAAAAAAAACAAACAAAAAACAAACAAAACCAAAAAAACATGAAATTACTCTGGCTCAGGTAGTGCACATTATTTGCTGCTATAAATTTAAGGGTCTGAATTGTCTGTTCATGATCGAATAATATTGGAAAACCATTCCTCATGGAGCATTGAGATTTTTGAACTTAGGCCAGATGAACATTTCAGAGAGCAGCTGCACAAACAGGGGTGTACTAGAGGTGTACAAGAGCCTTTGGGTTTTTGTGTTTTTTTGCATAAGGTTATGCAAAATCCAGCAGTTTTCAGGCTCACCAGCAGCTCCTTTGAAAATTTCCCCTTTTGTGCTTTGTGTGAACTTTGAGTTTGGAGGTTGAGCAAAGCCAGCTCTCCTGATCCCTTCGTGGGGGCTATCCTGTACTTCAGATTGGACACATTTACATTAAGTTCTCGATGAACTAAGACTCAGTGGAAAAACTTCAGACATAAGTGTGAACTTGAACATTTAAAACAGAGGAAATGGAAAAAAACCTGCTTCTATCTGACCCATGCCAGGCTGTGATCCCTGATCTTGATTATTAACATAGAACAATGTTAATATCAAGAGAAAGTGGAGTACACAACTCTACACTGAACAACTGCGGGGGAATTTATTCCTAAAGAAAACTCCCTTTCATCCCAGTGTAGTAGAGGCTGGATCCAATTCTGCTGTAGATATCTGACCTTATAGCTCTTCAAAAAGTCTTTCAATATATTAGAACTTATTTTAATAATAGACATTTGTGTGATTCCTCTGATTTTTTATGGTCATAAAAGATCTCTTCAAATTTCTGTCATTGTACCATAGAATCATGGAATGGGTTGGGTTGGAAGGGACATTAAAGACTCTCTAGTTCTCATATCAGGTGGTTGTGACAAGATGAGATTTAAGCTCCCTTCCAACCCAAAGCATGCAGAGATTCTGTGATATTTAATCTCAAGAAGACAAGGATTGGTAGTAGGGGTTGACATGATCTGGCTGTGAAGACTTATGGATTTAGGGGATGGGTCTAATGAACTTTTTGCCTACATTAGGTTTAGCTGTCCACAGAGTAAGTGTCTAGTGTGTACTTGTTGGATAATCTCCCATTTTGGTGGAGATCTAAGCCAGAATGTTCAGGCAATGTAGTTTAGAGAGAAATTCTAGTTACACTGATGCAGACATCTATGTTAAACCTGTTAAATTCAGTTTTCCTGAGCTATGCAGGTGAGATTCCTGGACACTGTGGCAGAAGATGTTCAGCTGGCTGCAGTGGAGGCTCCTACAGGTATCTGAGCAGAGTTAGAAGCCCAGGTCAGAAGCTGATCTGACCCCAGAACCTCTACACTAGCTGGAAAAGGAATATGATCACAGCTCCACCTCTGGGTCTGGCAGCACTCATCATTCCCTGAGCACAGTCAGAGAAGACTCTGATTTAAGGCTAGGGAAGACCTTGTGTAGGATCAAGGCCTGTGCTCTTCCAGGTGTCCATCTCCAGTCCAACACTTAAGGTCTACAGCAGACATGAAAGAAAATACTGACTGATCCAGGAGCTGCCTGCAGAAGCTTTTCCCTCCAACCTCCCAAAGTGCAGCAGAGAAGGAAGGATGGGAGCTGTACCAGCTGACAGTTTCGTAGCTGAAGCCTTCAGCATTTTATCCTGACTGCTATTTCTACTTTAAACACAGGAATCCTTGGGGATTAGCCACCTCGTATCCCATTTCTTCTGTGTGCACGTAATGGGGAATTATCTCCTTTTCCACAAGCTTAGGTAGCTCATTAAAATCCCTCTATGAGCATTCTGTGTAAATAAGGACATTTCTCTTGATGTGCACATGTAGCTGGACGTTTTTGAGGGTGTGCTATGGAAAATATTCACACACCTGGGCTCTCTGTGCCTGCACATGCACAGCACTGCTTGTGGGGTTGTCCAGGTGTGTTCTTACACATGCAGGATGCAAACGTAGGTGTGTAAGAGTAGGCAGGACTGTCAGGAAAGTGTGCATTTGTGGATGGGGAATTACCCTTGCCTCTCCACACCCCAACAGATGTATGGAAGAAGTGGGATGGTGGGTAATTTTGGGATTCCATTCAAAGTTGGAGGCACTAAACTAATTAGTAATCACAGAACCTATCAGAATGTTAATAGCTAACAGATGCTGGGACACTGGGACACTGAAGTTCTGTCCAACCAATGACAGAAAACTGGCTCAACTTGTTGCACTAAAGAATATACAGCACAATTCTAAGCCTTTATAGGACTGCGAAACTTGTTTAATATTATGGTCTGTAAACAACTCTTTGGGATAGTTCTTGATATTTTTGTTTTGAGGGGGCTTTTTTTGTTTGTTTGTTTATTTGTTTGGGGTTTTTATATATATATATTAGATAGTGGATAGAAAAAAAAACGAAACTATCTGTAGCCTCAGCAAGTCATGTATTCCCCTCTGTGGCCTGAGCAAGAACAGGAGCACCTCCAGGATGTTTCATCAAACTTATCTTTGATAGATACCTTAGATGACCCTAGGGGCCCTCTGGAAGATCCCACCTCACTCTTGCTGTATCTGTGACACAACACCTAAAGCAAAAATGTGAAACTGCACAACAACTCCTGAGCTAATAAATATTACTGACCCCAAAATCACTGTAGACTTGTATACATTGTTAGGATAAAGTTTTAATGAAGTTTGGACTTGGTGTGCATGGACCATGAGTCTTTGTCTTCAAAACAGATTCTAAGCCTGTTTAAACCAGTACATTAAATATTGGTCAATAACTGAGTGTAAATGTATCATCAGTCTGGCTTTTTAGTGTGTCAGCTTTCATTGTTCCAGATTTTTCCAGTGTGTGGTTTGGAAATTACTGCAGTAATAGTGTTTCAGTAGGTAATGTACTTTGAGGCCAGGCTGCTTTGGAAGCCAAAGAGTTAATAAAATGGTCACTGTCAAATGATCTCAGTATCCTAAAGGAGATTCTGGAACTATTTATTTAATTGGGAAGGATGCAACCTCTTATTCCTATTATTTCTATTTTGATTTATTTCTATTGGTTCAGAACTTGAGTTTCCATGCTTCTGGACTATCCACTTGAGCTGTGATTTGGCTCACATTTAAAGCAAGTCAACTTTATGGCCAGATGAAGAGATTGGAACAGTAGATGCAGAAAATATCTTATTCAAATTCAGACTGAATTTGACTGAACTGCTCCTAGAAGCAGGCTGAATGCAGCAAACTTGAACTACATTGCTGAGCTAACCTGCATTTTAATAGGCACAGCTAGCAAGGATTATGGATATTAATTAATTATTTGCATGTCTTTTAGGTAGGGGAACACATACCATTAAAACACCATATGCAGTCTAAATCAAATGTATGGATTTTTACTTTCCTCTTTCAAAATCATACCTGAAATGTGTTAAATGTCTCTGGATGTCGAGGTCTAATATTGGAGTTGGTCTGGAGGATCCAAGGGGTGATCTGTCTTGGCTTAGGAGGTCCTGGAATTCTTTACATATTTGTCTAAAATGAAAATGGAAATCCTTTAATAAAACAGGTGTAATCCTTCCCATAAAGATGATCCCCAAAACACTCCCACCTTATCCTGAGTGATCTCATTCATAACAGAATTGCTTGGCGGAAGGGTTGTTACAGAAATTAAAGACAAACAAATCAATTTCTGGCTTCCCTGCCCCAAATTCTCAGAGCCAACAACTTACAGAATCTCTTGAACAGGAATATTTTCCCCGTGGAACCATATTAATGCTAACATTTTAAAATGTGACTTTTTACCCTGAATAGGACCCAAGGTTGGCAGTGTTAAGTCTGGCTTAGCTCATCTCGATTGGCAGTAAGGATTATGGTTGAAGGAAATAGTGAACTGGCATTAGAATATGACTGAAATGTGTAAATAAATTATTATTTAGTTTGTGTAAATACACCAATACTTGTACATGGGCTCATGTACATTGTGGGCACTGTTTTATCTGCAAGTTGAAGTCCTGGATATTTTGGACTTGCCTTCTTGACTCCCAACCCCTAAGACAAAGGGATTGTGGAGGGAAGACCCCCTGTAGTGAGAATTCAGGGTCTGCCTTCTCTGGTCTACCACTAGCATAGTAGCCAGTCTTTGTAAAGGATGGATGGTCTTACTGTTTTCCCTCTCCCACTCTCTTCCTTGAGGCTTCCCAGGATGCCTCAGCAAACGGGGGTTAAATCCATTCCCTGGAATTCCTCTATATAGGACCTGGCAAGGAAAGACTCAAAAATAAGGCCTTTTTGTTCTTGTGGTGTTGTATTGCTGTTTGCAAATTACCCTAGGAATATTCTACCAACAAACTTTAGAAAAAAATAAACCAAATCAGTTCCATTTAGCTCATGTCCTTAGAAGAGCATTATCTGGACCATGGATAAATGAACAGACATCACTTACTTTCACTTGATTTATGATTCAGTAAATAAATTTTAAAAAAATAAAATAAAAAAAAAAAAAAAGTGGGACCTTTCCAAATTAGCATAGATTTCTCCACTGCCTGTATTGGAAATAAAGAAACTAATGGGGGTCCAGGAGGGCATGATGACCTCAGATCATCAGGGCACTCATTTGGGGCCCTGATCTTTGTTGGATTAAACTGGTACCGGGCAAAGTGACTTCATGTAGCCTGGCAAGAGTGTCACCCAGTGAAGTGTGGAGTGACAAGGGTCACCCTCTCACTGCAGACCTTTGTCACCATCTGATAACATCCACATAGTTATGCTCCTCTGCTCTCCTAAACCCTGTTTCTTCCTGAGAAGAGACCCTTTTGTGGGTTGTCTCAAAAGATGTTTGGGAGAATTCAATGAGCCATTCTAACATTTTAGTAACATGAAAAAGTGCAATCGGATGACTCAGGCTTACTTTGTTAGCACAGATGCAATCACTGTGCCTACGGGCAGTTTCTAATACTAAAGAGCATCTCTGTGGTCCTTGACTCCTTTTAGGAGACTCATTGCACAAATGGTCCTAGATAAAGTCTGGGTTCTTCATTATCACCTTGTAACTCCTGTCTTTTTGGGACATGGGTATAATGGAAGAAGTAGGTAAACACCTTGTTGGCCTTTAGAAGGTCCTTCACTGCTGAGTTACAAGCAAGAAATCTGTGCTAAGCTGGTTTTACCCTTCACTTTATCACAATGGTACAAGCTGGGAACAGAGACCATGGATACGTCTTGACTAAGAAGAGATGCAGGGACCTCTTTCCTGCTGTGCTGCTGGACCCCATCCAAGCCTGATTCCTCTAAACTTTTGTCATCTGCATGGACCTAGACACCGACTGCTTGAAACGACAGCATCACCCCAGCCTTTCAGGGAAAGAGAGGTATTCAGCAGAAATGTATGTAAATGCAGCATACAGTTTTAATGAATCAGGTCCTTAGAGGATAAACAGTTCCTTTCAACAACTGAAAACAGTCAGTCATTTTGGCTTCTAAACAATCCACTATCCCCAGTCGGCCCTGTCAGCACTGCTCTTCTCTCCTTCCTCCAACCTCTACTTTCTACCTGTTGAAAAAGTTCATCTTAAAAGTTCTTTTATTTTAACAAAGCAAAGTGTCAGAACCAAGCGTGCAATTAAGTTCCCTTCTATCGTCACATGTCAAAAGTCTTTACTGAATGTTGGCAGATAGGAAGAAAAAAAACCAAAACTTTTTTATTATACATGAAAACCTGTAAAAGGCAGTAACCTACTTTTTTTTTTTTTTTTTAAAGGGGATTTCTAGGCAAAATGATGTCTCAGAGTCCCCACTACCACTAAAATATCACCTAGGGTAGTGACAGGGAGAGGGCTTGGAAGTTTTTTGATTAGTTGGACTGTGATTTTGATAAAGCAAAGGAAGATGGTTGTGCTGTCCTAGGGTGACACAGATTAATAAAAATAGTCCTGGTCACTCCTGCATGGAAGACATCTAATGATTTGTGATACGTGGTCAGATGATTCAGTATGTGACCAGAAAAAAGAGAAAAAATTCTATACTGGGTCAAAACAAGGGCCCATGCAGCCCATGATCCCTACCAGTGGCCAAAGCAAATGTCTGGTGTTGAGTACAAGAGTGGGGCAAACATGCACCCATGAATCTGATGTTTTCCAAGGGTGGCAGAGTTGCCAGGTATCTAAGGACCAGATGTCAGAAAAGTGTCATGAGCCAGATGTTAATTAGTCTGTGCTGGCTTTAATTAACTCCACAATAAAATTATTATTCGCAGTATTCTGGTTTGGTCTGTGTAAATGTGGGTGCATCAGTCCCTCTGATCATATGGAAGACCTTGTGCTGTGAAACACTGGGATGTTTCCTGTAGGATGCTGTGCCTCTCCAGCAACTGGGATAGTTAACACAGCCTTCAGCAGTGTTGCATCTGTCCAAGCTGCAACCTGGTCAGGTTCTGTCCCTTGTTGCAAAACCTTTCAGACTCTTCCATGCCTCTGCAAGGTGAATTTAAAGACCCTTTTAAAGACCCATGTTTAAAGACCCTATAAAACCAGATCCCACTAATTATATTTTATATTTCTATGCAAATTGAATACTTATCCTGAAACCTCTTTACATTTCTAGGATTAAAATCCAATATCAGTATCCTCTTGCCAGAACTGTGACAATTCAGTCTTTTTTTGGAGCATCATGTCCTGTCCAGAGAACCATCTACGTGCCCAGACAGTCATCTGCTCAGTCAAAGGAGGTGAGTGGAAAGAAAAAGAATAGTAGAGGACTGGTTTCTCTCATTGTTTATGCCTTTCTTACCTTTTCATCTCTTTTTCAACCTGTTTCATTGCCCTCCTGCCATTGCTGACACTTGTGCTCAGCAGAGAACTGGGATGACACAGTCTAATCATCTCTTCCTCCCATGACAATTATTAAGTAAAGCACCCATTCTTCATTTTCTAGTCCATAAAACTGTTAGAACAGACCATGGTACCATCCAGTTTGTACTGTCCCAGGCAGCTCCTGATTTTACAAATGTGAGAGACCATTTCCATGAGGTAGATTTGGACGATGAGTCAGTTTAACAACATCACCATGATTTGTTCCATGATGGACTGTGGTCTTGTTTTCATTCTCTGTATTTTGATCAGCATGGCCTCAGACCAGGCAGGGCTGAGCAGGGCAGTGAAAAGAGTTATTTAAGCTCAGTGGCCTCCATGTGTTGGCTTGGCTGTTGGCATCTAAAGCAGCAATTTTTAGCCTTCACTGGCCCTTGGGCCACAGTTCTGTGCATGGCAGCTGAACTGCTTCCACTCAGGGTGGGTGGAATGCTTCATCATGAGGAGTAGATGCCTTTGATGTCAACAATGCCTGGGAGCTCCTGCTGGACACTTGAGGCCTCATCACTGTAGACATTTAGTGCTCTGTTTTGTTACCCTCTGTGTAGATTTGCAATAGCCAAGACATCCATAACTGCTGGCAGATACAACAGGGTAACAAAAAGAGACCTGTGTGCCCCTGGAGCAGCAGCTCATGGCCAAACCAGGTAACCCAGCTCAACTCAAATGGCAGTGGGTGCTTGTGTTTGGGCAGCTGAATTGAGCCGATGAATTTGGATGTCTACATCCATAATGGAAATACACCTAGATATGAAAAACTGTGGAAATCATTTTACCTTTTCCACTTACTTTTCCTCATCACCTATATTCTAAGGACTGATGAAACACCTTTGTTCTTTCTCCTTATTTTTTTCCTCAAGACTCCCCATGTGAGCACTTCTGTGGGTTTCTGGCTGTGTCCCACAGTGGGCAGCAGCAGCACACACAGGCACTGCAGCTTTTCCCATAGACAAAGCTTGCCACGAGTGATCTTACCACCCTGGAATTCCTGTGTTGCTTTTGTGGCAGAACTCCTCCGCTTTTTCTGGTGTCATCGCTCACAAGCCCATGAATCAGGGAAGCTGTGGAATGGCTGAAATTGCAAACCTGGAGCCTAGCTATGGCTGGTGAGTGGTTGAAACTCCTGATGGCTGTCTAGAGCTCTTTGTGTGGAAGCACGGCTGGGAAATGCCATGCTAATGTTGTGATGCCATGGACCCGAGGCTCCTGGAGCACCTGGGCAGGACCGGGAATCCCCGTTCTCCTCGCAGGCAGGAGAGGGCAGTAATAACACACTCATTGACCCATCCCTCCCTGTTCCCAGCACTGACTGCAGCAGGATGTGGCCTTTCTATTATTGGCAGACTCCTCAGAGCAATTTCCTGGTGTTTTTAACTGAAAGGACAGGGGAGAAAGTAATTTTGTTCCTAGCAAGTGCTAGATAACAGGCTAAAAGCCCGATGTTCATGGTGGTTAGAGGTAGTGTATGCCCATGATACTATATCTCAGTAGTGAAGGGGGCTCAGAAAGTAGGTATGGGGTGGTGAAAAGGGGTAGTGAGACTCTTATATGCCCCTGAGAGGCATAGCCTTTGGGGACAGGATGTAAAAGCGACCCACTAATTATCACAACCCATGGCTTTGTGATTTTTCACTAGAGCCAGTGAAAAATGAGGAAGATTGACACCATTTTGGTTGAATTGTGTTCTGTAAATGGCACATATGGATGTTCATGGGCTATGCAGCAATGGGGAGACACAACTTGCAGAGGGGAATTTCTTCTGGCCAACCAGTTTATTCTCATGCCTCTGAAACCCCTTGAGCCCTTAAATGTGGATAGAGGTAAGAATAAGATAATATTCCACTTACATTACTCCTTTTAATGTACAGGGGAATTAGGAACCTGATATGTGAGGTCTCTCATCACCTTCACAACCAGAAAATTCCCACTGATCCACACGGTGATGCTCTTATCACCCCAGGGAAGGATCACAGGCTGTATTCATGGGATTCACAAGCATGAGATGTTTGAGTGCATCTCATCTCTGGGTCACTGTCAGGGCAAAGCACTCTGGATGCAAGAGGAACACCAAGACCAGGAATCTTGCCAAAGCAGAAGGACAGTGGGATACAAAGGACAATCCTGTTGCTCATCAGCCTTTTTCCCTAGTACAGGGAAATTCCCCCCTATTGGATATATCACAGCCTAGAAAGGTTTTCAAACACTTCCAGCATGGAGGAGATTATTTGAGAGCTCGGATTTGTGGTCTCATCTCTACTTCAGGCTCAAATATGACACTGCAGTGAGCACAGCAAGACTGTGAATGTGTTTGAGGTTAGCCCACACAGTCACACCACACACCTAGGGCAGGTCTACCCTACTCCACACAGACTATTTAATCCTGTTTCCCATGGCTCATGAAGGCTAATTCCTCCCTCATCAAGGCTAATTAACCTAGACGAAAAGTTATCCTAACATGATGTTACTGCTCCAGGGAGACAAAGTGGCTTGTTTAGAGTGAAGTCTGATGCCTCTTTGTGTCTTTAATGTCTTTAGCAAAGCTCCCCTGCTGTTGTACATTGTTCCTGTGCCTTTGACTTCAGGGGAGCTCTTGCAGTTTGCATCCAGAGAGGATCTGTCCTTCTGCAAACCAGATCTCCCTCAACAGACTAATGATAATTATCCAACAGTAACCAGTACTTCAGTGAAAGCTCAGATCTCCTGCTCGCCCACAAACAGGAGACAAAGCCAGTTTCTGTCCCGTAGACCTTACCATGTAATAATATCCTGTGTTCTCATCTAAACCAAAGCATCTGGGGAGATGCACGTGCCCCCTTAACCACAGGCAATGAGAGCACAGCCACCGAAACCCCACTGCAGTAAGTAAGGTCCCTCTTTCAGCACCTCCGAGGAGGATCTCTCTCACCCGCACTCAGTGAGCGCTGTTGTGATAGCAGTCGCCACAATCCCAGCTCCATACTCCCACTCCTCCCTCCCCCAGCCCACAGATCCAACATGGAGAAGTGACAGACCGATTTCTTTTTTCGCTTCCCCTCCCTCCTTACTTTGTCGCTAGGATCATCTTTTTCCTCGCTGTCTGCTCTTTCTGTTCCATGTGCTGTCTGGCAATGTGCTCTCCTACTGCCTTGGCAGGGAACTCTGTTTCACAGGTGTAGCCGAAATCTCTGGCCAAATGTAGTGCTTCCCCTGAGGTCAAACAAAATGGGTCAGTCATTTTTTTGGCGTTATCATCATCATCTTCATCATCATCATTATATTGTTGTTATTATTGTTACAGAATTTATTGCACTCTTAAAAAAAAAAAAAAAAAAACGCAAAAAAACCCAAAAACCCAAACAGTAGCAAGTCACTTCTGCAGACAGTCATTCCCAAGTCAGTTCCACATTTCAGCTCGATTGGCCTGCTGATGTTTAGTCATCAGCTGGTGCCAGGCAGAAGATAGGAAGGATATTCCTCTCATCAGATGGAAGGATGCTCCCCTCATGAGAAAATACTGGCAAAGACACTTGGCCCTGCCTTGCCACCAGTGAGTGTTGGGCAGCTGCCCAATTTTTCAAGCCCTGTTCATCATCGATACTCAAAGTATGGAAAAGAGCAGAAAGTAGGAATAAACAGCTCTGAAGAACTGAGTCAGCCTCTGGTGCTTCACTCCCTGTGCTAACAGAAGAAGAGCCCTCTACCCCAGGAAAGACCCGTGGGGATATCACACATTCCAATATATTGCTTAGAGGTTGAGCCAAGTACAAGTGCCCCCCACCAGAGAAGAGCAGATCCCAAGAGAGAACTCAGTAAATAATCCTGTTTCCAAAGGGATTGCAAACAAAACTGACCAGTCAAAATCAAAAGGAGAAATTAGGAAGACAGTTGCACTGGGCACCTGACTACCTCACTGCAAAGACTGAACATGAGAACTCAACTCCCTGCTGGCTGCCAAATGCCTCCGGAAGGACAGGACCCTCTTCACTAGCTTAGAGAATCCAGAATTTAATTTTAAGGTTTACTGAACACTCTGACCTGCATGCTGTGACTCTGACAACCTCAGTGTGGGATTTATCTGACCAAAAGCAGCTGCCTGGCTTGTGAACATCTGTGCCCAAGTTAGTCTTTCCCTGCTGGGAAATAGGCATTTCCAGATGACACTTGTTCTCATCTCATTGCAGAAAGAAGAAATAGGTCAACTACCAGAAGCGTATGTTGAAGCACATCTGCATGAGTGACTAACAGAGAAAGATGTGCTCCAGAATAGTTTTTGGAGTTCAGGGGTTGTGGGTTTTTCACTTTACTTTTATTTTTTCCTTTTTTTTTCTTTTTTTTTTTTCCTCAGAGTTGTGTTTGATTGCCATCAGGAGAAGTGGCATCGGACTCTGGCTCTTTGAAGTTCAAAAGCTAATGCTGTCAGGAGGGATACAGGACATGTAATTCCTCCCTTTGAGAATATCTGCAATGGAATTTATCAGATTAAATGTCGATCTTGATGTCTGACTTAATACTTTCAAGTCAACGGAGACAAACTAGCACTTGAAGCATGTATCATCCTATACTAGAGTAGAAGGCAAAAGGGAATCAGAGGAATTATGGGAAGTCTAGATTAGAACTCAGGAAATCACCTTCTGCTGACAGCATTGCCTTAGATGAGGTTATTCAAGGCTTTTCCAAGCTTAGTCTTGAATGTTTCCAACTATGGAAATTCCACAGCTGTTCTGAGCAACATAATAAAATGTTTAATTATTAATTTAACTTCATTTAATCATTAAATTAAATCATTTAACACCCAGAAGTGCTGATTTCTCCCTATTTACTACAATCTGACGTGAGAAGAGGCAACTGCAATGAAGATGGGGAGATGAATCCTATCCTCAGCAAGACTTGGCTAAGCCAAGGAAGAGGAGAAGTTCCATGGAAACAGCGATTCTGTGCCAGGGACAGTATGAGGAATACGAAACTGTATGCACTGACCTCTATGCCAACTGCAGTCTCCCCCTTTTGAGATATTATTGTCTCTTCTACCACGGGAATTTTTATAGGAAAACACCTTTGGATTCCACAAGAAAATACTCTACTGTGTGTTTATCTGCCCCAGTTTATTCAGGTATTTATAAAATCCATGCACCACTCCCAGGCAATGTTTGCTGATACCTGCCAGCTACAAACTCTGCAGCTGGTACGAGCTTTACAGCAAAAATTGAAGATTATAGTAAAAATCATCCTTTTCTTTGTATTTTTTTTTTAAACATGATTTTCAGTATTCCTAAAAGGAGTGAAGATGTTAACAAGCAATTACTATCTCTGAGGGGAAAGGAGAAACAGTTTCCACTTAGTTTGCAGCTTCTAGAAAAGTAAAATAATTCTCCGTGAAAACAAAATGGATTTCTGTGAAAACAAAATGGATTTCAGTGATAAGTTAACAGAATCAGAAGGAACAGGCATAGAGCTGACTGATTGCTTTTTATTTCAAGCATCTATCCCAGACTTCTTCATGGGTGAGAAAGGTACAAATTTAAGACGTAGCTTTTACATTTCTGCAGAGTAGCTTCAAAATATCCATTTCAGATATGCTTTTAATCTTCCTTAAATAAAGACTTATAGAGTACATCAATTTCAGAAGAGCACCAAATTATTTTGTTTTGGGGTTGGGTTTTTTTTTTGGTTTTGGTTGTTTTTTTTTGTTGTTATTTGTTTAGTTTTTTGGGGGGGGGTTGGGGTTTTTTTTAATTTTGTTTTTGTTTTGTTTTATTTTCAAACAAAATTATTTCTGTTAAAATACTTGATAGGTTTATCTCCATTCCAGCATGGAAAGAAAATAAAAGTCAAACCCTTTGAAGCTACCATCAGGTGGAATTGCAATTCTCCAGACAGCTTCATCATGGTCCTAGTCAGTTCCAGTAACAATGTAAGGAATGTAGACAGCAAAGAATTTAACATTTGCCATTGGAAAAGTCTTGGTTTCTTCAAGAGAGCAGAGCTTTTTGTGTTGAAATAAATGAAGGCATTCATTTAACATGATCAACTAAGTGACTGAAATGTGAGTGTTTCCACTTAAGTAAAAGGGAATGAAAATGTTAATTTAATTCAAATTCATATTTACATAGATGGTTTATATAATTTCCTAGAGCTGAGAAAATTGTACTAAACTGTTCTGATAATCTGAGAAAATTATTCAAAAGTAGAAAACCTGTCAAGCTGGGATTGTGATTGTGATATAAAACCGTTTGAGCAAAAAGAAACAAAATTACTTATCTCTTAGTGGATATAGATTGACTAAAAAAAATGTAGATACAAATGTAATTACTGTTTTTAATAAAATAGTAATTAAATATACATTAAATTAAAATTGAAAATATTTTTTGCTGGAAATGGAAAGCTCACATATACAGCAAATGCGTGCTAGAGTTATGCATAATTATTCGTGTGAGCATGCATATCCTATAAGGAGTAGGCATCATGAATTATAACTGCAAATTCTAAATAAAAATAAAAGTTTGGACTTGAGAACACTGCAGAGCATAATTTCTCCTATCTTATTATTGAGCAAAAACATAATTTTAAACCAGAACCAAATGATGATTTGAAGATATTTAGAAGACTGCTGTAATATACTGATTTTTTGTGAAAAGATATCCCTTTGATTACTGCACAGGAGGATTACGCCTGCTTGGTCAGAGAAAATAACTAACACAAAATGTCATAGAATATGTTCTTTCGTTCTTTCTTTTTCTGCAGCATAATTCGAACAAACATTTACTATGGGAGAAAACATGCCGATGTTGGAAATGCGGATGAGCTGACCTTTTCTCTTTTTCCTTAGACCTCCCATCTTCTGCCTAGTTGTTATTTACATCAGGGTAGGGATCATAAAGGTAAAAACCACTAAAATCCCCGACTTTTATAGTTAATTACCCCATTTCAACCTGAATTCACCCTAAAACCAAATTCTCCCATGTGTGACACCCCCAGCTTTCCTCGTGCCGAGATAAAGAGCAGGTGTTGGGAATCTTGGGCTCTCCTTAAAGCCAGCACAGTTTGACACTTGACCAGAGAGCTCTGCCTGGTGGAAAAAGATGATTGCTGGAGCAGAAGGGACAGGGACATCTCTGGAAGGGCTCGGTGGGCAGAGCAGCTCGGAAGGTTCCTGTGGGCAGCTGAGAGGGTCCCCCGGGGCCAGCAGGACTGAGAGCGTCCCCAGGAGAGGGACACTCCAGCTGAACCTCCCACTCTCTCCTCGGCTCTGCCTCCTCCTCAGGATGCTCTAGCCAGCAGAAATGTTACTCAGGGGGAGGAGGGACAGGCGGGAGGTGGAAGGAAAGTTTATTCTATTTGTGGGGTGAGAAGGGAGGAGGAACAAGTGGAAGGATATTTAAACAAAGGCTGGTGGGGGAGAAGTGTGACAGTTGAGAGCACGATGAAAAAAGAAACCGCTGACCTATTTTTCTCAAGAGTTTTGGTCCCTGAATGATGAATGCCATTAATTATGTGTCTAGGAAATTTAGTGTCTTATTCAGGTTTGATGGGAAAACAAAGTACAGAAATTTTTGTTAGGTTTTTTTGTTTATTTGTTTTATTTTTTAATCTGATGATTTAAAAATCATTCATGCACTGCTTTTACTGCATCTGCAATCACATTTATGCTTTTTAGGTGACCCATTCAAACAGAAGTGGACATCTTCCCTCTTCTCACATCCTTCCTTGCTCCCTCTGGAGAAGATTTTGACCCTTTTGAACCCACAGTAAAGCTTAGCCTTGGAAATACTAGTATTTATTCGGGGAGCCTTTATTTTACAGCTAATACGTAGGAATTTTCCTTTTGGAGCTCGTGAGAAAAATGACCTTTCCTTCCATCTAGTCCAGGCACTAGAGGGCATCCCTCGCCTGCAGGTTACACAAAGATCTGTCCCCAGACTGCTCAGGAGAGTCCTGCAGCACTGACTTCATCTCCCTGCCTGCCTTTCCACCCCTTGTGCTGATTTATGACAAAGAGAACAGAACTGATCTGTCAAACAATTCCTATTTTGGGCCACAGACATCCCTAACAAAGACTCTAAAGATGTGACCTGTTCAAGCCAACAGTAAACATCCTGCAGCAAAGCAGAACTCCAAAATAAAAAGCTTTGCAAGAAACAGGAAGCCACAGAATAATTTTCATAAAATTGGGACCTTCTTTCGACAGTCATGGCCTAGAAATAAGTTGCAGTTCCTCCTTGAGCTTAACAGACTCTCCAAAATTCAATGATTTTGTTACGTTTTGGAGGAAGAGAAGTGCTAGTCATTCCAGAGGGGATTTGTTTTGTTTTGTTTTGTTTTAAACTTAGTTTTTGGTCAATAACCACAATAATCATATAACTACTTTTGCCTTGTCTTACATCACATAGACATTCAAGAGGTTGGACATGCTTTTACCTTAAAGACATATTAAAACCTCAATATATTGAAGACTGTGAGGACCTTTAGCAATAATAAATTTAGAACCATCTAAAGAAGTCAAGAGTGACACAATCCTGGGTCCTTATGAGAGGTAAACAGAGTGTATCGGATATTTTAGAGATTTAACAAAACTAGAAAAAGCTCATGTTGCTTTCTCTCTGGATTCTCTAAACCACAGAATAAGCCTGTGCCCTTCTATTTCTATCTCCTCCAGCAGCAGGAACCATTGAAGGATGTATTTCCTTGAAGAAATTGTGCTGTAAGCTAGCTCCACCTGGAAGGAAGATCTGCATGCCCAAGGTGAGAACAGCTTATACCACCAAGAATTCAATGAGCACCACCAAGTTTAACCCAGAACTGGTTACACAGACAGAAAATGAGCTCCACTTAGTTTTCTGTTGGAATGTTAACATGGTGGTGGCGTTCCCAAGAGTTCCCATTGGATAAAATTCAAGATTAGCGTATCCAGGCAGAAAGGTTTCTGCCAAAGTGATCAGGCATCTTTGTATTTATCTTTAGGACTCGCTGCAAGGAAGTCCAAGAGCAGAAACAACACCACAGGCTTGATACCAGGTCTGATTTGGATAAAGGGCAGGGAGGTGGGTGCAGCTCCATTCCTGGAAGCAGGAATCTAACCCTGGCTTAGACTACAGGTGCTCAGCCAGCAGCCCCAGGCCAGCAGCTGTCAGACAGTTCCCTCCCTCTCAGCCTCTTCTGATGGTTGAATAACTGGCCACATAGAACCCCAGAAGTATGGAATGGTCGGGGTTGGAAGAAACCTTAAAGATCATCCCGCTCTACACCCTGCCATGGGCAGAGACAACTTCCACTATCCCAGGCTGCTCCAAGCCCTGCCCTGCCTGGACTTGGACACTTCCAGGGATGGGGCAGCCATGACCTCTGTGCAAGGGCCTCCCCATCCTCATGGGGAAGAATTTCTCCCTAATTTCAGCTTTCAGCTTAACGCATTGCTCTGTTTACTAAGAAAACCCAGCCACATTTAGTCCTGCCTGACCTGAGATGCCTGAAGGTGGGAACAGCCCTTTCCACTCTAACTTGGTACCTTTTCTAGGACTGGAACTCCGTGAGGGCTTTGTCTTGCAAGCAAGGTGTGATATGGACACACCTGTATTTCAGAGCAGCCCCACTGAACTTCCTTGTGCTCAGTGACCCCTGAAAATCTCAGTCCCTTGTCATAGATGCTGAAAACCTCTGGTGTTGAGGATTCAATATTATTTCTGCCTTGAACAGTCTCAATCCTTTGAGAATAATAAAAAAAAATTCAAGAAGTCCTGAGCAACCTCTTCTAATTGACCCTGCTTTGAGCAGGAGCATTGGCCTGGGAGATCACCAGAGGTGTCTTCCAGCCTCAATCCTTCTGTAATTCTGTAATTCTTGGTGATACGTGCTGAGACCTCAGCCTACTTGCCTAGATCTGTATGGACCTTTCAGGCTATGACTGTAGAAGGTATTGACCTTTAGGATGAGCTGAGTTCTCTCAGCATCAAGGAGGAAGGTTCTGAAATTCCCAGAGCTGCTACTTGCAGCCAGACAACAAACTGGGTACTTAGTGGATTCACCCAGAAAAGAGGAGATGCAGGTAAAGTTTCTTCCCTTTGCCTGAGGGGTTTGAACCTGCATCTCCCAGCTGAAGGTTTGAAGAACCTGGCAGTATTTGGTGAATGATATTTAAACAACAAATAAAGGCCAAGAAAGTATCTCCTGAGCCTGTCTAGATATTATCTGAACAGATTTCATTCATTTATGTGTGTGGGGAAAAGGCTTGTCTAAATATTATGCTTTCTTATGGGAGGAAAAAAAAACCCATCACATTTTTGGACCAGCTCCAGGAAATTCACAAGTTAAAAAAAAATTAAAAAAAAAATAAACAAGCCTACTTATAGAGTTGGTATAAGACATTCATCTCTCTCACAAGAACACCCAGATGATCGATTTACAAGCAAAAGTCAATGCTGAGGAAACTGCAGGACCAAGACACTTGCTGGGGGCCAAGATGTCTCAGAGTAAACTTCCATTTTGCCACTCATTCAGTCTGTGGCTTTAGGCAAGTCAGGTCTCTTTATAAAAAGTACAGATTATGAAATTTAACCCTACAGCTGAAAAGGGTTGCATGCCACAAAATATTTTAATTATGGTTATATTATATTGTAATATTAGAGGCCCTACCTTCTACCAGGGAAGTCAGGAGTGTGACATTTGCTGCTTTTCTTCTTCCTGCAGGTAAATTCAGTCCAAGTCTGTCTAATTTTTCTCGCAAGCAGCGTCCTCCATTCTTGGATTTTGCTCTGTCATAAGAGAACAGCAGAGTAGAGATACTTGTCATTATTCTGCACCTTTCCCCCATGTTAATATAAGCCTGGAAATTGTACACTTCGTTGACAAATGTGTGGGGTAATGCCTGCAGTAGCTGCATCAATGGTAAATATTTCAGAGCTGCATTCTTAATGCCCTGCCTGCTCTAGGTGATTCTTTATCATGGGTTCTTTGGCAGAGTTAGAGATTTTAATTCCTGGCATTCATGGGGGCATCAGCTCTTCAGGCTCTTTCCACCTAGTGGAGCCTAGTGTTATTATTTGGGCACAGCACCTGGGAGTACAGTGACTAAATATAAATATTGACAGTGCAAACACTTATATCTGATTTTATCAGGCTCCAAAGACAAGAAACATGACCTTAGAGAGAGAAACATGACCTTCTAGAATTAGATTAAATGGATATCCACAGCAAGGGAACTTTACTCCTCTAGCTCTTCTGGATATTAAAGGAAGACAGATAACTTAAATATAGATGTCTATGTGGAACCCAGCACTAATTGTCCCTCTATAACCTATGTAGGGACCTGGGTAGTTAGAAATGTTGTCTGCAAAGCCCAAAACTCACAAGTAAGAAGGTCAAGGAAACGGGAAACGCTGAAGCTAAAATCTCAGCCATCATTGGTTATCTGTGCCCCTATGCCAAACACCTTCATTCCTTTGTTCTCACAAAATGGGTCCTGTTGCGTCCCAGCTGCTTTTCTGCAGCACCTCAGAGTTTGAAATATTTGAGACAAATTCACTTATGCAGCAGATGTAAGTTCAAATTCTTCCTCAGCCTGAAGGAATTTTAACCTGTATCTTTCCAACAGATGCAGCAGTCAGATGACAGCAAATAACTAATGTTAAAATGCTGAAACAATGAATAAAACACTGACTGGAACCCAGATATCTCCAATCCCAAATGAATGACCTGTCCATTAATTAGACAAGAATCTAGACCTTTGCTTTTTGTACAAGAAATTCATATTCTACCCCAAATGAGATTAAAGGGCCCTCTACTTAGCAAAAATAATCACTGAGTAGTAAAAATAATTACCTAAATATTTTGAGGTAAGTTCATTCAGGCAGAGGAAGGAACCAAACATGGAATATCACCATTTGGATGTCTGGTTTTATGCATTTAAAAATACCACAAATTTAGCCACATTGTTTGTCAGGAAATATCTTCCAAAGATATTTTTTTCTTCATTCAGAAGAACTTTTTATTCCCAAAGCAAGCTAGTTGGGAAAATGGGTAACCAGTGACTGCTGACAGGATGCAAAAACAACCCTTCAAGGTCTCAGGCAAACAATCAATGAGATTTTGTATCCCTACATCTTTCCTGGTCAAATACAGAGTGTTTGAGCCTGTTCTCCAGCTGTGAAACCCTCAGTTACAAATTGACCAAATCTGTTCCATTGCTTTCTCTGATTCATAAAATAGAATTAGCACATCTAAACTGCAGACAGGGAGGAGATTGCCAATTCCTGAAACATGCCCAGGGTTAATTTGGGAGAAGACATATTTAGTCTGGGTCAAAAACCTGTGGGGATCATTCGAGCATTTTAACAAAGAGAGAAGGGAACCCCCATTCAAGTCAATGCCCTTGAACCCATAAAAGCTTGCACCATATTGATAAAATCTGCAGCAGGAGTATTTAAAATGAAAATTAGCTGAAGCCTTCTCCAGGACGAAGCAAATAGATGGGAAAATTTTGGTGGATTTAGATTTTGGATTTCAACGGCCACAGAGGCAGTTAAACGGGACTCATGCCTTGAAAACAATTTATGGTGTATAGTCATTATTCTCCAAGATGTCTCGAGACAGCTCTGGAGCGCCTGCATGTCTCAGGCTGGTTCAAATGACTTTCAGTATAAGCACGAGGATCAGTGTGGCCTTCAGTGCCAGCAGAGAAATAGCCGATGACTTTCCAGCTAGTTTTGATCAAAGGGTGTTCAAGCAGCTGATGCCATCTGAGCTGATGCCTCGGGGACACCGTGACTTAGATATGCCTGGCTGAATTACAGTTGCCTCCCAGCTTTCCTCTTGCAATGTGAGGCACAGTCTGTCCCTTTCCTTCCTTCTGCTCCTGCTCTCTGCAAGCGTGTGCTCTGGTCAGTGAAGGGTGAGAGGCAAAACTTTACCTAACTATTCACTTCTCCCCTAGTATCTCACAATGAGAAAAATAAAAGCAGCTTATTCTGTCCTTTTCATGCTCAAAAAACATGCAGAGAAAGGCAGAAAAAGGCATCCCCACACCTCAGTGTTTTATTTTTTAGTTGAGTGAGGACTGTAGCTATTGTAAAATGATTTGCTTTGAGATAGTTTCTCAGCATGAATTCAAATGTGTAGCCCTGGTGAAATTTTCCACATATTGAATCTCCTTTTTTTTCCCCCTCAAAACAAGTTCAAAGCAGCATTTATCCACATCTAATGAGTAACTGAACAGAGGAGGTGAAAAAAAAAAAAGAAAAAAAAAAAAAACAAAAAAAAAAAAAAAAACCAAACAAAAACCAAAAAAAAAATCAGTTTGATGAAAAACATAAATTTGTTAATTTACTGAAACTCCCCAGCGACCCTTCCTGATCCAACCCCTTCTGTTCACCTCAAGTATGACCACCTATCAAGGTAGGGAAAAACAAATTATAGCATTTACAGCATTGTCTATTCTCACCTTCAACTTACCTTCTCAAAATACCTCCGAGGAGGGAAGCGTTGAGGCATTCTGGCGGTGAAAGGCGCCTCTTCACCTCTGCAATGGTCACTTTGTACTTGGAAGTGGAGCTGAGCAGAGACAAGCGACCAGGAACAGAGCAGAACAGGTCGGTGGGGTTGACAACACAGGTACCACCTGCAAAAAAAAAGAAATCTTAAGCAAGGGAAAGCTCCTCTTCATGGTTTGACAATCTCAACCGTGAAGAGCAATTCAGTGGCTCTCTCGTGGTTGGTTTTGTTTGGGTTTGGTTTGTTCTTAGGGTGTGTGTGGTTTGGGTTTCTGTAATATTATTGTTTGGAGAAAAAATGAAAGTGTTGGAATTTCAGTGTGGGGACAGTGAGTTATTAGATCTCATCAGATTTACAGTCAAAATACCTTGTTATGGTTATTTGATATCACATGATTTCATGCTATGAAAAGAATTACCGATTAACACTCAGGTCTCTCCAATCTAGTATGAGTTAAAAAAAAATAATATTGAACCCTCACAATATAAAAAAACCGCACAGGTTGTGAAAATATTTGAATGGTGGTTCTAATATGGTTGGTTAACTGTCAGAGCAGCATTTAAGATTACAAACATGCAAGAACACTATGGGCTTGCAGTGATTTGCAGCAAGAACAGCTTTCCACACCTTTGAACTCATAAATTCCTTTCAAAGTTAGGTCAAATCCTCAGCTGATATTAATGATTGAAATCTATTGAGTTACATCAGTTTATCTCAGGTTAGCTCTGCAGTTGTATTTTTCTTGAGAGCAGCAATTACTTGGCCTGGGTCTAAAACTGCTGAATGATCACCAAATCTTTCAGTCAAGACTGTGATCAATAACTCCTCAGGCAAAACTAAGCTTTTAACTTAAAGTTAATATGAGAGAGAGAAAGAGATAAAACTTTCTCTGCAACCTATCCAAAAGAATAGAACAAACTCAGGATAAAAAAAAAAAAAAAAAAAAAAAAAAAAAACCCCTAAAGGCAAAAAACAATTTTT
>VWZN01011302.1:84188-122611 GCA_013396955.1 Regulus satrapa
AAATAGCAAAGAGACTTTTAAGGTGAAACAAAACAAAACATCAGGAATTGTAGTGTGGTATTCCTTCCCACCGCCTGTTGCTTATTCCTAATTGTGATGATGGAGGGGTAAGGAGCTGTTGTTTTAGAGAACAGAATAATTTAGATTGAACAGGTCTTGGGGCATGGGAGATGGTGACTTAGTTTAAAGCAATTTCCTTTTTTTTTTTTTTTTTTTTTAAAGCCTCAGTTTTCCTCTGCAACAGGTGTGCACCCCCTTTTTCCCTCCTCTTGCAGTGCAGTAGCTAAAAATTTTGGCAAGGGCCCAGAAGAAGTTGTCTTCAAATAAGTAAAGACTCAGGGGTTATAAATCTAAAGAAAGGCAGAAATAGAAATGCTTTACTGTGAACTTCCCAATGGGGAGGGATGCAGATCTCTGGGAGAACATACTCATGTAAGGCTTGCCTGTTTTTTTGATGAGTGGCAGAGGTTGGACTGTTAACAGCTTAAAACTTTGCCCAAGTTGAAGAGGCTCCTGCACTGATATTCCTTCCACAGGCTTCCTGTAGTTATATCCAATCAAAAAGATCTCAATAAATGGAGTACCACTGATTTTTTTATTTTTTTTTTTTTCCATATCAAGAGTTACTTTATTCATATTCCAGGCTGTTTAGATGACACAAACAAAACAAAACAAACAANGAAAAAAGGCATCCTTACCTCTAGTCTGAATCCACATAAATATGTGTACGTATTTTTATTTATATATTTTAGACGCATACATGGAATGCAATCGCCAGCTTATTACCTGCTGCCCTGCAGGATAGGTTTCTAAAATGAAAAGTTACTTTTCTTTATCGTCTTCAAAGAACCCCCTGAGCTAGGTTAGTTGTTTGTAGTAACCCAGGGGAGGAAGAAAGCCTGTTTAGTATCCCTCTTCTCTCTTGCAAGCAGAGGCAGGTTGTGATGTGNATGACACAAACAAAACAAAACAAACAAAACAAAACAACCAACCAACCAAAAAAGTTAAGGCTGAAATTCTGGTTCCACTTAAGTGAATGAGTGTGTTGCTATAAATTTCTATTAGCTACAAAAGAAATAAACCAGTGGAGTGGTATACATTCAGTATTTCCAAGAAAGAAGCCTTGGATTTCTCACAGGGAGAGAAGAAGGAATTGAGACAAGTTCCATCACAAAGTTCTTTGTTTTGCAGTGTGTGAGCAGCAGGACTATCCATAGCCAACCATTTTCACTGCATCCATGGATTTATCACCATTAGCAGTAGCCTCACTGGAAGATCAGCTGTGACTTCAATAAAATAGAACCTAATCTCAAGGGATTTCCTCTTGGCCACCAACCTGAGTCATGCAATCTCCAGAAACAGCAACATAGAGGGTCCTGTTGAAAAAGAGAAAAAAAATTGTGTCATTGGTTGAGTGTGGAGGCACAGAACAAAAATTAAAATGCACATTCCCCCTCTCCAAAGTACATGCATATCTGTCAATAATCTGGGAGATAATTTCAGCACTGAGATTTCATCTCAGATATCAGTCTTCTGAGCTAAACAACACAGTGTTCTACAGCAGTGAGGTAAGGGGTGAGGCCTGGGTAGGATTCATCAAATCAGTTGGTTTGGATTCAGAGACAGCATCCTTTCCTACGATTGCCAAATTGTTCTCCTTTCAAACTCTGGAAGAAGAGCATTCCTGGGAGTTGCCCGGAAGTGTTTCTGTATTCCTGAATGATATAAGAAGCATAAGGAATACCATTCACTACACAGTGACTCAGAAGACAAACCTTTGACTCTTATAATCTAATATAAATATTTATTTCTTTCTTTTTGGAACCTCTCCCTCTGCTTTAGGGGGTTTTATACCTTCTAGACCTCTCAGCCTAATTTAATTTTTGGGGGTGTCTGAATATCACTCTGCCCTTGACATAAAGAGTACTTTTTGTGTGAGCCTTTGTGCCTTGTTGTGCTTTTTTTCCCGCTCAAAAGCAGAGAAGGGTTTCTTGTATTCAAAGCATAAACGCAGCAACCCCTGAGACAGCTTGGATGAGGACTAGATAAGAGAGTTACATTAGGGCAGAAATTCGGGTCACATCATATCAAACTGAAAGCACGAGGCCAAAGATAGGCTTGGCTAATAATATTTATACACAATCATTTAAAATATGAAAACTTCTGCCATTAAAGAAACCTTTCAGTCTCAAGTCTGTGTAGGTATTTTCAATAGGGCTGTGCCACTGTTTGCTAAAATGCAAAGCATTTGCATCTTCTTTGCATTATTTATTGTTATCCTGCAGGCTGGATTGTCACACTAAGCATGATTTATGTCACCGAATTTTATCAGCTTCTGCTAGATTATATTTTCAAGTGATGCCCCTGGACCTTAGGAAGAGGAATGTCAGTGCAAGTCTTTTACACCTGTTACACAGCAGAGGTGGATGCTGCTTGTTGTCAGTGATGCTGAAATATGTTTCTCCTTCAGCAGCAGCTCCTGCTCCTGTGACCTTACCACATCCCTAGTAGACATGGACTTCAGTGCTTTCAAAGCCTTTTGAAAGATGCCACAGGAACATCTTGCAAGCTTATGCTTGACAGACCAAGGGGAGAATTTTACAGTCCACTGTAATATGTTTTGGAATATGTGGCACAGGCGGCACTGCCTGTGATTAGAGGACAGGGGATGATTGGGATGAGAGCTGGAAAAGGTTTTGGGTGTATCTTGAAGATCACTCCTTGAATCTTCTATTGACTTTCTGTGTCCCTAGGAAAAATCACCCACAAAATTATTGCTCTGCTCCTCATCTTTTGCGTTTGTGGTGTATCTATTTCTTCTTTTATTTTTATGTCTTACCTATTTGCAGTGCTGGTCCTTCAGGGTGAACACCGAGACTTACTGAGTGACTGCACATTGCTTGAGGGAACAGGAGCCTTGATTTGAGCTTAAGGCCACACTCAAAATGCAAAAAATATAAGTTTTGCATCTTTTTTTTTTTTTTTTTTGAGGGGGAAATGCAGCATACAGGATAAAACTTTAATCATGAGGACCTGCCTAAAGACTTGCTCCACTTTAACTTTTTCTGAGAGACTTGATGTGCCACAGCCTGCCTGTAGGTCCATGTAAAGATCATTAATATGATGCTGTGACTGGCAAATAAGGACATTCCATGGCTTGAAAAGGTGAAATAAGAAGGGCAAAAGAAGGTTTAGACTTTGTTGGAGGATCTGCCGTGGTAAATGAAGTCCTGCACAGTAGGTCTGGTTATTTGAAGGGGACGTGAAGGGGGAAGGGGGTCATATCAGGTTTGCCCATGAGAAGCTGTGGGTCGACACGCCAGGCTGAGAAGGATGAGGTGCTAGAGGGAGCCCTCACCTTGTTGCTCTGGGACATGATGGCTACACCACAGCACAAAAATCTTACAGATCTGAGCCAGGTAACAGGAGCCAACAGGGAAACACCAGGGAAACACCTCAAAGGAATGAGGGGGTGTTCTTTTAGGGGGTGACACAGCTGACAGAACAGCCGAAGAAGCAAGAACTCAGTTTTATTTCTCACAGCCACCAGGAGAGCAAATGCTCTGAGGAGAAATGGGAGGAACAAGTGTTTAAATGCCACATGGTCTGTGGAGTTGCAATTTTTTTCCATAAGTGGATCATCTAGGACATTTCTTTTAAATAACAACGCTCTAACCTGGGGTGCCAGATATACCATTGGTGTAAATCAGCACAACTCTCAAAGGACATGTGTTGATTTTACACCCACTGGACATGTGGCTCAGCCAGTCTGTGATTTTTAGCACTTAGTTTTCTTCATGAACAGAAAATAACATTATCATTTTCCAGTGATAAGGATATCTTTAATCAGGAACTAGGACCTACTGTACTGCTAAGTGCCAAGAAGACAGTCCTTAAATTAGAAACATCTTAGTGTAGCATAGAAGGACTCAATCAATGCAGGAAATGGATGGAATAAAACAAAGTGATAGTGAAAGAATGTTAAAGTGTTCAATTTCATGTGGACATGACTTATTTAAGGACTTAACAGTGACTTAAGAGAATTCTTTTGTTTTCCTAAATATATATTCAAGTGCAAACATTATTGTGGAGTCAAATTCTGGTCTCAGTTCCATCAGTAGAAATAAAAAGCAGGTCAATGGAGTGATGCTATCGCAAGGCTGAGATGTGCATCCAGACAATTATTCTTGAACAGATATAGAATAGGAGAGTTATTAGTCTGATATCTCAGCTTTAAATTATTTCTAAGAATGTCCTGTGGAAGGAAAATGAATTTGCAAAGGTATTATAAAAGAAAATTAATTTACATCTTTTGTGCAGAAAGAACCTGTTGAATGATATTTAAAGGAGGATTAAAGTTGATTTCTTACAAGCAGCAGAATAATCAGATTTCTAAGCTAAAGTGGAATTAAGGTCCTTCAATTCATCTGCAAACTGACTGAAGTTGAATCATCGTTTGGTAATTTACATGTCATTTACAGGGGCATTCATTGTGCTTTTAGTACTGTAAATATGATCTGAACAGCTTTTGATCTTTTGCAGCATTTGCAGGAACATATTATTGTTTCTGAGAAAAAAAGGAAGACTTTTATATAAAAAAATCTCAACGCTTTTTTTACAATGTCAAAACAAATGTGTCAACCAAATGGTAATATCTGTGCTAGTTTCATTTATCTGCACACGGCAGTTGTGAGGTTTAATGATTGTTTGTCACAAAAATACATTCTAAGAGGAGCAAGCAGATTGCTGAGTAGCAAACATGTTTTATGGAATATGTAACATTGTAAACACATTTTTATTTCAATAGGATTTACAGAGGTTTGCAAAATGAGTGTGTACATATAAAATGAGAAGTAGACAAAGCTTGTATTTTCCTACCTAAGAATTTTGCTTTCATTTGTTTTTGACAGGAAGATTCATTTGCTACCATTAAAATTCACACCTTCATACTTTATTTTATACTCTTTTCTCACCTTTTGAACTGGGACTAATTCTTCTGACATATATTTGACCACAGCTCCCATAGCAAGAGAACCCTCCCACATTTCCCACAACTGCCAACCTTGTTTATCTTGTCAATTTTCTCTTGAAGGATCAGATCTTTAGCTGTGCCAAAGCCCGGGGAAGTCAATGAAAAGATTCCCAAAGGCTTTGAGTCAGTCTCCTGCAGCAAAGCACCACAAACTTCAATGGAATTACACCAATTTAGTCCAGCTGAGGATTTGAGCTGGTGTTTAATACTGCCCTCATCACCATTCTGGCTTGGATTAATCCTGAACTTTTCTTGAAGGCACAAAGAGAGATGTTCTGAAACCAGAGTTTTGGCTGGGGTTAGGGTAGAAGAAGGTGGTTATCATTTAGAAAGATAATGGTTCAGTTAGATATTTTATTGAATAATCTATTGGGAAACTTTGGATATGCTTGCAAAATGATGATGCAGCACAAATCTCTACCTGAGCAGCATTATTGTCGTGGATAATAGAGGAAATAGTAACAATATTTATCATATGCTCTTGAAAATTTACATTCTGAGAACAGCCAAAATAATATCTATACACCTTTTTTTTTTTGTACATAAAATTATTAGATTGTCTTGCTGACCAAAGTTGATATGGTAGCTACACAAAAAGAGCAGGAGTTGGTTGTCAATCAGATAACATGGATAGCTTTACTAATGTGATCATTATGACTCAATCTTGCAACACAAAAGCCAATTAAAATAATGGAATCCAATATTAAATATCTTTAAATAGCTATCTAAGACCCTGTCAATGGAAATGGACTGAAGCCTTTTGACTCTCTTCACTTCAGGATCAATTTTAAGTCCTACTGAATTAACTTTTGGACTTTCTGAATATTTTCATTTATGGTAGAGAGTCTAGTGAGAATGCTGTATCAATTCCCTCTTTTAGGGAGCTGAAAATGAGCAGGTTGAATCCCAAAAATACTGATTTTATTTGTTATTAAAAGATGATCACATTTATAGTCTTAAGAGATATGCTGCCTCATATTGGCAGTTTTCTTTACCTTAAGAGTAGGATAGTCGTGAATTATGAGTTTTAAGCCCCACTAAGCCTCAGGTCATATTCATTAATAAAGATTCATAAAATGAAGGCAAATTAGTTCTAATTAAATGAACAATACTGGATAAAAATCTGTCCAATATACGAAGAGGAACAAGCTTACAGTTTTGGAAGTGATCTAAAAGACACAGAAGTCAAAATCCCCTTGGCATTCTTGGGTTCAAAAGATTGTGAAATATTATGAATTTTGAAACCAAGAGCTCATACCTGCCTTTAAATAACCTTGCTCCAGATTAATGCATCACAACACATCTGAAATTCATGCCAATGTACACCGATGTTCACATTCATATCTGACATATAACTGCCTAGGACAGGTCTAGGTAGTTCAATTTCTTTCTCCACTTCATGATCTTTACCATTCCCTTCCATCTGCCTGAATATTTGGAAGATTTATTATCAGCTTAACTACATAAACTATCAGGTTTAGATGTGTAAAGCACCTCAGTGGCCTAAATGACTTCTTGCATTTCTTCTCAGAACTTTATTTTTTGATATTTTGGTTGCATATTTTCTGTAAAAAACTCAACCAACCAACCAACCACCCAACGAACCTACCAACCAAGCAAAATGCCAACAAAAAATCACCCTCAGCAAATCCTATATTTGAATCCATTATTTTAGAGATGTTTTTTCCTAAAGTGTCTGTGTGTCTCTCCCCTGTGTCCTCTGGTTTCATGTCCTCCATCAACTTAGAGGTGAAATCCAGCATGAATGGGATGGTTGTGATATCATTTTTGCAATATTATTAACAAATATTAAGCATTCTCTCACCTCTCTGTTATGGTGCATGCACAAAAACATAATATTTTCCCATCCAGCCCCTCACACTTCAGCCAGGAATTTGACAATGTTCAGTTTGAGTTTCCTCACATGGTCAACCTGAAGCTGAGCAACCCTTCCTTCCTTTCACAAACCTGTCAAAGGCAGCAGGGATTTATTTCAGTGGTGCCCTGGCTGATCTTTTCTGTTACTGTCACTTATTTCACATCCAAAACTTCTCCCTGTCTTCTCTCATCTCTTACCTCTTTGTCTTTCAAAACCCTGCCAGATCTTGATTTTTGGAAGGCAACAGTCTCACTGCATTGCTTGCTCTTCATTGAATGAATGTTGTAATGTTATCAGGTTCTGGTAGTCCTGTCTCACCAGCTTGGAACCACTCTGCAGAGGCCCACAAGCACTGGGTGCACCTCTACCTGTCATGCTGGGTCTATGATAAAGTACAGAATTTTCCCTTCCCTAGGAGCTGAAGGCATAAGAAAGGACAAGTGCTTCCAGAGAAGCAGAGGCTGTAGACAGGAGCATCCTCAGCTAGGATCAGGTATCCTGTGTAGCTGGGCTCTGACAGGAGAGCAGAGTGTAGGGTGGCTTCAAAGCATCAGTTGGATTTAATCCTTTGGAGTTAAGAAATGAAACCAAACAGGGTGCTGGTGTGTTTTCTACCATACAGGTGTTACTTTGGAAAGAAAACTATCCTGCCCCCCACCTTTTCCTGCTCTCTTGGGCTGGACACACACGTCTGACCTAGGACCATCTTCATTGCACAGGTGAAGCTTCAAATTCAAGTGAAGATATAGGTGGGGGACATCTTTGGAGATGTGGAAAAACATGAGTTTACAGGGGTTCTTGCTGTGCATGCAAGTGTGCAAAATGCTCTAAAAAACAGACAAATACCTTACTTCCCATGCTGGGGGCACAACCCACTGTTTGGAAAGATATTCCAACTCAAACGATTCTGTGATATTGATGCTTCTGAGAGAAAAGTGTCCACACATAATAAGGAAAATGTTTAATTTATGGGCCCCCTTTTTTGTTCCTCCAATTTCTCTACCATGTTGGAGAAGCTGGTATTTTTGTGAAAATAAATCATTAGAGGATTTAGATATCTGGTGGTTCATCTCAAGCCCATGGGCAGCTCATCTGTAACTTTTGGTTGCCCCAAGAAAAACTTACACTGCTCATCTGTTTCAATGAATATTGATATGCAATTCGTATCCCTTCAGCATTTCTTCAGATCCTCAGCCCTCAAGCAAATCCCCCAAAGGAAATGATTTGTTTGGTCAGATTCCCACAAGCTTGATCTTTAGTGATGCTTGACAACTTTTGTGCCAAAAAGCAGAATGTTTTTGGTTTATTGTATGTCAGCTGTGTTTAGCTGTAAGTGACAGACAGAAGTTGTCTCGGACACCATCAGGGCCACTCTTGGCTATGTTTCCTCGGCTGAATTCTTTTCAGCAACTTACTAGAAGGTATTTTTAATGGTTAAAAGAACTGGAAATGCCTCCACCTGGCTTGTTCCATGCAACTGTTGAGCTTTGCACCATTTTTTTTGCACCATGAATGGCTCTTTTCTACTTCTCATACACTTTGAGCATCTGTTTAGGCTTGGACAAGTTGGCCCCTGAAGATTCCTGCCTCAGCAATAACTTTAGAGACATCTCAAGTGCTTGCCTAGATGAAACAAAACACACAGCTTTCAAATAGCTCTGTTTAGAGAGGGTGACTCTCATTCTAAGCAGGAAATGCTATATTTTGGAAGCTGCAAATACAAAACTTTCCCCCACTTCGTCTGCTCCTAATTGTTCTTTTCACTGCTTGCTGGTGCTTCATGTTCCTCCTTGTTGCAGATGACTGCCAACTGCTTTTCATTTACCAAACAAATGGATAATGGCACCATTTCAATGGACTGATTTAATATTCTATTTCAAGAGGAATTCTCCTCGAGTTTCTGGCTTTGATTCATTGATGTGGGGAGATTGCCTTGTTGATTATAAATTGCCATGTTTTTTACAAATCATCTAAAGACCTTTAGGAAAAATTGACTGAACTGATTGTTTCTCTCATTTGTGATATTACACAGTCCATTAAAGTGCTCACGGGTGGCTTTTCAGTTTTACAGCAGCCCAGGCTCTCTTCTGCTTTGCTCTGGGTTTGCAGAACTAACACAGCTGAACAGCCATTGCCGTTCCTGAAAGTAAAACTACTGATGGTGTGGTTAAATAGAAGGACTTAGATTTAGGAAACCAGGGTTCAACTTTATCTTTGGAATGGACATTCCATCCTTAGTGTCACTATATAATTTTATAACCCTGGGCCCTTTAATGGTTGTCAGACCTTATGAAGAATTGTCTCCATTCAGTTCAAATCACGGAGATCACCAGTTAGAATACAGGTCCATCATTCTTGCTGATATCCTTGGAGACCTGTCCCAGGAGTGGAAAACTAGAAAAAATTTGCTTTAAATAGCTTTTACTTTGTCTGTACCATGTGGTGCAACCACTTGGTAATTCTGGTAATTTTTTTCTGTCTATTCCATTAAACAGAAAACTTTCAACGCTTGAAATCAGAGGAAAAAAAAAACAAAAACCAAAAAACAAAAAAAACCCCTTGCTTAGGAAAAAAAAATGTAATTAGAAAGGGGGAAAGTGGAAAAGAATAAAATATTGTGTTTAGGTGTCAGTCATACTATGGTGGCCTCCAGGTTTCTGCATCTCTTAGTAGACGAGACCTCTTTCTCATTTTTGAACATATTATTGGAACTGTTATTTAAGAATTATGCCAATTGCTTCAGTTTTCACCAACAGGGGATGTGAAAACAATTTTTTTCCTCTTTGGAAGTTGTGATCATAGAATACACATCCAAAGAAATGTATTTGCAGGAATAGAAATAGGATTATAAATATGTAGACTGAATAATAACAAATACTATGATTGCTACTTTCTTAAAAAATAAAATTTAAAAACACCCTCTTTCTAGATTAATTTGAAGCTTAGCAACTACCTAGATCAGAATTTAAAGGTTAAATTCTATGTTCAGTTCACTGCTAAGCATGTTTTCTTGTTGTAAGAGCTTCTGAGTGTAAGAGCAGAATTCACACTGTTGTTGTGTGATGTTTAGCAACATCTGAGGGACACCTATTTTCTCTGATAAGTCCTGTCTTGTAATTGTGATTTTTTTGACTGAAATTCCCAAGTGGAACAAATGAACTTGCCCATATATATGCACATATAACCTCACACTTGGCCAGCTAATTGGGGAAGACTGATTTTAACTTTTTGCATGTTACTCCAGGTAGCACAAGATGTTCTCTGAAAACTAAAGGCAATTTGTAACTGAGTTTGTCTTCATCCCTTACATTGGAAAGTCACCAGTTTCATATATTTTATGTTAAATCAAAGGAAGTTTATGTTACAAAAAACCCAGAACAATCTCCTGGGTCACAGCATAACTGGTGGCAACTGCAGCAGATCTGCTCTTTTTCCTTCTCACTATCATGGCAGGCACAAGCAGGGCAAACAGATTCCTAAGGGAGCAGATGCCAAACCTGTCTCACTTTCCACTTTGCTTGTGACTGTGACCAGGAATTGAGCAAACCCAGCCCTAATGACAACACACCATTTCTAGACCACAACTGCATGCCGAAATTCAAAATAAATCCTCCTGGTCAATTACTCTGTTAAAATATGGCTACATTTTAGCAGCAGTTAATCAAAGTCCTTAATCTCCAGTCCTGGTCACCAGATAAAATGACAATTAGAATTCTTCTGAACTTCTGAAAAGTGAGATTAGCAAAATTAATATTAGAGCTTAGTTAAGATCTAATGGGAACAAAATGGATTTCACAGGTGTAGCAAAAAAATTTGGCTTTGGACTGCCATTCTCAAAAGAACGTGTTTTTTTTTTTTTTAAACAACCATTTACTTTTCTCAATCAGAATTAGGGTAGCTTAATTCCTGAAAATAGAGAAGCTCAAAGAAAAAAAAAAAATCTTTTTCCATCACAAAGATTCAGAGTAACATGGTTATGAGCTTTTAAGAGGTGCAACACCAACCACATCAATGCAAACAGGAGAGAAAATGTGCAGCACCAACCAAATTTGCGCACTAATAAATCACAAAACCCTTTGCCTTAAACTGAAATACAGAAATACAGTACTGGGTGAATTTTATCCTCAGATCCCTGCTTTGCACAGGGTACTGTGAGGCTTAATTAATGAGCCTTTGTATTGTGGTTGGAGATCCTTAGATAAAAGCAATGGATACACAAGTGGGAAAAACAAACAAATGAACAGAAAGGGAACAGGAAAATTAAAAAAAAAAAAAAAAATCTCTACATGAGCTTGCCAGAATTAAGATGCCATTATTTCAGCTGTGATTAAAGGATACAAGCTTTAAGAAACTGAAACAGTGAGTTTCCTCTGTGGCAGAACACTGTGGGTTTGTGACATAAAATAGGGTTGTTGAGTTGATTAACAACGGTGTCTTTTTTTTATTATTTTTAAAAGCAGCAGCTTCCTATTCACATTCAGTTTAAATAATTAAAATGGTATTTACAAATGCAGCTAAGATCTTTTGCTATTTCTTTTGGCATGTTTTGCCTCTATTTTTTTTTTTTTTTTAATTTTTTTTTTTTTTTATTGCGGGGCTAATAAGTAAATTGCAAACATACATTATTCTTCACCATTCTCCACTCGCTTTCCTCCCACTGGCAACCAATCTACCAGAATTTTCTTCCATTCCCATTAATTGGTCCTTAGAGAATCTCCCTCACATACCTTTGCAGTGACAGTCAGGGAACATTTCTTAGTAATACTGAGTCAGAAGCCCTGTGATAGCTCACAAGTCACATATTGAACTGGAGCTGTACTACTCCCTTCCATTATGTTTAATGCATGAGGCTTCTGAAATGGCATGGCTCAGGTGATGGATCATACTTTTCCTTCCAGAGTATCATGACTTTCTCTGGTTATTTCTTTAAGTTTTTTTTTTTTTTTTTCCCCCTATTATTCTGAATGCGATGATTGCCTGGCAGTCCATATCAAGCACAGTGGCATGGCAAGGAGGATAACCTCATGTTTATCAAGGCTGCAAAATCCCAGTGTCTGAAGTTCTACAGGGAAAATATAATAAATAAATAAATAAAAATATCCCTGTCTCCCAGACACTCCTATTTTTAACATCTTTGAAAATTTTGGGCTGGTAAGTTTCAGTACATTATGGAATCCACAGGGTCTTGCAGAGTTTAAGCAATCCATGACATTTTTTATTTTAAAATGTGTGTTGCTCAGCAGTGCTGCAAGGTCCCAGGTGAAATCAGGTGTCTGCTGTGCAGAGACATACACAATAAAAAAAAATTAAAAATCTTCACAACCCCAAAGACTTCACAATCAAAAGTGACGAGAGAAGCAATTATTCTCACTTGTCAGAGGAGGAATTAACATGCATCATGATGAAGTGTTATTTGGGACAACATTCTATTTATGTTCAATTTATTTGCCGTGTGGCTTTAGTAAGCTGGGTACTGAAACCAGTGGGTGGCTCATGCTGGTGCAAGCTTCCTGCAGCTGCTATCAAAACACAGACCTTAGAGACCAAGGGTGAAATTTATTAGGTGTAACTGTAGGAATGGGCATAATTTTACACTCCTCTGGCTGCACTGAATCCATGATAGGTCTTTACCTGCTTAATTTTCAGCTGCCAGTCCAGAAAGGTGAATGTCCAATTAATTTGCACTACATCTGCTAACCCCAGAGAGATGTCTTACACCCTGTAAGGCAGCTCAAAATCCACTCCGTGCTCTGCAAAGGATTTTTAAATCTAAAATAAGGAAATTGCATTAACTATATAACTGTGGAGAGAGCCAATAGAGACAGGTGAGCACCTCCAGCAGATGATTTGGCTCTTCCAAATAGAAATATCTGGGGAAGATAGGATTGTTCACATTCTGTAGGTGCTTAACTCTTTCCACTAGGAGCACAGGGAGGTTAGAAGCTTGTGTTAAATGGGATACACATCACTAGGTTACCTAAATTTACCTGACACCTTCCTCTCATGACAGATGAAGTCCAAGTAGATAAAGCTCCTTTCCATATCACCCTCTCATTCTCCCACACTCAACACTGGAGCCATGGAAAGTACCTGAAGTTCTTGTCTGAAGGTATAAAACCATACAGAGATTCTATACAAGGACAAAGAATTCTACAGAGCAAGAAAAAGAAAATTTTATGGTACACTTGAGTACAAATTCTTTGATTTGAGGGACAATAATTAACTTTATATCTGTACAAATGTTCTCACAGTGAATTTTTACCTTGCCAAGGTCTCTATGTAAATAATAATAATATTTTTGAGCCAATAATTTGGAATCCAAGGGTGGAAAATACTTATATTACAACAGAATGCCTTTTTCTAAACAAATTATCAAGGACCACAGCTATTGCGCAAACAACCCAAATGTCATATACATTATGTTATATATATATATATATATATATATATATGTTTATATATTATAAAATATTATACATTGTTATGCATAAGAAAACTAAAGGACTGATATGTTCTCATATTATTTTCTGTGTTATTTCTCAAGATGTTTCACAATTACTTTTAGCTATCCTTCTACCTAAAAAGAGGGCCTGGGAATAAGGTGATGGGCTCCCAGCTGCAATTCTGTTGATAGCAGTTGTTGTGGTGCCGAGTTTCCTTCTGGATGGTGTTCAGCTCTGGATTAGGAATTCACAGAGCACTGTCTGTGTTTGGCTTCTCAAGATAGGTAGGAAATTTCAGTGCAGTGATGTATGACCTTTTTCATCTTAATTCCTACAGGTCTTCAAGCTAGGAGGCTGTCACTGAGAAAATATCCTGAGTGTGAGAAGCCTGTGTGTTTAGTTTCTGTATATACAAGAACAAAGAAAAGTACTTTTTTTTTTTTCTTTCTTTTTTTATTTTTTTTTCCTCATGCCCTTGAAACTGTTTTGTTTGGCCTAGCTGGGTTTTATTTGGCACCTGTTCCAAGATATTAGACAAAGGCAGGTTTTGCTTCTAAACACTGGAACTTGGTCATCTGTGCTTTTTAATTATTAATGAATTATTTTGGCCTGATACAGCTAGCAGTCTCCAAAATAACTCCTAGGCATGGTCAAGAGTCAGCATAGGCCAGAAATCATTCTCAACAGGTAGTTTAAGTGTAGGCACTGTGTCATAAAGGGATGTGGCCAGACTGCCCCCAGTTGTCTCAAAGTCAGAGAATAGACCCTGGAATCTTCAGTTTATCCATACAGATGGAATCATTTGAAATCCAAATAAAAGAAGAAAACCTTACTAGTAAAAATACCCTCTTTTATAGGCACATATCCAGAGATTATAAAATGATGATCCATACCCAGGGTTTTAGGAGGAAAAGAGCAAATTCTTGGGCAATATTCCATAGAAAAAATATGCAGGATTGACACAAATAATAGATACTGAAATTGTTCTCCCAGTGACAAACATCTCACCTGAAGCCCAGGTGTTTGGGTGAAATAATTCCAATGCATAAGAATATGATCAATTACCAAAAGGGTCAGTGATCCACACAGGCCTCTCTGACTGGCATTGCCAAAACATTCCAGTTTCTGTGGCCAAATGCAGCAGCCAGCATCAGGATTGGCTACCTTGGCTCCCCCAGTTTCACCCTGGATTATTGTATGACAGATGAGTCGATCTGCTTTTGGTGTAAAACTGGAGGGGTGATTCCTTTTTTATCAGACGTTTATGGTGAAAAACCTTAACCATTGTCACTGCTCCTCATGAATCCCACAGTTAAGAATGTCAGCCTTGTTTTGAAAAGATATTTGCGCTAAAGTAACACAGCTTCCTTCTTTCCCTCATGGCTCCTCATCTCAAAACAGATTCAGTTGTTATTTTTGAGTCTAAAATGTGAATTTTAGAGCTTGTATAAATCAGGTCTGTCTAAATTCAAACGATGATTGTTTTTTTTTTTTTTCCCCACACATATGACATGGAATCACAGAAATCACAGAAAATCCAGAGTTGCAAGGGACCCACCAGGATCATCAGGTTCAACCCCTGGACCTGGACTGGATACCTCAAACAATTCCACCAGATACCTCAAAGCATAGTTCAAATGCTCCTCTGGAATTCTATTCTATTCTATTCTATTCTATTCTATTCTATTCTATTCTATTCTATTCTATTCTATTCTATTCTAGCAGAGGCAATTTTTGAAAATAGCATTCATTAAGATGGCCAAAGTATTTGAGCCCTCCACTTTATGTATTCAAGGTTGAAGAGTTCCATCTAGTAAAGTACTGAGTTTGGAATTATTTTTCAGGTTCTTATGTGAGTTTGGGTGGGGCTGTGAAGGTGCCCAGTTGCCACCAGTCAGCAAATATGTGACACGATTCTGTCTGCAAAAGGAACTGAATACAAAAAAACAAGAGATGGGATAGGATGAGAAAGGAAAAGACCTCCCAGGTCATTGGGTGACTTCCCAGGTGATTGATCACCACCTTGTCAATGAGATCATGGCACCATGTGCCATATCCAGTCCTTTCTTGAACACCTATAGTGATGGTGACTCCACCGCCTCCCTGGGCAATCCATCCCAAGGTTTGAGAACTCTTTCCATGAAGAAATTCTTCCTGAAGCATACAAAACAGCATAAATTGTCCCTCCTTGACATGAAACCTGTGCATGCAGCAGTTTTCTTTTTGAGACCACATTTTTGAGATGGAAGATCCTAAAGCCCAAATTGGGAGCTCAAGGTCATTAATGGAAAGACATCAGCAAACTGTGAGTCTTACCCCACAAGGCACTTGAAACCCAAACCCACCAAACATTCATGCAAACATGCCATGAGTCCACATGGGAATGATTTCTACTTATCTGCTCCCACATTGGAGACAAACTAGAACTCTCTCCAACTGGAGAATGAAATCCTCTGCTAAGTACCTGATGATAATTAGATGTTAAAATTTTATATGATTCAATGAAAGGGAAGGAAAATTCACAGAGGAGACACCCATAATTTCTTAATGGATGGACAACATCACTCGAGAATTTTATTTGCCATGGATTTCTGAAAGATGTATTCAAAGAGAGTACTATCTAAGGAAGCATCTTGTTCTGTCTTCTATTCTTAGCAAGGAACTTGCCTTGGGAGCATTTTTTAGGTACAGTTATGGAGATATATGAAGATGGAGATGCTTGATCAGTCTCCATAAAATTTCTCTTTCCTCCTGTTCTGAGCCCAATGATTCATGCTGGTCCTGATGTATCTCATTCAGTCTCCAAAACTGAGTGATATGGGACAATACCATGAAGTACATAAAGCGTATAATACTTTTTTGACAGTGTCTTGAGTTATGACCCTTGTAACTCTTTGAATTAGAATGTAGAACATGTTAGTCTAATGTTGTCTCTACTTGCTGCTGGCCATTGTGGAAGAAGTCATTATGCTGTAAAAATGACATGCATTTAGACCTGCTGTCTGTATGACTGTTAATGACAATCTGGCCTCATTTTGTAGCATGTCTCATCTGTGGGTTGAATCATGGATTTTTGGGGCAGGGACTAGGAATCAGTGACTTATTGGTTTTGCAGTTATTTTTCCTTGCCCGTGAGTCAAAATATGACTCAAATGCTTCAAAATTATTGGAAATGCATTCTGGATAGAATTAATCAAATGTAATGCTGATGTCTGAAATGTAAAACTCTATTTCTGAGCTACACACCCTGGACCTCTTTTGTGGTCAATGGAGAGGAATGGGTATCTGGAGGCTGTGACTGATGTCACCAAAAGCAGAAGGTTCAAGTAGGTCAAATTAATCAAGCCTGAATGTGTCTGTTTCCTTCAAGGGCAGATGCAGACGTCTCTACTGGAGAAGTCTAAAGTAACCCCCAAGTGCTATTTCATCCTTCCACAGTTCAGAACTACAAGCCGTGCTTGTCTAACTCACAGTCAGATTATTCTGTCTGATTTCTGCTAAGGTCATAAGAACATCAGAGAGACCTGACTGAACCTCACCATCTCTCTCAGCACATTGCTGGTGAAAAGCAAATGCCCAGGGAAGACCCATAACACCAGGGCAATATACTACATTTTCTTCTACTTCTTTCCCAGCCTGTAAGTTCCCAGTTCCCAGTCTGTAGCTTCAGAACGCCCTCAGCCAGACATGCTTCTGATATGTTCAGTGATCTATGAATGTGTCCCATTTTCCTGTAAACCAGTGTTTGGGACTAAAGCATACACAGTGACCTTCTGGAAGGAGGCTCTAATTTCAGTGCATTGGAAAGTAATTTATGGTCTTTGGGATGTGACACTGTATGTTTTATTTGTTAAAACCTGGTTTTGCTTTCGAAATTCCTTTGCTGTGACTGCAATTGTTAAAGTGTTCCTCTATTTTTTTAGTTATCTTGTAATCCTGACATTTATTGACAGCTGAATGATAGAATCACAGGATAGTTTGTGTTGAAAGGAATCTTAAAGATCATCCTGTTCCACCCCCCTGCCATGGGCAGGGGCACCTTCCACTAGCCCAGGTTGCTCCAAGCCCCTTCCAGCCTGGCCTTGGGCACTTCTAGGGATCCAGGGGCAGCCACAGCTTCTCTGGGCAAACTCTGCCAGGGCAAATTGGACTTTAAAACTCAGTAAAGGCTGGAAAGTTAAAGAATGAGGAACAGCTAGGCCTGGCATGTGGAAATTTTTTGTGAGGATATTCTGAAGTAGAAGGAGAAGTAATAAACCGAGCATAGAAAAGCTGAGTCACTCTGAGTAGGTGAAGGGCTGAGAACTAGATCTACCAAACCCCATTGCTGATCTTGGTAATAGAGTTAGAGACAATGAATTGATCACAAAACTTCTAGAGAATAATTTCTAAGAGAAATATAAAAATACCTTATGTAGAAGATAGGGAAGATACAGAAAGGGAGAGAGAGAGATATTTTTGCAAGTCAGGTTAAGAAAGACTGATGTCGATGAAATAAAACCCACTCTTTTTGGTAATGGGTTCAGTTATGAAAAGAAAAAGAACACCTCAGTCAAGTCACGATCAAGAGGAAAGAAATCACGAAAAAATAAAGTAAAATGTAAAGGTAGAATAATAAAAAAAAACAAAAACAAAAACAGATGAACAAATAAATGAACAAATGAAGAAAGTTTTTACTGGCTGGGTGATAATTCTGAGGCTTTCCCTTCTCTGTTTTTTTCGCCTCTTTATTTCTCCTGCTAAAAGCTTATTTCCCACCTGTTATGCAAGACGTCTGTGACTTTGTGCCTCTTTCCTGTCCTTTCTTTGATCTAACTGAATTCTCTGTATCTTCTCTACCTCTGCTGATTTCCAAATCTCTTGCTGCACCTTTCAAACACCAGACCTGTCAGTCACAGCCTGACTACCACATTTCAGAGCCATGAGCAAAACCTAACCCAAAAAGTGATTTGAAACCCCCTTTTCATACCAATGTCTCATGCACAGACTGGTTTGGAAAGCTTTGCTCCATCTGCTCTTCCTCTGTTATTTGTTCTGTTTGAATTTCATTATCTGTGGTTAAAATACAAAGTACTGAAATCCCCCATGAAAGCTTTAACTTAAGGATAATTCTGCCTCTAATAAATATTGACAATAATTTTGTATATTTTCAAGAAGCACATAGAATTTAGTACAAACTTATACCCAAGTTACAGAAGTAACTGTATTTTTTTAAATCCATAAACCAAGAAAATAATGTCTCTATAAGAAATGTAATTTCTCTAGAATCCTACCAATTTTTGCAGCCTAATTTTAGTCTTTTTCAAATTGTTAGAGTGCTTTCACATAACATTAGAGTAAGTGGCAGCAGATTTCCATTATTAATGACATACTGCGACAGTGAATAGCTACAAGCAATTATTGGAAGATTGACAATGGGCAATGAAAATAAATTAGCTAATTCAAGCTACACAGCAAATACTTTCACATAACCAGCAGCATCTTCAAAACCAGGGTAGATGATCTGCAAACAGTTCAAAATTCTCCACAAATACTGTTTACAGCAGACAATGTGTTGACAATCAGACAAGACTGAGATTAAATAGGGTCTGGCCCTATTTGTTATTTTTGTTTGCCAAACATTCCTTTTATAAAATACACTATATTTGGGTTTATTTTGTTGTTCACACATCTCACATGAGTATCACTTTTTAATTAGCAACACTAATGAGGGCATATGACTCAAAAATCGTATTAAAATCTTTGCTGTTTAAACAGCCCAGATTTACAAATATCTCAGCAAAACGACCATGTCATTTGATATCAAAACACCCTCATCACCTTCTCTAAACTCTCTCATCCTGAAGGAGGATGCATTTCAGCATCATATATATGAAATAATGAATAAAGAAATGTCTTCAGTAGGAAAAAACACCCCAAGAACCAACAAAATACCAAAGCCACATCTATGGAAATAATTTTTATTCTCATTTCCATTAGGTGAACTAAAGATAAAGCAGTTGGGCTTTATCCATAATGGCTTACACTCTTCCTGCCTTACAGAGCTTTTCAGTGGTCCATGCTGGAAGAGACTTGGCGTGGTCTACCTCCCATATATATATAAATATATATATATATAAGTAGTAAAAGACAAACAGAAGCCCATACAGAGCAGTTTTGATTTTAACCTATCTTAGGCCCCCCAAAATAGACATGAAACTTCCCCACCACTCCCATTGAAGAACTGTGTTAAATGAAAATCAAACCATTAACAAAAATTTTAAGCGTCACTTATTTCTCATCTCAGAAGTGACTGTCTACTGCCAGTTGTGTAAGGAGAACAAAACCACTCCCACAGCAAACAAGGGATGATGTTGATCTTGCTGCTCTAGGTTGAGACCAGACATGCATTTGATATATGTAGCACTAAGTGGGGGGGATTTATATTGCTGCAGTTGATCCTATGTTCTTAACTTGTGAAAGTAATGGTAGTGTCAACCCTTCAGAGAACAGAATATTGACTCTTTCCCTATATCATGTATATGCACATATACAATGCAATTTCTTCACTGAAATACTAGTTAAGCATTGAAAAAGGCTTCTCAGAGAAGCGTTGGAGTCAACACTCTCAGAAGTGTTAGAACAAAAGGGATAGACATGGCACTTTGTCGTATGGTTTGGTGGGCATGATGGTGTTGTGTCTTCATGGACCTGATGAATTTGAAGGTCTTTTCCAGCCTTAATGATCCTATGATTCTATACTGGTTGCACAGGCTGGCTGCTTTCTCTCCATCTCCAAATATTCTACTTCTTTGCAACAAAATAAAGAAATTAATTCTGCTATGCCTTTTTTTCTATATATAAATTTGGAAGCCATTGGCCCTGACAATGCCAGCTGTAGAGAGAGCAAGACAAAAAAGGAATCAGGAATAAAAATATGGAACCTGTAGTGTGGTGGTGGCTGAGGAAAGCATCTCAATGTTCTTCTAAGCTTTGCCTACACACTCTTAGTTTTACTTTTGAGCTGAAGGAGAAACTTCATGACTTCAGTTCTAGGGGTGGAGTGAGGAAGACAGTGAAGAAGACACTGTCAGTCTTTTATCTGTTTAGTAGTTATCTTTAACACAGATATTTTAAAGATACTTCCAGGAAGCTCCTCCTCTTCCTCTTCATCCCACTTGGCTTATTCCTCTGTGGTTCCAACTCCTTGGTCCTTTGTTCTAGCACTAAGCAAGAAAATAATTGATCTTTAGCTTATTCATGGCTCTTGAAAGCAGGTCAGAGCACCATGTTTCAATCCTTTGGTTCTTTCAGTTTCTTGGTAAGACTTTGCTCTAGCACTCCTTCATCTCCTGCTTTTTGCATCTCTTGCTCATTTGTTTTGCAGATTCCTGGAAGCAAGAGCAGTTTCTTTCTTTGTTGAGTGTGCATGGAGTGTGCGGACCATTGGAGGCTCTGAACAAGACAGTGCCAGAGACATTACAAACAACCAGATAATTGACTGATCAATTAAGGCAATAGAACTGCTTTGAAAATGGGGATTTTTAAACAAATACAGCTAAAATTTGACGTTATTTCAGTGTCTTTAACAGCTGCTTCTTTAATTGCTCTCATTTACGTTTTCATGACAATGAAACACTTTTACAAAATAATAAAACAAAAGTTGACAAGAATGGAAAAAGAGATGCTTTAATTTTTTAAAATTAAAACATATGCTTCAGAAGTCCAAATAAATTTAACAAAAACTAGAAAAAACAATCCTTTAATTCAATAAATTAAAACATACATTTAAGAAATCCATAAAGTATTAGGGTTTGAAACACATAATATAATGAAGCAGAACAGTATTCTAGAAGAAAATGTGTACTTTAACTTTCTTCATAGACAATCATAGAATATTATGATGGTTTGGTTTAGAAGGGGCCTCAAAGTTCATCTCATTCCAGCCTCCCTGCTGGGGATACTTTCCATCACACCAGGTTGCTCAAAGTTCCATCCAACCTGGCCTTGGACACTTCCAAACACTGGGCATGACTGCAAGACAGCACAGCACAGCACAGATTATCCCATTTCCAGGAATGTTTGACACTTGCTTCCCATTATTTAAAACATAACATTGAACCCATGAATACTCCATTGCTGCTCTGATATTTTGCTGACAGCTGTAATTTATCTGCCTGACTTAATGTGAAAGTCTTCAGAAATGTTTTGGGTTTTTTTTTTAAGATCCTGTTACCAAATCTTGTTTTCCCCCATTTACCTCAATCAGGGTAAAGAATTCCTGAGACGAGAAATTGAGAAAATCAGCTCTCTGAGATTAGAAGTTCCTTGCCAGGGTTTTCTTGAGGCGTACGGTGTGTGATGGTTTCACCTCATGGCTGGAAGCTCTGGGCAGCATTGGAATGGATGTTTCACAACACCTCAAGTCACCCTCACCACCATTAGTGATCAGCCCAAGCTGATATTTATTATTTTTTGTAGCCATGAGCAGTTTGCACAGAATCTTCAGTGACCCAGGTTCCAGTCCTCCCAGCTCAAAAAGAAATCTGTGTCTGAAATAAAAAGGAAGCAAGACTGGAGTTCAGTTTTTAGTGTGTAAAACAGAAACCATGGCCAAACTTCAAAAAAGAACTTCTGCTTAAACGTGAGTAATTATTTCTAAAAGATCACTGCTCTACTTTAACCCAACATGAGCTTAAACCCTTTACAAAATCAGGGCCAAGAAACCTTTTTTTTTTTTTTTTTTTTTTTTTTTTTTTCTCTGTGTAGACCTGTAATTATTTTTCTCTATCACACAGATGATAGACATGATTTATGTAATAACAGTAATACAATAATAACAAAAACTAATAATGCTGTGAAAGCCTCTTTGCTGTTATTCCTTTAATGTGAAATGTATTCATATCTTTATAGATGGACTACATGTATGCTCATTAAGATGTAATATTTCTTTCTGAAATGAAAATTCAATGTTATCTTATATGCCAAATATAAAATAATTTATGTTACATATTTTGCACATATTGTGACCATGTTGAAAGCAGATTTTCCAAGGCCCTGTCTTAATCTTCATTTTTCTTTTCAACAAGGAAGCAGATACTGGATTCAAAAAGCAATAATATAAACCCAAGCAACAATGTGAGTCAACACAAACTGATTATTTGCACACATTTTCCTGAATCCTAATTGCTTTCAGTGTTCTCAAAGCACCATGAGATGGAGAAATAACAACTTTCATCATAAAGTAAAAGGCAATTACACCAACTTGGAAAAGACACCTTGGGAACCTTTATATCAAGCTTCATTTACCCTGATGTTCTGCAGACATGTGTACCAATCATAACAGTTTTGGCTCAACTCCAGCACAAAATAGAGTTCCCAGAAGTTCATTGGAGGTAAAGCTAAATTTTCACAGTGGTCCCTTCTGGCCTTTAATCTATTAATCATGGTCTTTTTAGATTAAAGTACCAAAATTGCCTACACACCCCATCTTCTGATTTCCTCCTACTCATTTTTATATAGCCTTTCTTGTTCTATATTTAAACTCTATGTCCCCTTCCAGCCGTAACATATGCACTGCATTCTACCTGCCTTATCTGAATGTGCTTGGATAGCCTGGATATACTAAAAGAACAAAATAAAATTCTAATTGTCACCCTCGGCACAAGAAATCATGTGTTTTATTACTGAATGAACAAGGCCTGAAAAGCCAGTCCAGGTTTATTCAGTAGAGTAATTCAAGTGGAGCCAATGGGAAAGAGCCCATCTGAGTTCAGACGTCACAAATAACAGGGAAAGCTGTTCCATGATTTTACTTGGAACAGCCATGGCAGTAGTTACTGTTGCTTCCAGAAGCAAAAAATGTTGTTTAAGAAATTTATTAACCCATTAATCCTGATACCTCCTTTTGCAGGAATAGCTATATGAGGAATTTAAAATCTGTTTTAGCTCTACTGTGCTGGTCAGAGACAGACGTCAGCTTTATGGCCATCATAACCTGCACCAATGAAAAATTGTATTTCTCTTCCAGAGAGGAAAAGAACGAGGAGGATCCATAGGAATTGTACCACCCTAAATTATTTGTCAATAGGGTCATTGTCTGATTTTTCTGCATCAAAAACCTGTTTCTATGAACACATCAAAAACATGGGTGCACATTGTCCTATTAAAATCAGGGGAACTTGCTGCAGACTGTGGCTAACAAAAACTTGTTTGCATTCACACTGAACACACCAGGTAGAAATATAGACCAGACAGGAATGCAGACCCAGGAGCATTCTGTGCTGTCGAGATCTCAGCCCTGGCACAACTCCTGCAAACTGGCCAAAAAGTTTGATTGTTCTATTGAAGCCTCACTGGATTTGATGCATCACATTGCAAGCGAATAATTTGCCTACTGTGGCTTTGGAACAGAAACCATGCTCTGCCTGAATGTCTGACACTGGGACCTGAAGAAAATTGCCTAGAATTATTTTTCTCACAAACAAAATTTCTGAAAAAAAACCCCAAAAAACCCCAAACCACACACACACAAAAAAAACAAAACAAAACAAAACAAAACAAAACAAAACAAAACAAAGCAAAACAAAACAAAANTGTATGTATGTATGCATTTATTTGCTATATCACTTTATAGTGTAATCAACTTTCACAAAGCTTTCAAAAATCATAAATCTTCAGTCACCAGTAACCCCACTTAACTCTGGATATCTGAAAGGTGGTTTTTAAGACTAAGATAGACATCTACATTGCTTTTGTAGGCTATGTGAAGCGCATGGGCTCCAGAAATCACTGTGACTATGGAGCGACTAGAGCTTTGGGATCCCTGTTCTCACTGAAATTGGCTCTTTGGTGACTCATTCAGCCCCAGGAGTACTCAATCTGAAGTTAATTTCACTGTGCTTTGATCAGCCCTGCACGTTGCAGTTGCACTCGTCCTATGGAATTCTGTACTCAGAGCACACAGGTGCTTTGGAGGAGGATTAATAGGGCACTGGAGCTATGGGAGGTGGAGAAGAACTCCAACCTTTACAGACTCCCAGAGTATTTAGAAAGTTGTTGGCGTTTCTTCCTAAATCTACTGACTGCCTCCTTCAACTAAAAATGTGGCTTAATAGTATTTTATAACTATTGTAAAAACTGCCGAGTAACTCAAAACAGGTTTATGCAGGCAGCTCTTATCCCCAAGCATATTTGTATATATTAATATTATTTACATTGTATTTTTCTGTTTATTCTTTCTATATTTAGAATGGTCTACCTGCAAACTAGGGAAAACACGCTTCTAATGCACATGGAAAGCAATTTACATGACCAGGATTTTCATAAGGGAAGCAAAACTATCATAACATTTTTCTTTTTTTTTTTTAATTTTTAATTTTTTTTATTTTATTCTTTCTAGTTTTGCAACACAATTTTTAAGAAACATTGAGCATGAGGCTATTTGTGTAACACCACTAATATAGTTTTTTTTTTCCTTATCTGCATAAGAAACTATAAATTAATTTATATAACTGCAAGATGACCCATGTCTTTACTCCCCTCCAAATTTATGTTGTTATGGGTGCAAACATGAGTGATCACCATGACAGAATCCTCACCCCTGCAGGTTTAAGGGAGGATGAGCCATGGGTTCCAGAGAAGCCAATTCCACAGCCACGCTCTGCGGGAGCCGATGGCACCCTGGTTACCTGCTCTGCTCTGCACAGCTCTCAAAAGACTGAAGTGAAGCTGGTTCTGAAGGTGGACATGAGACTTAATTTACTATTGTGAGAGGAAGGGGAATAAAAAGATATCTTACTGGTTTCAAAAAGAGTTTTTTCCACCTTAGCTACCATGTGGTTAGATACCACGTGTAACCAGACGCTTTCTTGGTATCTCTGGGAGGGAAGAAAACCAAGCAGGAAGAACCAAAGTCTCCTTTTAATGAATCACAGCCCTGGTTAAGAATTGATTAAATCATTACGGCAACTTTTTAATTCCTCTTGTTTTTTTCTGACCAGAAACCCCCACTACTTTCGGATGCCTTTGACTCCAGTTAGTCCTGCGGACCCAATGCACTCCTGGGACTGTGGGCCGTGTCCTGAGCTCCACTGCCAGCCAGGAATGACCCAGATTCCGATGGAGCTAGTGGCAAGCTGCCCACTGGCTTCAGTCAGCAAGTGCAGTTTCAGAAACCATGTCACTTCTGATGAGGCACGAGATGGAAAGAGCAGAGGTTGACTTTTGGGTCCCAGCATTGAGCATGTGGGGTTGACAGCTGGAAAAGTGATCTGCCTTTACCTCCAGGTATGTTCTCCAGCTACCTGCCTAGCTCAATATATTTTTCTGGAGCAGATTTAGAGACGTTCCTCACTATGCCAGGCTGAACAGCTTATAGAATGCTTTGTTTATATGTTGTTTCCAGGATATTTTAAGATATGTTCAAGATCAGGTGGGATGGGATTTTGTGCAACCTGTTCTAGTGCAAGATATCCCTACCCATGGCAGGGTCATTGGAACTAGATGACTTTTAAGGTCCCCTTCAACACAAATCATTCTGTGATTTTATGATATAGTTGCCATTTCATCTTTGTCAAAGACATTGGTCTTAAACTCATTTTAAGCCTTTGGAAAAATGTATCTGATTTTGTGTGTTTTCTCAGGCAGAAGAATATAAATCTAATTTGTAGAATTTGAGGTATATTTTCACAGCTTAATAAATTAATCAACATGTTGATTAATCATTGTGATTCCCACGTTTCATCAGGACCTCCTGCAAAAGACTGTTACCAACATTGCATGAGTCATCAGGTTGTTCACTGCTAATTATTATCTAATACAACAATAAAATAAGAGGCCTTTTATAAGATACACTATCATATTAGCAATGGAACAAAAACGCTTCAGATAAACTGGAGATATGAGATAATATTTTCCATTGAATGATAAGGAAAAATATAAAAATGAAATATAAGTGTAACAGAGCAAGAGACAGCTCCTGAGATCTTAACAGGCAAATAGCCAAAGAAGAGAAACCAAGGAAAAACTGCTATTTGATCATTGCAAGTGGTTGATTTTTGTCATAGAGAGTAGCTCAGGATGAATCTGAACAGTTCCACAACTCCTCTTGTCAAAGAGACTTGGAAGCCCAAACTTAATTCACTCAAGGAATGCATGTTGTAATTTAGACACTGACTTTGGAAACAAGGAAAAAGAGAAGGGATAGACCATTCTTGAAGCCTAGAGGAATTTAACTGGAAATCTTTTAGTGCAATTTCTGAGGGATATTTTTTTCTATGTCCTGATGTCCAAGGGATGGATGGGCAAAGATTAACCAGGCAGAATCCTAGCACCACACAGCTACCCAAATAAACATGGTATTTTACTGGAAATGTGAACAACAGTAGGTTCCAAACCAAAGTTTATGTCTTTTATTCTAGTTATACACTGGCTCACTAGTGTGTATGCTAAGCATTTGCAGTCGAGCATTCAGACACCTACAGTGTTCAGTTTGGGGGGTTCCAGTGTGGCCTGGTAACACTGTCTTTACACTGTCACTAGAAAAGTAAGATGCCCCATCTGTGGAAGAGTTTAAGATCAGGTTTAAGACCAGATGAGCCTTGGAACAACCGGGGATAGTGGAAAGTGTCACTGCCTAGGGCAGGGATTGGAATGAGATGATCTTTAAAATCCCTTCCAACCCAAACCATTCTGTGATTCTATGAAAATTTTTGAGAGAAGAACTATGGTGTAAAAGCAGAGGAAAGGAAAGTTAAAGAAAACTTAATATTCTCATGGCTTTATGGAGAAAGCCCATTTCTGTTTGTGTCTCTGTGTGCACATAACCAGATCCTCAGGGGAGAGCTCACAAAGGCTAATTTTGGCCTGAGGAGTTGGATAACTGAGCTGCCCTCCAGTCAGGAAAAAGAGGGAGAGAGACACTTGCTCCTTCAGGGAATGATTGAGGAAAACCCTTTCCAGGATTGATTTATTTCCTCACACAACAGAACAAATTCCTGTAGGCTACCATCAGCCTTTGGTCCCACCACCCTTATAGTTTTTGCTGCTAGCCTAAGAGCTGGGATAGCTGGACCTTTCACAGGATGGACTTTTACTTGGAAAGTGTAAGTCATAACTCATTAAGCCTTTGATCATGTGAAAATTCACATGCACCATTAAAACCAATGAAATTACTTACAGTGTATCACATCAGGGTCCTGCCTGACATCTTATTTCTTCATCGTTTGGAAAACCTTTATGTATAAGTTTAGCTTCAGGCACAATAGATAGCAGAATTAGTTTATAATTAAGTTATATTTAATAGGATGATTTGTTAAAAAAAAAATACCCTCTAGGAAAGTAACTTTGTCAACACACCTTACTTTGGGAAAGGTTTTTTCAGGTCCAAGAGAGGATTTCTGTCCAGCTATAGGAATGCTGGAGAACAGCCCAGAGCCCAGGGCTAAGGTGTTCACCTGGGACAGGGGACACCTTGTTGTCTCTATGCTGTCTGATTCAGCCCAGAGATTTTATTCCCATGTTTCAAGTGATCTGATGCCTTGGTTGACCTAAAGTGGGATGTTTCCCTCTGGAAACTGAAAAAGACTTCAATTACTTCAAAAGGAAAAGGAAGAAGATTTGATTATAAAACATCTTAGTGTGGGATCTGTTCAGATTTACATTTTTTTAAACAAAGTATCAAGACTTTTATTGCTACAAGCTTGAGAAGATGTTTTTGGAAAGACACCTTGCATGAGTACATTTTCAGGTCTTCACCAGAAAAACACTGTGTTCCCCATTTTGTATTCTCTCTGGCGCCTACTATTTGGTAATTTTCCATTAACTTTGAAGCACTGTTCAAGCACATATTTCTTGTCAGTAACTTAATAAACACATTTATAATTTATTAATGTGCAAATTCAAATTAGCATTAACTGGTTTTACAGTCAAGAACCACATATTTATTGTGAGTTATCCCACTAGATCAAATTTTCATGCCACATTTTGATATGAAGACATGCATCAGAAGTACCAGTTCTAATAGGAAGCAGGTAGCTTTAAAAATTCCCATCTTTTTCATAAGATGAGAAAATTGCTTCCAAGTATGTTCATTAAAGTGATGCTGCTGCCCAAAAAAAGGGAAACTTGCTGTCAGTAACACTGAGGAATCTGTGGTGGGTTTAATAGAGAAAGTAGTTAATCTGTCTTTTAAAAATAAATCACAAATGGATTAAATGACTAATAAGCAGGAATGTCATCTGCAATTTTTTTTTTTCAATATAATGAAAAAGAAAAAAATCCTACTACCAACAGCTTATTTGTATGATTCTTCCAGCTCTCTTTAAACTGCAGCAGTGCATTAAAAAAAAAAAAAATCCAATAATGTGTTTTTGTTCTTTTAAGTGTTCAGTCTCTGATAGAAATGGACAGAGGAGCAGAGGGTTAGCTGGAATAACCTCTAGCTTGGTTTTGATTAGCTTAGCAATTAAATGTAATATTTCACATACAACATTCAGCTTCATGTGATATGGTTAACAATGTCTCTAATTCCATTTTATAAAGACATGTAAGATGAATATTATCATCATAAGCAAGATAATACCTCACCACAGCATGGTAACTTTCCAGAGCACGTAACTTTTATTCAAAAAATTAGAGAAAAACCAGAGGATTCCTAGTGAAGTACCTTATTTTTATTTATGTATTTCCTTTTGAAGGACAACACCTTATAGTTATCTGACAAGAAGGTACGCTCCAAAGTAAATTGATGTGCACAGGAAGTGCCACCTGAACAGGAGGAAGAACTTCTTGCCTGTGCAGTGACCAAGCACTGAACAGATTGTCCAGAGAGGGAGTGAAGTCTTCCTCACTGGGGATATTCCAGAACTGTGTGGACAAAATCCAGTGCCCCATGGTCTGGGATGACCCCGCTGTAGCAGGGAGGTTGGATAAGATGAAAGACACACTCTGGTCCCTTCCAACATTGCCCATTCTGCCCTTTGGTGATTCTGTGACATGTAAAGTCTTCACAATCATTAGTCGTACAATCCCCAAGGAAACTACCTTCCCTAAAAAAAAACCCAAAAAATCCAAAACCACCCCCAACACAGTGCAAACTTTGATCTTCAGTTATGATCCTTTGATGAATATAATAAAAAAGGTCAACTGACAAAGCAGAGATGATATCAAATGGAACTCAGGTCTTTCTCTTGGGTATTCCAACTCAGAGCTGTTCTCCTTCTTGCTCTCAGCCTTTCCAGCCCCACTGAAGCAGTTCCTCTTAAGGACTTTTCCTGTAAGAGCCACAGGGGAGTGTTTTCTGCCCCATCCCTCTCGTCCATCTCAACCATTCATCTTTACTGGCATCTTGGAGTGCTCTCCAGAGATAGATGAATTTTACTTTGGAGAACTCTCAGTTAAATGAGTCTCCAGATTTTAGATTTGTAAATAAGTGAAAGAACTTGGATGTTTTTCTGCCTAATTGCTGAGCTTCTCAGAATGAAGACCCAGAGAGATTCAAGTAAAAATGAAGGCAGGAATTCTCCAGGGAACAGCGATGAAAGGAGATTTAGGCAACATTGGATGCTTATTGAAGAAACCAAACAGATGATAGGTGAGGGTTTCAGAGGGTCTGAAATGTATTGAGTTGCTCCAGAGAAGGACAGAGGACAACATAGCTGGGGAAATGTTTGGAGCACAAGTCTGATGAGGAGCACGTCAGGAATTTAAACCAGTTTAATCTGGAGAAAAGAAGGCTCAATGGGGGGACCGTGCCAGTTTCTACAACTCCCTGACAGGAGGCTGTAGCCAGGGGGGGATCTGTAACAAGTGATAGGACAAGAGGAAATGGCCTCAAGTTGCACCAGGGAAGGTTTGGACTGGATATCAGGAAAAGCTTTTTTTCACTGGAAGTGTGGCCAGACACTGGAATAGGCTTCCCAGGGAAGCAGTGGAGTCACCACTCTGAAAGTCTTCAAAAAAATGTTTAGATGTGGTACTTGGGGACATGATTTATTAGGGGCTTGGCAGTGTTGAGTTAATGGTTGGACCTGATCACCATGGAGATCTTTTTCAAACCAAATGAGCCAAGTCCACGTTGGCTCTATTTTGACTCTAGAACCTGCTAGAGAATAAAAAAGTGAGGAGGAAGAAAGAACAAAGAGTGAGGATTTTATTACAAGTTCAAGAAAATAATTTTCAGCAGAAGAGTGTCTTTGCCACCTCTCTGCAGTCAAATACTTTCTCAAGAGCAAACCCTGTATTGGCGAGCAGTCTGCCTGAGATGTGGACCCCCTGAAACATTCAGATGTCTGAATCCTGAGCAATCCTACAGCCCTCAGCTAAAACACTCCATATTTACCCCGATTAACCATGGTTATGCTCTGCCTCTACAAAAATAAGCAGACAGAAATCTGTTAGAGCATAAGGATACAAATGCTGTGTTCATGTGCAATTCTGAGTGGATCATTAAGGTCGAGAGGCTGAAGCTGAATATATATGCACAGGTTTAAGGCTCTGGGCATCAACTGTTATTTATGCTTGTGTTTAGCACATAGACTAATGCTGCACTCGTGTCTCTGAACATTAAAGCAGTGCGTTGTAATATTGAGCTGATAAATCAGCCTGCAAATACAGCCTGAGAAACGTTTGTATCGTGAGGGACAACTCTGCTGGATTCTGTCCTGCAAACTGGGGTGCTTCATAAGACAAATGGTCCATATTTGTTGGACTGGGTAAACCAGCAGAGTTCTGTGGTGTTACCAGAACTACACCAACTTCCACTGGCCCGGAATCTGACATTGTTCCCAGAAAGGGATGAGTCTTCATTTACAGTTTCAGCTGGAAAAATTCATTACTTGGAAATTCTTAGGCTACATTTATTGAACAGAAATTATTGCCATAAGGGGGCTACTTTAATAGCCATGTGCCCAGCTCAGGAAAAAGCCTTTGCAGTTATTTTACCTTCCTGCATTTTTTGTTGTTCTGTTGAATGTGTATTTGGCCATATATTAGTTTAGTCCTAATTGAGATTATCTGTAGAAACTTAAGAGATTGGGATGAGAGTTGCTGTAAGCCTATGATTTCTATTCAGATTTTGAAAAATGAGTAAACCAAAAATCATACATATAAAAGCTATGTTTTATTACATTTTTAATGGAATTAATGTTAAATATTAGAATTATTATCATGGCTTTTAATGAAAATAGCTCTTATAAAAATAACAGAATTTGTGTGCTTTCATTGCTTAGATATGTCCTTGTTAAATCTTAGCATATTGTTTCCCATATTTGAAAGAAAAAAAAAAATTGCAAAATATGATAACAAGCTTAATTTTAACATAAAGCCTCAGAAGGGAAGGCAGGACCCTGTGAAATAAAGCACTTTTAGAATAGTTTGCTGTATGCCTCTGATGTTAGATATCACACACATTTCACTCTGCATACCTTGAAAAACTGTTTCAGAAGAAAAATGAAATCAATATTATATCATAACTGAAAATCTACAGTGAATCCGTAAATAAAGTCCACCTAGATTGATAATATTATTTTAAAATTTATTAGCAAAAAGAATATATATAATCTTTACAGCTGGGTTAAATGGGTTAACTGAGTTGAGAACTTTTTTCTGGCTTTTGTTTTGTTTCTTGTAGTTTCATTGTTTGCAGGATGTTTGCAATTTTGTGTATGAGAACAATGAAAGGTTAAAGTAAAACTTTAATTTTGCTTTTGAGAATAACACTGTAAAAAAAAAGTCCAATTTTCTCTTCAAATCAGTTTCCTTTTTATTCTATTTTTCTGTCTTTATGTATGTATGTATGTGCTGAATAGGGACATATCATAGATTCAGATTTATTCAGTTCTACCATTACATGGTTCTCTTAGAAAAAAGCATAATAATAAAACAACCCTTCCTATCTGTTCTGCTTCAAGTGCATAAATAGAAGAAAAAAAATGAGCTGATTTTATGTGCATACCTATCTGCAGCTTTTTTTTTTTTTTTTAATTTTTTTTATTTTTTAAATCATATCACACTGTACCCTATAGAGGACTGGCTCTGATAAAATGTTGCACACACAGTCTTACAGTGCTGGACATATTTTGCAGTTTGCAAGCTGTCACACCACAGATAAATGCCATAAAATCCTACACCCCATCTTCGAAGTTTTAGTTTTATTTAGATTACACAGTGAGAATAATTCTTGTAGGGAAATATCCAATGCTGGATGCATGCCCTGAAATTTTTTTCTATTAAAAAATGCCACCTTCTATGCTTAAATGACTGGATAAATATACTAAATTATTGTTGTGACAATTCATGGAATTACTTTTAAAAACAATAAAAAATTGCCTTTTAAAAAACTTGCTGCCTACAGCCTCCTTAGTGTGATTCTGAACACAGCAACATCAGACCAGACTGGAGATTTCACGTTACTTTCTACATTTCAAGCCTTAATATTAAACACTTTTCCTTGCCTAGTATTAGTTTCATATGTTAATATCATTTTTTATTAACATAATACAAATATCACTTGCAGTACTACATCCTTCATTGCTAGCGGCTTTCATATCAAATGTCACAGCAAATTTTATTTTCGCTAATAGATTACGACTTGTACATTGTATTAGTGAAAGTGAACATTATTACAGGATGACACTAAAATTAAAGAACATACTGTACAACAGCACTAACACTCTGCTAAATTCCCTGCTCCTTCCGACCCACTCTCTATCCCATTCCACCCCACAAAATGCTATCAGAAGTTCTGTTAGATATTTTAGTGCTTCTTTGGAGAAAACTTCACCTTTCAAGAACCTCACTATATCCATTGTCAAAATATCACATTATACAATTCACTGGAAGTGAACTTATTGCTAAATACCCATTAGGTTCCCAGGAGATGCCTTACATTAATTGTTTAGTGAAAGCACCCTTAGGCTATCGCTGGGGAAGAACATTAAATGCATAAAAAGAGAAGTTGACAGAGATCCCTGTAGAACAAGATACATCTCCTGGCTGAAAACTTCTCCAGGAAGAATCCTGCGAGTGGCTGCTCAAAATGGTCATTTTAGGGTTTTTTTTTTTTTTTTTTTCCTTGTGCTCCTGCCAGCACAGATAGAATTAATCTGAAAAGAAAGTGAATGCTGCATCAGCAGAGAGTCTTTAAAAAGTGATTTTGAAAAGCCAAGCTGAAGGTGGTAAACAAGGAGGGAAAAAAAAAAGGATGTTGTTGGGCATTGTTTTGGATCTGAGGTGTCTGTCTGGCTTGGGGAAATAGTAACAAGGAAAATAAGTTGGAGAGCAGAGAAAGTGCAGAACTAATGCGACAGATGAAAGGGAAACTAGGAAAAAAAGAAAGATGGTGAAGAGAGAGAAGAGGGAAAATGAAGAGAGAAAGGAGGGATGGGATGCTCGAATGAGCAATGATTTCAGAAAGGCTGTAACTAAAATGTCAGCGAGCTGTTCACCAGTGAGGAGTCCAGTTCAGAAGGGAAGGGGAATGATTTTAGCAGCCAGGCACATCCTATGCTCCTGTCTGCTGTGTCTTTCCTGCCATATCCCCTCAATGCTGTTCTTTTTTTCTAATATCAACAATTGACTGATCTCCTGTCGATTACATAACTAATAGTATTTAATCTCTTTTACTGTACCTTGTATTTAAATCGCCTCTGTGACTGACCTATATTACATCGTGGGTTTTTTTTTACCTCAGAAAACCAGATTTTGGGGTTTGGTACTGCTGCCAAAGCACCACAAGAGGGGGCACTAGTTAAACAAGACACAAGAATGGAATTTTTACTTTTCCCGGATTTTTTTTTTTTTTTCTTTTCCTTTTGTCACTCATAAATACGAGAGAAAAAAAAATTCTCTTTCCCTCCTGCACTAGAGTATGATGCTTTTATTATATTGAGAATATTTATTCCTATTGGGATAATTAATGCAAGAGTAGATACCATAACAAGTTATGGTAAAAAGGGATGCAGAAGACTGACCGTCATCAAAAGTAATTAGCAAAATAGCATTTTGCTTTTGTTCACATCCCCCTTAAGAAAAAAACCTAAGAGGGAAATAAAATCTTCTTTATTTTGTGCTGAGTTTTCACAACTGTTTATAACCAGTGTTTGAAAACACGAGGCTCCTGGATATTTAGATGTGTCTCTATTTTGAACTGTCAGTGCCTCTCAGCCTGTGTAGTTAATTTGTGTTTCTAAAAAGGGTCACAAGTTATGGGAATCCAAGTTTTATTTCTATTTGTCACTCATTTTGTGCCAGTGCAAATGCCTGCGAGGCTGCAGAAACAATGGGTGTGTACTCTAATGCTTTATATTAGCTGACTCTCTGAGGGACTTGTATGTCTGTACTAAACCTTTAAGCACCCCAGTCTGCTCGAGATTTTTCTCCAAACAACCCAAGAAGGTAGGAGGCATCTTTATGTCTAGTTTTGTATTTGGGTCTGAAATCACAAAGACCTTCCATTCCCCCTGAAGCCACTGGAATTCAGGCAATCCCATCTATGTAAGTACATAAATAAGAAGACAAGGTATTTTGCCCTAAACTACTGGAAAGATAAAGAAACTGAAATGAGAGATCCACAGTCCTAAATGGAAAGATTAAATTCTGTCTCTGATAGCAAAATATCTGTCCTTAAACTGCCTCTATTCTAATTTGTGGCAGCTTTGTCAAAGTGCAGCTCTCCAGGCTCATGACCGAGACACGGGACTCTCACATTCCCAAATAATGGATGTATTTGGAAGTGTTCTTCCTAACAGGAGATGTGAAGAGACTCAAAACTCAATTTATGAGCTCTTCCAAGATTCTATGACTTTTCTCCACTAAAGTTGCCAAATCTGGCTAAATACAGCACTTCAGACTTAATTACATCACAACAAACTCCCTGGGGCGTGTTCCCACGAGTTCACCCATGTTAAAGATTTGGGGGAAATGAGGACAGGAGCTCAGGAAAGGGGGTGCTCTGTTTTCGGGTCTTGGACTTTGTCCACAGCCCACCCAGCACAGAAATATTAAACACTGCTAACCAATTCCTATTTTGGTTTACTGTGGAAAACCGAGAGGCTGTGAAATGGGAAACCATCCCCCATGATGCATCCCATCTCCAGCCATGCTGAGCACACTGATAAACCCTTTTCAGTGCCTGTGCTGGAGAGTCTCATACATTTCTCATGACTGCATTAAAATAAGTTTGCAAAAAAAAAGACAAATACCCCTCAGAAAGAGGAACTAAGCAGACAAAAAAGAAAGGCGAGAGTTTTAATTTTTAGCTTACATCTTAATTTAATCTCAAGACATGCAGAATAGTTTAAGAAATAGTTTCACAGGCAGTTTGAGTTGAATTTACTGCTCATTGCAACAGAATGGATTCTTTCCTTTCTCACTCACTTTGAGTCAGGTTTACTGTACATCATATAGGGGGGACATCAGCCCATTTGAGAGTCCAGAAAAGATCTACAGTTTGGTCAGAGGGGTGGAGCAGCTCTGGCAATGAGGAAAGGCTGAGGGAATTGGGATTGTTCAGCCTGGAGAAGAGAAGACTTTGAGGTGACCTAATTTTGGCTTTGCACTACCTGAAGAGACCTCACAAGAAAGACGGAGAGAGACTCTTTACAAGGGCTTGGAGTGACTGAACAAGGGGGAACGGCTTCAAATTGAAAAACAGCAGGTTTAGATTAGATATTAGGAAGAAATTTTTCCTTGTGAGGAAAAGGTGAGGGCCTGGCACAGGCTGCCCAGAGAAGCTGGGGCTGTGCCATGCCTGGAAGGTCAGGCTGGCCAGGGCTTGGAGAAACCTGGAACAGTGGAAGGCATCCCTGCCCACAGCAGAGGGTGGGATTGGATGATTGTTAATATCCCTTAAGAACCCCAACTCTTTTCTGTTTCTTTGATTCTATAAAACACATCAGTGTTAGTCAACCAGAGTACAAAATTCCTTACAAGTTTCATCTGAAAAAGCACATGATGTTTCTACCTAGAATTATCAGAATCATCAGTTGGAATATGGATCACAGTTCTTTCTTCAAGGGTGCAGGGTATCACCATTCCTGTCTTCCCAGCCAATCCCCTAAGCACCAGTTTGTGTAGTGACATTCCAGAATGAGGTGATTTCATAAATCAGTCATCAAGGTGCTGTCAGCTGAAATTTCTAAAAGGACTTGATTCTGTACCAGGAGAAACCTCAGGACATTTATCATGAAGCTGCAGTGTCCAACTGGCATTTTTAAACAATGCCAGCAGCTGAGCAAACTAGGGAGCACCACTCTGTCAGATTCATGGCCTGTGGAAGATCCGTAAGAAAATTCACTTGGAAGAATTGCATATACATCAGACTTTGTGTGAAAACCATCCCTGTGAAAAAGAATTTATAAGATCACGCAAAGAAAACTTTGGCATGGGTAAGAAAAAGAGTGTGTTGCTATGATGTTTGAGTAAAGACATTATTGGTGTAAAATGCAGTCTAGAGGTACAGTTTATCTTATGGCTGATATCCTGGATTATTTCCCAGAGGATAAAAGCACAGCAATCTCTAAAAGAGCAAAAATCTTAATTTGCTGTCCTGCCTCTGATAGGTTTCACAGGAACACACAGAGAGATGAACCATTTCCCCTGACTTGTCTGTCGAGATTCTGGGATGCCTCTTGTCTGGGATGTTGAGAGACAAGTTATAAAGATTCATCTAATGTACTTTTTTTCATAAATTCATCTGATTGCTTTCCCAATCCACTCAGCATTTGGACTTTCGCAGCACACCGTAATGAGGATTTCTCATTTATGGCAAATGCAATGGGTTTTTCTTGTTTAAAACTCATTACCAGGGAATTCTGCTTCATGCCATCTAGGTCTGCATGTTAGAAGAAACAATGAATAAATCTTTTCTGTTCATATTCTCCACATTATTCATAATTTTATCTACCTTTGACATGTGAGAGGGGACAGCTCAGAGTGGGTTTACATTCATTCCTCTTCTCTTCTGTGGTATAACCTGTTTGTCTCTGAATTCCAACATTTAATATCTTGGACTAAAATAATCCCAGCTGGCCTGGAACTTCTCTGCAGATGGACACTGCAGCCTGAGTGACCCTGTGGAATGAGTCCTATTGGATCTGTGGAATTGGTTTCTCTGCTAACGCACAGAGGGAAGCTGCAAAAGACACCCCAGTATAAAAGACTTTTCAAATCCCCTGGATTCTTGTTGCTCATTCAAATTGTGCAGTTTGTGACTCCCAATTTGCATATCTGTGGCTCGAGAAGGAGTCACACTTCAGTGTCTGGGAAAACTCGTGAGTTTGGAAATGGGGAAGGGAAAGCAAAACTGCACTCTAAGGAACCATTGTCACCTCCTGAAGTGGGGACAAGATAAAGCTCAAGGGTAGGAAATGTGGAGGAAAGGAAAGTGATGTTAAAGATGGTCTGTGGAGTATTTCCATGTTAGTCACAATTTAGTATGTCTGAGATAAATATGGAAATCTGATATCTATGTAGGAAAAGTCACCTTTGAGTGTCTTTATAGTCCAGAGAAAGAAAGATGCTCTCCCAGGAGGGATCAGAGGAATCATCCCTTAAAGAGTGTCTACTTCACCTATGGAAATCCTGGGTTTAGTCCCTGCTTCTCCTGGAGGGAATTTGCCCAACACCTCCCTGTTTGTCCCATCAAAAGCAGGGGAACATCAGGTAAGGAGGAGGCAGGAGGAGGTGTGATAATATTTGAGCATGAGCCAGCCTGAGAGATGTGCTCTAAGAACATCTACTGAAGCAAGGTCCTCAAAGGAGACAGAGGGAAGGCAGTTTAACTTATGGATCCCAAAAGCCATGTAGGTATTGACTCGTTGACTTCCATCAGGACTGAGACACTTTCTGGTGCCATGACAATTAGGCAGTGAGAAAAATTACTGAAGAATATTGGAAAGATGGTCCAGTTAATTTTTTTTTTTTTTTTTTTTCTCTTGGGATATAGGCACCTGAACTCCATACACATCATCAGCAGAAACTCCTTCCTACCATCCACTTGTCCTCTCTCTTCAGGTAAGAGCCTTAGCCCAGCAGTAACCACTGTGTTTGGTATTCTGGGAGACTGAAATCAGTCTTAGACCAAAAAAAA